>WHUY01000083.1:0-180875 GCA_015179035.1 Tirmania nivea
TAAAGTACTTTTATATATATCTAGTATATTATCTTCATTCTATCTTCTAGATCTAACTATTATATAATAAAGAAATTATTATTATATTTCTAACCATTAGTAATATGCTTATTATTAATAAGTTTATTAAAGATTAGTTCAATTCGTTAGTTAAAATTAATAACTATAGGTTTTTTTTTTTCATAAGTAGTAGTATTATATTCTAGTTATTTGCAGAAATTACAATATTGTCTAGAGAATTCAGATAATTCGGTAGGAATAATAATAGGAGTTTCATCAACTACTAATTACTTTTAGGAATAAGTAATAACTGTAGTAGTTTAGAAAATATTATTGATATTGCTTCTAGAGAGGGTTAGTATAGGGTTTTATAGTTATTAAGATATAATTGGTATGTTTTGACAGATTTCTCTTATATAGTTACTAAGTATTTCTTCACAAGAGTTAGTGGGAGGAGGAGTAGAAACTGATTTAGCTAGTTCTTTATAAGAATCTTAGACTTTATTAAGGTTATCTAAACAGTTCTTAAGGAATTCCTTCTTTTTCTAAAGAACTAAATCCGTAAGGGTATAGTTGAGGCTACTATGTTCTATAGTATTATAAATAGCATAGATCTCAACTGCAAATATATAGTTGTTCATCATATAAGAGCTACTATGTATAGGATAGTAAAAATTTTGGCACATAGACTAATATATATATTTATATTGTTAATAGTTGGTATAGATAAGGATGATGTTGATTGAAGTTAGTATAGATAGAGGAGTCAAAGGCTCTTTTTCTTTATCTTTAGTTGCTACTTGTCGAGCTAGGTCTATCTTGGATTCTTCAATATTATTAAGTTAGTACCTATTGAATAGTTTAATATTAATAGAGGTAAGAGATTTCTCATCAGGTGCTTCTGACTTATAACTGAATATTTTATACTCATTATCATTTTTTGCTTCAGTTTCAACTTTATAGTAGGAGTAAAGAAAATTGTATTTAAGCTCTATAGCTCTTTTATTATACTTATTATAATTATAGTTGATATACTAGAAGTTAATAGCTCTATAAGAAACTATTATAGATAATAAAGCTAGAAAGTATAAAGAAGAAGTTAAGGTATTAATATAAAGATAAGGAGGAAAGTCAATATTAGTAGAAATATAATTATCCTCAGTAGTAGAAATATTAGAATATTTATATTTTCATAATAAAGTATCTACTATCAAGTTTTTTTTTCTTACTATATACTAAATTTTACAATCAAATTTTATAAGGTAGCCTTACTATTATCTGAGTTTCTAACTTGTAGGTATTTGAATATGAAAGGTGACCAATAGTTTATAATCTATAAGTATAATAAATTTGTAACTTTTTAGTTATATTTCAAAAAATTTTAATGAGTTAATAATTATTAATAATTCTTTTTAGAAAGTTAGATAGTTTAATTGAGTTAGATTAAATTTTCTAGAGTAAAAGTATAATAGTCTAATATGAGTAAGGGGGTCTTGGCTGATCTAAGATTCTAAACCTATATTACTAGCATTATAAATTAAATAATTGGGTTTAGTAGATGTATTATTCCAGGGTTTTAAAATATAAGAAGAATTCAAAGGTTTTTTCAGTTTTTTAAATACTATATTATATATGTCTATCTATTTCTATTTCTTAGTCTCTCTTTATAATTCTAATAATATACTTGCATAAAATATTAAGCTAAAAATAAACTAACTAAAATAATTAACAATTCTGAAAAAACTTTAGAGGTCTTTCTTCTTCTTAAAAGTAGAAAATATTAATATTATTTATCTCTTTATAGAATTAATATAGAATCTATTTGAGGTCAAAACATGACCTAAAATTTCTAGTCTATCTATAAAGAATTAATATTTACTTATTTTTAAAAAGAGCCTTTCATCTTATAAGCATTATAATACTATCCTAAGAGTGGCAATATACTATTTATAGGTTTCAGTAAAGATAATAATATTATCAATATAAACTATCTAAATCCTTATATACTCTATCTTTGAATACTTTATATATTACTTAAACTATAGTAGCTGGTATATTATGGTCTTCTTATTATATAACTCTGCTACTATAATATCCTAAATATATTAAGAACATAGAGTAATTCTCTAATTCTATATTAATTCTGATATTATAGAAGCAATCCACTAGGTCTATCTTTAACCAAATAGAATTTACTACTATTAGTTTAATTAATTTATTGATATTAGGTAGTAGTGTATTATTTGGTTTGACTACGAGATTATAGTCTCAATAGTTATTGATAAATCTGGCTTTTTTTAGTTTGTCTCTTTTAAGGATAGTAAATATAGTGACTACATTTATATTATTTTTTGCTTGCTAAATTCATCTTATCTTTTTATCTCTAGTAATTTTATCATAGATTTGTGGCCTGAATTGGTGGCCTGATAGTCTCTATCGTGGTATCTATATTGCTCTAGATTTAGGTCTGATATAGTAGTTGACTTTTCTGAGTAATGATAAGTCAAATGGAATTTCTTTTGGAAATAATTTAAGAAATTCTATTATTGGATTAAATTGCTATTACATAGATGAGACTGCAGTTATAATATTAACTTCTATATTAGTATCTTCCATATTACTAATAGTATCTCAACTATTTAGTTCTTTATAATCTATAACTATTTTATAAGTTACTTCTAGGAATATAGTTCTAATTCTACTTTTAGTAGTTCTATAATCTTTCTATATTTTTAAAAAAAAACAAGTAATATTTTCAGGCTAAATTATAACTAGTTCCTAATCTATAGAGATAATAGTATGAACTTTGGTAAGTATAGGTTCCCTAAGAATCATATCCTAGCTATTGAGATACATTATATAGAAGGTATATTCTTCTATATATCCTATCTAATCTAATTTTATTGTATATATCTTATCAATTGTTAGTTTAGATCTTTTTAAGGCTATACCTGAAGATATTTTCTTAATACTCTTTATTAGTATTTTATACAAGTATATAAATATAAAATTGATTAAATCTCCTTCTTTTATTTAGAGTTTTATTAGTGCCAAAGCTAGTTGGTCATTCACTTTAATATAAACTTTATTATAGTCAATTGGTTGTATCGATAGATGTCGTTTCTTGATTTTATCCTTATTGACTTTTAATATAGTAGTTATAGTGAGTTCTTATACTGCAGTTTATAAGGATACCTTATTTTATTGCTTCCTACAATCCTTATAAGAATGTCTAGGGTTTTAACATTATAAATATTTTTTATGTCTCATTAGTTACATTCTTGTCTTATTATATAATTTTTTAGAGATAGTATCCCAATCAGATTCTTTTTATTTATTATGACTGGTCTTAAAAGAAGTTTTGTTGTCATTACTATAGTTTAATATATATTAATTATAGTCTCTTCATTAACTTTGATCTTGATTAGTTGATTTTCAATTTTGTTAGTAGAGTCTATTTAATATATATAGTGAAGTAATTTCTTTCTTTGACACTTCATATGATTCTATTTAATACACGAGTTAGTTATATATCTATTTGTTTTTGATTAAGAGAATTAATATTACTAATATATATATAGATAGGTGATTAATAAATATCTTTCTTTTAATCTCTTCTAATATTGATTATTTATTCTTAGTATCAATCAATTTAATCTATATTTCGATAAGCTAGTTAGTAAATTATTTGATTTTTATATGTTATCCATCCTTATAAATTATAGCAGTTTCCTATTACTTGTATAAAATATCTTTGCTAGTAGATAGTATCAAAAAATCACTAAATACTATTATAAAGCTAAAGAATTTCACTTTCTTACCTTTATTTCTTATATATTGATTATAGGTTATAAGCACTCTTTTTTGAAATAGAAATTCTAAAATTTCTAATACTTCAGTTTTATCTAAATCAATTCCTTTTATCTTCAATTAGTATTGGATTACTATAGCTTAAGTATTAAAATGTTATAAGTCTTTCTATTTTCTATTAATACTATTGAATTTCTCTAGTGAATTGATCTTGATTCCTTTGATTTTCTTAAGTAAAGTAATTTTATTTACTAAAATCATTCTAGTAGTAGATTCTTATTATTGATATTCTACTAATTTACCTTATTAAATCTTTTTAGGTTTGGATAGACTAGCTACTAATAAGATACTATTATCTAAATTAAAGGTATTATATGGATTATTATCATCTAGTCTGTCTTATATTCCAAACTGTTATTGCTATTATTAACTAGTATTTTTATTTCCTCTACTATTACTATTATTATTTTTATCTTCTTTATTATTATCTGATTCCTATATTTTATATAAAGGAAGTAAACAAGAGTTAGAGCTTCTTACTTCTCATATTGATATAGTATTCTTTGGAGTAGATTCTGGACCTTTGCCTTTATCCTTTATTACAGTTCAAGTAAATATTTTAGGTAATCCTGGAATTGACTTCAACTAATCTTCTACTGAAATAGAAATTTCTTTCAAGTAAGTACCACTTAGCTTAAAGACTATTAATTTATCTTAATTTTCTATAAGTTAATACTTCTGTTTTAAAAGTCCTACTAATAGTTTTCTTAGTTCTTTTTTAAGAAAAGCTCCCAATTCTAAATCTTTTTCTTTAAATAGATATAGAATTTGCTATAGGTAGTATCTTACTACTACTTCTATTAAGAGTCTAGTATCTATAGAATAATATTCCTATATCACTCCTAAGATTTATATATATTTCAGAATTTCATATATGTATAGTATATATTTCTTCTAAAATATTTCTGATACTTAAGGAAGAATTATTTCAAATATAACTTTATATTCTGATAGATAATTATACATACTTATCAAGATTATTTTTTTATTATAACTTATATCTATCTTTACTTCTATAGTAGGATCAATGATTCTAATCTACTTAATAGTACATTTAACTAACTTTTGAATTTCTTCAGATAGTATAGTCTAATACTTAGACTTCTTAATCTATTTTCTAGCTGCAGATACCATACTATCTAATACTGATTTTTATTTAAGTTTACTTCAATATTGATTATCACTCTATAACCTATTAGATTAGATTGACAGATTCAATTTTCAAGTTACTTTTCTACTTTAGTACCTTATTATTCTAGAAGTATTGTTGAGGAAGATTTGTTAGATATCTACTTGATTGAAGATAATATTGGATCGGTTAATAGTAATAATAGTATAGTAGCTTGGTAGAGTCTGAATGTATTTTATAGACTTGATTTGTCTCCTATTTCTAAGTCATCTAGTAAGAGTATTTCTTTTTCTGATTATAATATTGAAGTAGATACTGAAGGTATTGAGACTTTCATTGGTATATCTAGATCTGGTATTACCTCAAATAAAGATAATACTTTCTTTAAAGTATTATCTGGTATAGAGAAGACAGTTCATGAGTTATAGGATAACGATCATTTTTTTATTGTACCAATTCTTTCTAAGACTTATAGTATTAATTTTTCAATAATATATTATATTTTTCATTTTCAGTATAGTATTAAGGATTACTAGAAGTACAACTACATTTGTTAAGAATACTAAGAAAAGTATCTAGAATAGGAGTAGGATACTTTTATATAGGGAACTACTACCTATTAAAGGTTTGCTTAACTTACTTCTAAGTCTTGTAATTATACTGTAATTGAAAGTCTAATATAACGAGGTGAGTAGGGGCAAGGTGACTAAGGGGTACGCTAAACAGAGTAGAGGCAAGGGCAAGGCAAGGGGGAGCACCTGGATATGGGAGAACTAGAACTATATAGGTATATATAAGATATTGGATAGGGAGCAAAAGGAAGAGTGCAGGCAAAGGAGATATATATACAAAAGGCTACTAGTGACTAAGGCCGACCACTAAGGATAGGCTTCCCGAAGATATGCTAAGAATAGACTTCCTGAAGATAATAGAAGCCCAAAGCAACACGGGCATGATACTATCCCTTCTTTAGGTCGGAGCTCCAGCGATAAGGATAGAAGGTAGGAGATAAACATAGAAACAATAATAAGATAACAGTAATAATAATATCGAGACGTAACAAATACACCAACAAATACATCCCTAATACATCAACAATACTTCGACAATACTTCGACAATAACATCAATATCATTATGTTTTTGCTAGGTGGGGCTTCCAGGGATAGCATTGATAGAATAGGGTAACTAAGTCCTGTGCATTCTCTAAGTCTCCTGCAGGCTGCCATGTGGCCTCTTCGTCGTCCACCCATCTCACCTTGTATTGCATATGTCCGTAATGCCTCCTTGAATCTAATATCTCCTTTAGTTCCCATTCTTCTTCCCCATTGACCACTATAGGGAGTGGTGGGGAGTGCTTCTGTCCAGGTAGTGGGTAGTCCACAGTGGGCTCAATCTCTGATATATAGACTACCAGGTAGTACTTAATGTCTTTAGGGAACTTCAACCAATAGGCATGCGTCCCTATGCTTACTAGTACCTTATATAGACCTAAAAACTTATGATCTAGCTTGCGGGAAGGTCGCCCCATTCGAAAGTGTTGACTAGATAACTACACCTAATCTCCAGGTTAGTACTTCGGAGCTGGCAGTCTCGATCTATTTGCATACTCTGCTTGTCTGGCTTGTGCATATGTTAGTTCAGCCTTTAGTATAGAGTAGAATTCAGTAATCTCAAATACGAAGCTCTTGGCTGGGGCATTCTTCTTTGACTTTTGGAGGGGTACTGATGAGTCAATGAACTGGGGGTGCCAGCCATAGTTTACTATGAATAGTAATATCTATAATGACTCGGAGAACTGGTTATTCGCTGCGAATTCACAGGTTGCTAGTAGTGATACCCAGTTGTTCTACTAGTAGTTAGTATATGCTCTCAGGTACTGTTCCATAATTGCATTCATCCTTTTAGATTGGCCATCAGTTTGGGGGTAGTATGTGGTTGAAAAGTGTACCTCAATTCCTAGTAACTTGCAAAAAGCCTTCCAGAACTCCGAGATAAACTGGAGGCCACGGTCGGAGACAATAGATAATAGGAGACTATGGTAATGGAAGATATTGGTGAGGTAGAGGCTGGCAAGTTCAGAGGCAGAGCAAGTATCGCGACGGGGTATTATATGTCTTATCTTGATCAAATGGTCTACCACTATTAAGATTGTATTAAACCCTAAGTCCTCTAGTAGTCTAGTTACGAAGTCTATGGTCAGGTATTACTAGGGTTGGTTCAGGATCTCTAGTGGTTTCAGCGTTCTATAAGGTGCGTGGCAGGCAGGTTTGGCTCATCTATAAGTATAGCAGTTCCACACGTATCTTTTGATATCCTTTTGCTAGTTGACCTAAGTGTACTGTCTACTTAGCAGTTCCAATGTTTTAGCTATTTCGGGGTGGCTAGTAGCTAGGATGTCATGGTGTTCTTTAATTAGCTGTAGACGTAAACTATTAACTGTTGGTACATAAAGTCGGTCTAGGTGGTAGAGAAGTCTGTTTTAGACCTTACATTCAGATAGGGAGATCTTAGCATGGCGGTGCTGGTTAGATTCTATAGTAGCAATGATATCTCTAGCTAAGGTATCCTTCTCATATGCCTCTCTGACCAACTGATATAAGCCAGTTGGGTCCTCATTACCCATATCAGATGGGGTATTGGCTACCAGGTCGAGATTTTTGGGCTTTAATACTACCTAATTCTGATACCTCAGTCGTTCATCCCTCCCTTTTGGAAGATCTCCTAATCTTCTAGTTAATGTATTTGGCTTACCACCAGCCTTTCCTAGCCAGTACTTGATTTTAAAGTTAAACCAGGAAAAGAATTCTGACTACCTGACTTACTGATGGTTCAATAGCTTAGTAGTCGTAAAGTATTCCAAGTTCTTGTGGTCAGAAAAAACTTCTATAATACCCTTAGCTGACTCCAGATGGGGCCTCTACTCCTCAAATACTCTTATGATAGCCATCAGTTCCTTGTCATAAATTTTATAATTGCACTCTACTGGTGAGTACTTCTTAGAGAAGTATGCCACTGGGTATAGGACAACATTATCATCATATTGGAATAGGATACCTGCAGAGATATAGTCGGAAGCGTCAGTTTCTACAATGTATTCCTAGTTTGGATCAAAATAGGTGAGAATAGGGGCTGAATAAAAGGCTTCCTTCAGGTTTTTGAAGGCTGACTGTGCTGCCTGGTTCTACTGGAATCACTGGTCTTTTTTGGTCAATGCTGTAAGGGGTGCTACAATCTTGGAATACCTTAGTATAAAATGTCAGTAGAAGTTTGCAAATCCTAAGAAGGCCTATATATCTTTGAGATTAGCTGGGATTTCCTACTCCTAAATTGCGGCAATCTTTGTGGAGTCCATTGTAATGCCTTCTATAGTTATGATCAATCCGAGATACTTTACTTTTTGTATATAGAATTCACATTTCTCTGGTTTGAAGTATAGCCTAGCTCGCTCAAGCCTTTCCAGAACTTATCATACATGGATCTTGTATTCTGCTAGCGAGTCCGAATAGATGAGGATGTCATCTAAGTAAGCCATACAAAATACATCCAGAAAATCTCGTAGAGTGTCATTGATAAAATGCTGAAAAAAGGCTGGGGCGTTTATTAGGCCAAAGGGCATGACATTATATTCGAAGTATCCATATCGAGTACGGAAGGCAGTTTTCCACTCTTCACCCTCTGCTATCCATACTAAGTTATAGACCCCTCTCAGATCTAGCTTAGTAAACCACTTAGCTATCAACAATCTACTCGGAGTTTCCTGGATCAAAGGCAGAGGGTATTAGTTTCTTACTGTTATCTCATTTAATCTATGGTAGTCCACATATAGGCAAAGGGAGCTATTAGCCTTTTTAACGAAGAGGACGGGAGTACCTGCTAGAGATGAGCTATGCTGAATAAAGCTCTTGCTAAGGTTTTCCTTCAGATACTTCTTTAGGGCTTCTAACTCGGCTCTAGATATCCCATAGAGAGGGCTGTAGGGAGGGGTTTTACCTTCTACCAATGGAATGGTATGATCATATGGCCTATGGGGGGGAAGCTTCTCTGCGGCTTTTTTTAAGAATAGATCCATAAACTCGTAGTATTCATCTGGAATTAGAGCTTTCTATTCTTCCATGGATCGTAACTTATCAATGGCTAGATTAACCTCACAAATAGAGAGGGTATGAGCCTTCAACTTATACCCTTTGATAAGGTAGGCAAATGCTCCTGCTCCAATGAAGTTGATATTTAGGGGTTTTGGGGGATTTATAGTGTTAACATGGGTAGTCTGATAAACTACCTGGGTTGGGTGCACTATTGGAAGTAGTAGTATACATAGCCCAGTTATAGTAGCCTTCGGAGCTCTGCAATGCTTCTTGCAATAGCTGCTTTTAAACTATAGGGTGTCTGAGCCAAAGTTGACTGATATATCATGCATTCAGAGCCAGGGGATACTTAGGATGATAAAGTATTTGAATTTCATAATAAAGAGTGGGAGGGTTTCTTTGTGGTCTCCTAGAGAGGCTAGAAGGTATACGATATTAATGATAGCTCTGGAGGAGATAGAGTATCCATCTATGACATCTAAGATATGAGGTTTCTTGAGTTTCGAAGTAGGTATAGCGAATTTGCTGATAAAGGCCTAGTCAATGAAGGCAATTCCAGATGCTCTACAATCTATGAGTGCTGATATAGCAATTGTTTTCCCATTAAAAGATATAGAGATAGGTACAACAAAGTGTTCACCAAACAAGCAGGATTCATCAATAGAAGTAGTAGAGACTGAAAAGGACAACAGAACCAAATGACCTTGAGCAGGTCCCTTGTTAGTATCAGTGACTAAGCAAAAGACATCTCTTTTCCCAGCTTCTTATTAGTTACCGTATGGCTGGATTCGGATACGGTATAGATGGCTAGTGGGTAGTTTTTTCATAAGGGGTAAGCAGCTATGAAATAGTCCTCCTTTCCGCATATAATATAGAGACCATTATCATGGCGGTGATCTTTTTCTGCTTGGGTGAGATGGGGCCTGCCAGAGGATAGGTCCATGGGTGTAGACCTACTAGTCACAAACGATGAGTATACTTACTTATTAGCGGGGATAGATGTTTGTTAAGTGAGCTTATTGGTAGGTGTCTGTAGTATACAGGTGGTTGCTGGCGTAAAAGTCTTTGACCTAATGTATAGCCTGGCAAGCCTTTACTCCATGCAGCTGGCTTGGTTAATGAGTTCATCGAGGGTGGTCATATCCGGAGAGCTAATTAGTGCCTGCTGGATCTCATAACTGAGCCCTTCCTGAAATTGGTCTAGTTTTGCCTAGTTGTTCCATAGGATATTAGTGGCCAACGTGGAGAATTCTGCTACATATATAGACAGATCATTATTTCATTGCCTTAGAGCTCAGAAAGCTCGGGTAGCAGTGCCCACTACATCTGGGTCTCTAAAGGCTCGATCCAGGATAGTAAAGAGAGCTTGGATGCTGTCGAGGTTTATTCCTATGTCTAGGACGTATAGCTAGATCTGGTTAGCAGCCTTTCCTTCTAACAAGATGAAGACATATGATAGATAGTGTTGGTCGGAGAGGAATTTGGCTACATCTTCATTGAGCTTAAGGTTGATTGAGTTTTTTTAGGACTTGAGGCAAGTCCTATTACCATTGAACTTTGGAGGGGTAGGGAGGCTTTCAGTCTTAGGTACTGGGGTAGTTACTACCATAGGAGCTGGTGTTGAGGCTGTTGTTGGGGCGAAGGCTACTAGAGTATGGTTAAGGCTCTGCACAGTTATTCACTTATGGATGAGCATAGTGATTGTTGCCTCGAGATCTTCACGAAGGGCAGTAATCTCGTTATTGGTAGACCTCAGTTAGCGCTGTATACTCTGGAAGTCTTGATGCAAGGTAGTAATCTCATTGTTAGCAGACTCTAGTTAGAGTTGTATATTTTGGAGGTCTGTACCCAATTGTGCCCCTATGGTATAAGTAGCTATGAAGATGTCAACAATTTCCCAGTGGTAGGCTATAAGTACTGTTAGGTCGGAGGGGATTAGCATGGCTTGCTAGGTCTCAAATTTGGCGCCTGGCAGGGGGGCTTCTTGTTGGGTGGTAGTAGTCTCAGACATGGCAACATATCAGTTAGTGAGAATAATCCAATATAGTATAACGAAGCAAGTGGGGATAAGGTGACCAAGGGGTATGCTGAATAGGGCAGAGACAAGGGCAAGGCAAAGAGGAGTACCTGGACATGGGAAAACTAGAACTGTATAGGTATATACAAGACATTAAATAGGAAGCAAAGGGAAGAGCACAGGCAAAAGAGATATATATACAAAAGGCTACTAGTGGCTAAGCCCGACTATTAAGAATAGGCTTCCTGAAGACATGCTAAGAATAGGCTTCCCGAAGATAATAGAAGCCCAAAGTAACATGGGTATGACATCTAATATCTTATTAGTTGTTATTATATCTAGCTAAATTTATAACATCATTATTGTATACGAAATATATTATACTAAAAAGTATAAAAAAGTATCGTTAAGATTGATCAGGCCTTAAAATTAGGGGTTATAAGTAGTAAAGATTAACTTTTAATATTAAAAAAAATATAATGAATGATACTAGACAGTAGTTATTCAATACTATTTATATAATCTATATCTGCTAGAATAGATATTTGTATATATTAGTTTTACCAAAGGATTACCTTAGAAGAGTAGTTGTCATTAAGTGGGCAGTTCTATTAAGAATATTAATTAATAGATATAATCTCTACTTTAGATTATTTGCTAACTAACTCATCTATTGTAGGTTATTGTCTATATCTAAGTAGTTTGAGAAGGAGATTCCAAAAGGAAATTCATGCTTCTTTTATCCTTATTCAATAATATATTTAATAAATCAAAATATATAAAGTATGGTATTTGTTATAAGGTAGTATTATATGAGTTATAGGAATATAAGTCATAAGAAATATATAGTAAGTCATTGGAAATATATAAGTTATAGGCAATATAAAACTATATTGAAGCTATGCTATACCTTTAAGAGTATACATAAGATTGCAAATTCTACTAAATAATCAACTACTAGATTTAGTAGTTATAAAATAATAATAGATATAGGAAATATAAGATAAATAAAATAATAAAAAATAATATTTTTTATTATACTTAGATCTTCTTATTTAAGTTAGATATTAGTAATGAAATATAACTATTCTACTAGTATGTCAAGACAACTCACTTCTCAACTAAGCTAGATTTTAAGAAACTTAGTCAATTCCAAATTATCCAAAAGATCTCATCTTATACTTATAAGCTTGATCTTCCTGCCTTAATAAAAATTTACCCTATTTTTTATATCTTACTTCTTGAACCTACCTCTATAGACCTTCTATTTGACTAAATTTAGCTATCTCTACCCCTTATAACCATCGAAGGTAAATCTGAGTAGGAAGTTCATAAAATTATTGACTTATATTTCTAAGGTCAAACCCTTAAATATCTTATCCATTAGATAAATTTCTAGAAACTTACTTGGAAACCTACTGCCTTATTCTTGAATATCTAAAGTACTATGAAAAAGTTCTATACTTCCTATCTACTTAAGCCTCAACTATATACTCTACCCAAATAAATTAATCATAAACTCACCTTAGATTTATAGGAGCTTATCTTTAGAGAGGGAGCTACTATTATGAATCATCCTCTTGCTTTATCCTTTGACCCTCTTCTAACCCCAGTACTATACTAACAACCTATATACTTATTAGTGTATATTTATATATGGCTCTTAATCTTAATCTAGTATAACTATACTATGCTAATTCTAGTCTTTTGGCTATTACTCTTAATTCTGAATCCTGATCTACTAGATTACTAACTATATCCTAGAGATTTTAGTTAGGTACTCACCTACTAGAACCTATCTAAATGTTTTACTAGATTAGAACCTTGTCTTTATATTTATTACTTATTATTATTGTCTTCTAGAATATTCTTATATCTTTCTACTTGCTTTTCCTATTGGCTTCTTTATACCTCTATATGCTTTCTCTTGTCTTTTCTCTGGTTCTTTTATATTACTAAAACTCTATATATATAGTTGTCTTTATCCTCTCATTCTCTTCTCTCTTTATATAATAACTTGTTCACTCTCCTATACTTAGTTGCTATAATATATCTTCCTTTAAATATAGCTTAGGCTCTTTTGTCTATGTTCTCTTCCCCAATACCCATATAAGTATACTTATATATATGTTATCTATCACCTGCAATGTAGGTAATACTTTTACTATTCATAATAAAAGGTATTGAAATTCAAAATAGTACTATGATATGGTGAACATTAATATAAAGTTAGATAATTAGGATATACTCCTAAATATAATTCTTGAGTAAATACTAAAGATATTATTATTAAAATCCTTCAGAATTTCTAGGTCAGAGAAAGTTTAGAAGATATCTTCAAAAGATAATATATTAAAAGAGAAAAATAAGAACCTCAGATAAAAAATAAAACTCGAGCTTATATTCAATAAGAATAGGACTGCATTATTAATAAAATCTCCAATAATAAATATATTAATATAAATATACTTTAACTATCTCTCAAAATAGGTTATATGGAAGCTAGGATTGCAGAATGAGAATACTAATATAATAAATCTATTCTAAGTAGAGAAGTATAATAAGAGATATTATTTCTTATTATTTTTTAATTATCTTATATTTTCTATATCTATTATTTTTTTATAACTACTAAATCTAGTACTTAGTTATTTTAATAGAACTTGCTATCTCGTATATAGTACCTTTAAGAATATTGTATAGTCCTGGTATAGCCTTATATTTCCTATAACTTATATATTTTCTATGACTTATATTTCTTATAATTTATATAGTACTATCCTATAGCAAGTACCATACTTCATATATTCTGATCTATTAGATACATTATTAAATAAGTATAAAAAGAGTATGAATTCCTCTTAGAATTTCTTCATTAGACTACTTGGATAGATAATAATCTATAACAAATCAGTTAGTTAGTAAATAATCTAAGTAGAGATTATATATATTAATTAATATTCTTAATAAAACTTTTTATTTAATAATAACTACTTTTCTAAAGCAATCCTTTAGTAGAACTAGTATATATAAATATCTGTTCTAGTAGATATAGATTATATAAATATTACTAAATAACTACTGTCTAGTATTATTTATTATATATTATTAGATAAGTCAAATAATACTTCCTTCTTTAGTATAGTATACTATCTATACTTAAGAAGCTAATCTACTAGTTTATAGTTTTTTAATCTAAAGAGTATTCTAGATATATATCAATACCTATAATAGATATTAAGAATTAATTAGAAGATAGGAAAATATTATAAATAGGCTAGTAAAGATATAGATATTAGTAAAAAAGTATATAGTATTTACTTACAAATTTATACAGTATAAGAAAACCTTGAATTATAAGTATTAGTATATATAAACTATATTGTAAGATTAAAATCTTTATATAATATAAAGTTTTATAAATTAGTATTATATATATACTATATATATAATATAAACTAAATTTTTTTTAATATATTAATACTAATATACTTTAACTATCTTTTTAGATAAGATATATAGAAGTTAAGATTATAGAATAGGAATTCTAATATAGTAAATCTATTTTAAGTGAGGAAGTATAATAAAAAATATTATTTTTTATTATTTTATTATTTTATATTTTCTATATTTACTATTATCTATCTTATAATTACCAAATCTAGTAATTAATTATTTTAATTGAATTTGTTATCTCATATATATTCTTAAGAGTATTATTTAGCTCTAGTATAGCTCTATATTATATTATTTATTATATAATTTTTTATCTATTATATAGTACGACCTTCAAATAGTAAGTACTATACTTTATATATTCTAATTTACCAAATATATTATTAAATAAATATAAAATAAGTATAGATTCTCTTAAGAATCTTCTTCTTAAACTACTTAAATATAAATAATAATCTATTATAGATTAGTTAGTTAATAAATAATCTATAAGTAGAGATTATACCTATTAATTAATATTCCTAATAAAATTTTCTATTTAATAATAATTACCTTTTTGAAGTAATCTTTTAGTAGAACTAGTATATATAAATATCTATTTTAGTAGATATAAATTATATAAATAGTACTAAATAATTACTGTCTAGTATAATTTATTATAATAAGCCTATATTATTTAAATTATATCTATTAAATATTAAATAAGCTTATGTTTTGAAAAATAAGACTATTAAATACTAAGTAAATTTATATAATATTAAGTAAATTTATATTATCTAAAATAAGTTTATAAATTATTATATAAGTTTATAAGGTATTAAATAAGTTAATATTATATAAAGCAATCTTATAAAATATTATATAAACTTATAAAATATTATATAAGATTTAAAATAAGTTTAAATATTTAATAAAATTAAAATTAAATAATTTTTAAATAAACTAAATAAATATTATAATTTCTATTTAAACTATATAAGTTTTATAATATTAAAATTAGTAATAATAAATATATAACTTTAAAATAAATTAAATAAGTATTATAACTTAGAATAGTATTATAATTTTAAATAGATTTAATATACTCTATATTTATATTTAAATTTTAAGATTTATATAATAATAATAATTAAATTAATTAATATAAATAATATATTAGAATCTTATTTCTAATTATTATTTTAACTATAATATAAAAATAGTAAAATTTTATTTTTTCTTTATATTATAACTTATAATATTTAATATTATCTGAAATATCTTTTTAAAATTTTTATTTTCTATAAAATTATACTTTTTCTTTCATATATATTTTAATTTTTAATATATAAATTAAATAAAAAATAAATTTATATTTATATTATTTCTATAAAATAACTTATAAATTAATAATATCTATAATTCTTATATTATTTTTTTAGTAATTATTAGAATTAGATTTTAATTATTTATATTAATTATTAGTATATTAATAATTTTTTAAAGTAAAATAAATTATATACTTTTATAAATAAAATTAATAAAAATATATATATATATTAACTAATATAATATATTTAGAATTATTAGTATATATTTAGAGCTACTACTATATATTTAAAGTTACTAATATAATATATTTTTAGCTTAGTATTTAAATTAACTTTAAAATAAAATTATATTAATTTTTAGAGTAGTTTATTTTTAAACTTTCATTAGAATATTAAATATAATTATAAGTCTAAAAATAAAAATATATATATTTTTTAATATTATTTTTATTTAATAATTTTTTTTTTATTTATATATATTTAATTTTTTAAATTAATTAATTTTTTTTTTATAATACTTTTTATAATATTATTTCATTTAATTAATTATATATATATATTTTTATTATAATTTTTTTAATTATAATATTTAATAATTAATAATTAAACTTTTAATAATATTATATTTAATATATTTTTTAATTTCAAAAACAAAATACTAGTAATTATTTTATATAATTTAGCCTCCTATTCAAGGGAAGTATCTTGGCTGCTGTCTAACTACTCCACATACAATCCCTGTTTTGCCAGCACTCATAATTCAGTGCATTCCCACCTCAAGTTTGGTTCTTTTCTGCGTTCCTTACGCTTCGCTCCAGCGACTACGTTACCCATCGGCAGTCGGGCACGAATTAGCATGTCATCTCACCGGTCACACTTTAGGAACGTATACTTCTACGATGGTAGTAATCCTGAAGATGCTCTCGGTGGACTCATTCAGAACGGGTCGGTTACGGAGGCGAATTTTCTCCAGATGCTAGGGATCGTTCTGGTTACTGCGTCTCCGATCCGGGTTCAAAATAGGAATTCGGGTCAGGTTTTGTCAACGAGTGATAGTCGCCTTGCGCTTGGGACATATGATGTTTATTGCGATAGTGAGTACTCTATTGAGATGTTAGAGCCAGTGTCTAACTAGTATTGTATAGGTACTATTCAAGTGAACGATGAGCTATGGGTTCACCGAATACAGTCGTTTAATGTGTCGGGTCGTGATGATGCATTTCGAGACGCAATACGAGGTCGTGACGAAAGGTGTGTTATTTCTGGGATTGTTAACAGAAGGGCTCCCTACAACTGGTCTCTTTTTGAGGCCGCACATATATTCCCATTGGAAGCGGAGAACCTGTGGATCAGGTGTAATTACGGCAGATGGATCACGGACATAGATGGTCATACTGGAGTGTCGAAGATCAACTCGTGTCAAAATGGGTTTCTGCTACGGAGG
Organism: Tirmania nivea; assembly: GCA_015179035.1. Taxonomy (NCBI): domain Eukaryota; kingdom Fungi; phylum Ascomycota; class Pezizomycetes; order Pezizales; family Pezizaceae; genus Tirmania; species Tirmania nivea. The sequence continues at coordinate 17,314 of WHUY01000083.1, forward strand.
GATGTCCACGGGGATTTTGACCAGTACTTGCTCAGTGTGAATCCTGACGTAAGTATATTTTCCATTGTTGTTTTCACAAGCTGATTAGTCATAGGACGGTTATAAGGTTGTGGTGTTTACACTTGATGACTTGGGTATTGATGGTCGGACTCTCGACCCGGTATGTAGGAATGCGGCAGATCCTCATAGGGTGTCTGATGAGCTTTTACGGTGGCACTTTAGGCAGAGTGTCCTTGCGAATATGAGAGGAGCAGGTGAGCCGGTGTTTGAACATGATTTTGCAGGAGTTGATATGGTACATGAGATTAGTTCGGGGCCATATGGTAAGGAAAGGTTTGAGATGGAAGTGGCAGCGAGACTACATGGAGTTTGTTAAATGGTTTAATGTAGGTTTGATACTTGTATATAGTTAATTCATTATTGTTCGATGGAATTATTTTATGGATTCTCGGGGGTGTCCGGGGGCGCAGCCCCATGACGTATAGTTAGGTTATGTAATTTAATATTAGATATCCCACGGTATTAAGTGATTATTATAAAGGTTTATGCGACCATGAGGAGGAAATGTAATCAAGTGAGCAGACGAACTTGCATCGTTTCGGAAATGGCCAATCGGGCGAGAATCCGCCCTATATTGTGGAATATACACAAAATCAATGTAATTTGATTTTGATACTTCAAATATATGTTTTCTTTGGCCATTTCCAATTAGTGTGGTTCCACGACTTACAGGAGGTCGTACAACCAGACTAATTTCCACGATAAGATGCCTGTAATTACTGTACCTTATGGGGTTTAGCCCCCCATGTAACAGAAGCCGCTTGCAGCCACCCCTGGTCGTGCCAGCACATGAGTACGATTGGGTTGTGTAAATTAATACATTGGTTAGCAGGTTTACGATGGATGACGAGCAGCCCCAGAAGAAAAGAAAGTTTCCGTGGAAGACGTCATATTCAAACAGCACCCGAAAAGATGTGGAGGAGAGGATAGGGACCACAATGAAAGGTCTCCATTCGACCGCGATAACAGTCCCGGAAATGTTTGCGTTAGCAGGGTATAAGCAGGATTCAGACGTCGTTAAGAGATTAAGGATGAAGTGTATAATGGGGTTGTGTGATGTCTCAGGGTGGAAGGTCATGAGATCCTTACGGAGCCGAATGCCAATGACTTGGTCTTGTTTACTATCGTTCCGATTATTGACGAGTTTATTGAACAAACTGGTCGCGATACACTACAATTATTCCGAGAAAAGCAAGTCGTGTCTGAGGATGGCGAGACAGGTGGATATAAAGAGTTTGTTGTCATTGATGGGATTGAGGTTAGTAAGGATAGGTAAGTATATTTTTATTGTTGAAGCAAAACGGGATTCATTGAGTAGTGCGATGGGTCAGTGTTTATTGGCTATTAAGGATATGGGCGATAACAACCGCGGAGGTGTTGTTTATAGATTTGTTACCACTGGGGGGGTTTGGAGAATGTTGAGATATGATACTAGTGATGGATCGTTCCTGGTGTCAAACAGTATTGAGGCAGTATTTGATACTATGTGGAGAGAAAGAGACAGGTGGATTCGGGATTACTCAGTTATAGTGGATTGTGTGTATGCGGCGTTGGGTGATTGAGGTATTGTGGAGAAGAAGGCGGTTACTGGGTAGGTGTAGAGGTATCCGTATGTATTGGTGGTTTCATCGATTGTTTATTTCATGTTAATGATTATTGGCAACGAAGTTGTCAATTTTAATTGAAACGAAGTTTGTTTTTAATTCAAGAAGTATATATAGTGGAATCCAACCCTGCTAGCGAAATCTTGGCGCGGGCAGGCCATGTGACTTGAGAGCAGCCACGTGATTGTGTTTATGTGAGCAGTTGAACTGTTTACTCATCCGTGAACTCTTTGTCTCATACCTACCCTCACCGTTACTAGTCTCATGCCAAGACGGGTATATACACTAGTGCAGAATGCGCGCTTTCGCGGAAGCGTATCAGGCGGATCCCGCTAAAATTCTCACCATCCCTTAGAGGAAAAGCACCAACATCGATGTCTAGCTGTTTTTAGATGCGGAGGGTCATGTCGTCCGACTAGGTAGGTCATGACGAGGTTTGTTTGGAACGCGTTGTAATAACACATCGGAATCCAATCCAACACATCACGGGCACCACATCACTTATCATATCAACTCAACATGTCGGGAGCTATGATGCCGATTTCTCCTGATGCTCTCCACCACCGAACTAGGTTATTTGACCTTACAAAACCAGTCACCATATCTGCAGAAAAATTCAATGAGGTTTGGCCATATGTCGATGCAGTTTACACAAAGCTTCAGTCAGAGCGGTTGCAGGCTTATGGTACACTACGCGTTCAGAAATATGAGTGCAGACTCCGGAAAAGCAAGAAGTCAAGCACAACTCGAGAAGATACTGAAGGCAAAGCTATTAAACGTCGGCATAGCAGTATTCGAACTCAGGATCTTTGCCACGTTCGAATAAAGGTCACGCGTCCAGTGGATGGTACCACAGTTACGATTGAGCGTCTAGATGAGCATACCCACAACCACGATATTGAGGAGAGCTTTCGGATTAAGAAACCAAGTATACTTATCAATTCTATTAAAGCTGAAGCCGTAAAAAATTATTCTGCATCTCAGATATTTCATGCGCTCCGTGGAGCTGGAACACATGAAGGTTCAGAGCGACTACAGGTAGTTGGTGGTGCATAGGCCGTGGGAGTTGTAGTTAGTTAACTAGGCAATAGAAGCACTGTTATTAGGATATTCCAATGTGTTATTGCGGAAGCATAGCTTCCGACATGTTGAGTTGATATGATAAGTGATGTGGTGCCCGTGATGTGTTGGATTGGAGTGTGGGAATACTTATAGTGAGGTTACTCGAATTCTCACGGAGGTGATGTATACGTAGTGAAGATTTATGCGACTATGGGGAGGATAAGTAATCAAGTGAGGAGACGAACTTGCGTCGTCATGCCAAGACCATACTGCTTAGTGTTCTGTCGGAAATGGCCAATCGGGCGAGAATCTGATTCCCTTTGACACGGCAATTACGCTAAAAGGATCTACTAGTCTAAGTACGTTTCTACCACTAACGCTGACGACAACAAACTATCGTAACCGAAAACACACTAAATAACTCCGTAATCGTCTATACAATTCTACTTCTGACCCTACCGGTAGTCTGGTTGCACTACCCCTTGCAGGGTTACTCTGACCCGATCAAAAGTAAAACTTACCATCTGATAAGGGAACCCCAGCCTAAGTCTCACGTTATCTGATTCTAAAACTAAATTCCGACTGTAAAGAAGCCCGAAAACTCTATACTAAAACAAAAAAACACTAACTAACCCGAAACGAAAAAAAGGATGCCATAGACGCAACCCAACAGAGAAAAAGACTGACCCTCCTAAAGAGAAACTCCGATACATTCCGCCCTTGACACTCCCATACAAAATAAAGGCAAGAAATCTACTGCCATTTTAACGAAAAATTAAACGCCGAACTAATCAATCTTGGGCTAATGCAAAAGCTATCAGGGAAAAGAACTACTTACCCCCAGCTCAAAATATGAGGACAACGGCCTCAGCAAAGGACAAGTGTAAATCTAATTTAAAAAACCGACCGTAAAAACGGATAAGGAAACCAAAGTAAACCTAAACTCAATTAGCGGGAAACGCGGTTATGCGGGGATCTACAACCCGCATGGTTAAAGAACGTCTTACATACTGGTTACTCGTGCCTAACAGGGGTTCCCCTTAGCGCCTTCGTTTTCACTCCGCCGCCAGCACTCGCTCTCTGCGAGTGCCAGACAGCCAAACCACAGAATTTTCAACCTCCGGCAGAAGTTCACCATGTCGACAACCTCCACATCTTGCAAGGTTATAGAGCTATACAAAATTGTTGAGGCTCGGATACAGCAGGCTATTGAGCATCTCTCCACCTTAGAAAGTCCAAATATTGCTGCTGTGGCGCGAGAATTTTTTGTACTAGAGAGAAGGCTTCGTGACCGCTATAACGGAATTCCATCACTAAATGAACGACTACCACACAACAGAAAGCTTGCTGAAGCAGAAGAGCTTGCAGTTTGCAAGTATATTGATCGCCTTGATAAAATGGGACTTTCTGCTCGCCTTCCTATGATTGCTGAGTGCGCAAATTCTATTTTAAGACGGAATCACACCAGCGACAATGATCCACCACCAGTAGTAGGAGAACATTGGGTCCGGCGGTTTTTAAAGCGATATCCACAGTACGGTACTCGTAAGCAAGTATCTCTTGAGGCTGCACGGAAAAATGCACAAATACCAGAGACCATTACAGAATTTCTTGAAGACTATCAAAGAATATGTATGGAAAAGGGTATTGAACCACAAGATCAATACAACTATGACGAAACAGGATTCCGAATTGGTATTGGCAAGAATCAATGGATTGTTACAGGAGAGCTTGATCGTGCAAAACCTATGACAATTGGAAGTTCGACTAATCGAGATCTTATTACTGTCTGTGAAACAATTTCAGCTGATGGTTCTACACTTCCGCCAATGATCATTGTTCCAGGAGTTATCCATCAAGAACGTTGGTTTACACATACAGATCTTCCAGATGATTTCTCTTAGCTGTTACAGAGAGTGTAAGCAGGTAGTACCATTCAATAGAGCCGAAACAGGTGATTCCAATAGTGCAAGAATTATTCAAATTGGTCCAGTAGTTGCTGAGATAATGTAGAATTGTAGAGGTAAAGTCCTTCTCATAGCCAGTGATGGCCGACCGACAACTTCACCCACACCTCACCACAATATGATATCGACTGGCGGACACTTAGGGTAGGTGGTCTAGAAGGTGCACTATCGAGATATATTAGTACCGAGTGAACAAAATTCATGGGGGGTTATCAAACTGCATCTCAGGTGTGAACGTTGAAAATTCTGTGGTTTGGCTGCAACTGTGGTTTGGCTATCTGGCACTCGTAGAGAGCGAGTGCTGGCGGCGGAGTGAAAACGAAGGCGCTAAGGGGAACCCCTGTTAGGCACGAGTACGTCTTACAGAGCGTCAGACACTAGTCTGGTTGGCACAAGCCCCCGATAAAGTCAGACATGGGCGGTGCAAATCCCATATAAAGTTTTCGGGGTGGTCCTGAAACAACTAGCCTAAAGTGTCAGGGCAGGCACCCGGTTTGGTCCGGGGGGAGACCTCTTCCCCTCGGGGGCTGCGTATCCGCGCGTGAGAGAAATGGCTATCGTGTACACAACGAACTACCTACCAAAAAACAAAAGTCAAGAATTAAATCCTCTAAGTAAACTATACGTCAGAGGGCAAGCCCCGTACTGAATTAACAACTATTAAGAACAATCCATAAACAATCCCTATTGTTTACACAAGAAAAAAAAAATAAAGAAAAATAGACGTGAAACTACCAACACACCTCCACACTACCGTCCACACCTCCACACTACCGTCCTATCTCAGAACCATATCCTTTCTCTCAATACCTCCATCACTCAAGACTGAATACAACAAATCCACCACAACTGTATAGTTTTCAACCCACCTCTTCTTATCCTTATCCATACCTCTAAACAAAACACTAAACTTCTCAGTCACCACAAAAGATGTACCATTGTATCGATACACCTCCCTATGTTCTCCTGTTGTAACAAACCCATACAAAAAACTGTCTTTCAGATTGTTATTCTCCCAACCATCCTTCAACGCTAGCAAACACTGTTTAACGCCCTCTCCAGTAGAAACCCTCTTGCCTTCCATGATGCACACAAACTTCTGTTCTGTAATCTTGATCCGGTCCATCACAACAAACTCTTGCTCACCCACGAACGTATTGTCCGTAGATACAATCTTCTTCTCTCGGGTTAATCGTATATCGCGTCCTGTCTTGCGTTTGGAATCGGTAACGATGGGAAGAACAATGATTAAGACCAAATCACTAACGTTGGACTCTTTGAATTCCGGATTTGCCTCAGCGGGGTATCCTTCGCCTTCAAGATACTCCACTACCCGTTCATGAAGCTTTTCCTTCATGGCATCCACATCCGCCTTCTTGACAGTATGCTTTGCCGTTGCCAGCATCTCATCAAGAGAAATCAACGGAACCTCGTTAAGTCTAATATTGAGTCTCTCCTCTGCTTGGGCGATTGTCATATTCGAATATGAGGTACTATTCGACGTGGGCTTTCGCTTCTTGCTTGTCTCATTTGGATAATCGTCCCCCATTTTCTAAAAATCAAACTATTAAATAGCTAATTAGCACGTACCCCGACAACTAGACCCACCGGGAGGATATAGAACTCACTGAGACTGATAGCCAACCGGGTTAGGAACGTAGAGGGGTTACCGTTAGGGTCGAGTGACCGAAGGGAGCGCCCCGAAGAGAGCGCAGCGGACTGAGAGGTGGAAATGCACCGCATATATACTCCTGCACGGTGACTCATGTGCTGGCACTACAGGGGTCCGATGCTGGCACGGCCGGGGGTGGACGCGCCGAGGCTGCGGGCCAAGCCCTCCGTTACTATGGGGGACTACCCCCATATAGGAACTTACAGGCATCTTGTCGTGCCTGGAAATGGCCAAATGAATCATTAGTCTGGTTGGCACAACACCCTCCGTAGGAGGGTCTGGAGAAATAAGTTAGTTTTTACTATGATATGGGTATCCGCACAATGGTGGCTTGGCTGATGACAACCGCTGGTTACATTATACTCCTAATTCCGACGTCACTACTATATCAAACCCCTATGGCAGCAGACATTGACAGCAATATACCATTTATTGAGTGGGCACTAATTCAGACATATCAACTAGATATATATGCTAATTCAGATATATTGAGTGTTCGACATATGTGTTAATTCAGACATATCGACCAGTAAATACATGTGCTAATTCAGACAACTCGAGCGTATTAATTCAGACAACTCGAGTGGTAGATACATGTGCTAATTCAGACATATTGACCAGTGGATACATGCGCTAATTTAGACAACTCGAGTGGTCGACATATATGCTAATTCAGACATATCAAGTGGTGGATACATATGCTAATTCAGACAACTCGACCAGTGGATACATGCGCTAATTTAGACAACTCGAACAGTGGATAGATGTGCAATTTAGACATATCGAGCTGTGGATACATATGCTAATTCAGACAACTTGAGTGGCGGATACATGTGCTAATTCAGACATATCGAGTAGTTGATATACAGTACCCCGGCGAAAGTATTTGCGACCCCCCCTGCATAATATGCAGCTCCTGCAGCTCAAGGTAAGACATGTTGTTTAAGACATGCAGCGAGCACAGCTTATAACTTTGAGCAGGGTCCAGTGCACTCCTATATAGCAAAATGTCATCAGTAGCAGTCTCGCTCCCTTCGGATTTAGAAGCAACTGTAGCTAACCCAGTGCTGGCAGGACCAGGCAAAAAGAAGAAGGCAGAAGTGACTGAGTTTCAAAAAGGGTGGATTGTTGGCGCGCGAGCTTTTGGAGGTTCAAATAAAGAGATTGGACGGCAGTTAGAGAGAAATGAGTCAACTATACGGGCATTTCTAAAGAGATATGATGAGAGGGGAAAATTTCAAAATCTGACTCGGAGTGGGAGGCCCCTTTCGATTCAAAGTGATACTGGTGATCGAATATTGGAATTAATTGAAGGAGATCGATCTATCACGAAATTTAATCTTTATACTCAAGCTGAGCTTGATGTACATCCACGAACTCTTGACCGGTTTCTGAAAAAGAAAGGTAAGTTTTTACCTAGTCTGGTTGCACTTTTTCTACCTCTTGTAGAGACTTAATCTAATAATGTGAACTAAAAGGTTACCGGAAGTGGATAGCGAAGAAAAGACCACAGTTAACAGAAGCACATGCAGCTGCTCGTTTAAAATGGGCAGAAGAACGGAAGGATTGGACTGAGGAGCAGTGGGGACATTATATTTGGAGCGATGAATGCAGTGTTAAAAAGGGTAAAACAGGAGGAGTAAAGTGGGTATTCCGGAAAGAAGGAGAAAATCCATAGCAAGTAGGCTTAGCGGATGGAACAAGGTAAGTACTTTTCTTTATATATTTTATTATAATCCATATACTAAATATTATATAGAACAGCAAAAGGAGTAACCCTTATAGTATGGGGATGCTTTTGGGGCTCTACACTTGGATATCTTCATCTATTACTTGTTGGGCATAACAACTCTGAACGTTATGTGGAGATTTTGGAAGCCTATCTCCCACTTGTAAAGGAAGATATGGTAGCAGCTGGCATATTTACACCAGTATTCATGCAAGACAATTCCCCTATACACAACTCTTACTACAGTTTAGGTTGGTTACAAGATGAAGGATAGAAGGTTGCAGATCACCCAGCTTGCTTACCAGATCTCAACCCTATTGAGCATGTTTGGCGATATCTTAAGAGAATTTTATGCCAAAAATTTCCTGATATTGCAACTTGTCGGGGAGGGCCAGCAACTGTGAAGAAAAGGTTGGCGGATTGCTTATTAGAGGCTTGGAAAGAGATTCCGTCTACGTTACTTGATTCTTTAACAAAATCTATGCCTTGCCGAGTGGCAGCTGTTATCAAGGCAGAGGGTTGGTATACGAAATATTGAGAACGAAAAGCTGGACCAGCGGGACCGGAGGTGGGCCTTGTACTGTATAGATGTAGATTTAGCTAGACATGTCTTATCATACCCGCATGACGTGGTTTCACATTGCTGCATATAAGCTGCATAAAATGGGGTCGCAAATACTTTCGCCGGGGTACTGTAGGTATTAATTCAGGCATATCGAGCGGTGGATACATTTGCTAATTTAAACAACTCGAAAGTAGATATATGCGCTAATTCAGACATATCGAGCGGTAGATACATATGCTAATTCAGACAACTCAAGCAGTAGATCTAGGTACTATTTCAGACATATCGAGTGATTGACATAGGTGTTAATTCAGGCATATTGAGCGGTGTATACATGTGCTAATTCAGAGATATCGACCAGTGGATACATGTGCTAATTTAGACATATCGAGTGGTGGATACATATGCTAATTCAGATAACTTGAGCGGTGGATACATGTGATAATTTAGGCATATCGAGTAGTCGACATACGTGCTAATTCAGACAACTCGAACAGTGGATATATATGCTAATTCAGACATATCGAGCAATGGATACATATGCTAATTCAGACATATTGACCAGTGGATATATGCGCTAATTTAGACATATCAACCAGTGGATACCATGTGCTAATTCAGGCATATCGAGCAGTGTATATATATGCTAATTCAGATATATCGACCAGTGGATACTTGTGCTAATTCAGACATCTTAAGCGACATACCCCTATGGTAGCGATATACCTCTATGGTAGTGACATACTCCTATGGCAGCAACATCTATAGTATTATATTGGTAAACTCAGTAGCAATACTCAATTAGGTGATAGTAATAATATTTGAAGAGTTTGAGAATATATAAACATAGTATACTTGACTTCAGAAAAGTTAATGCAATTAAACAGCTTTTTACAAGTGAAAACAAATTGTCTTTCTAGTCAAAGATGAAGCTTACCTAGTTGAAGATTGGTATGTTGACACCCTTCGGAAAGGGAGATCTAGCCGTTTGGAAACGGAAACTGGGGATTGGTGATGATGATGTCTCCTGTCGATTCTGCGAGAGATATGATGAGACAGGGGAGCATGTGGCTTTGGTGTGCAAAGAAGGAGAATGGTTAGGAAGAAGGTTTAGTTCGTGGGAGGGGGTAGATTCTCCAGAGGTCTTCAAGAAGAAGGGCTCAGCCATTGGTGATGACCCTGAGGATTTAGCAGAGACTTTTTTCTCTAAACTCCGATCGATCTGATCGGGGATTGGGATCTAAGAGTGTGAGAGGGGAGGTTGAGGAATGGGAGTCATTTTGTTTTTGTATTTTGGTCTAGCAAGATGATTTAGTCAGTTCTGCCCCGGGAACAGGGGGTTTTGAGCACTAGGCTCACCTGAACCTCGCCATGGCTATGCTACACGCGAGTAATGAATTAAAAAAAAAAAAAAAAAAAAGCTCTGGCTGTGAGTTGCAGTTGCTTCATTCAATTTTAAGTTCTGGCTGTGGGTTGCGGTTGTTTCATTCACTTTGCGGTTGCTTTATTCACTTTGCGGGTTGCTTCGTTCAATTTTAAGGTTGTTTTGTTCACTTTTAAGGTTACTTCGTTCACTCTGTAGTTGCTTCGTTCACTTTGCAAAGTTGCTTGCAAGATTGCTTCATTCACTTTACGGTTGCTTCATTCACTTCGTGTTGCTTCGTTCACTTTTAAGGTTGCTTTGTTCACTTTTAAGGTTGCTTCATTCACTTGTGGGTAGCTTTGTTCAATTTGTAGGTTATTTCGTTCACTTTGCAGTTGCTTTATTCACTTTATAAGTAGCTTTGTCTATTATCTTAGTATCTTCATCTATTATCTTAGTATCTTCATCTATTACTTTAGTTATTTTGTCTCCTACTTTAGTGTCTTTATCTGCTACTTTAGTTGCTTCATTAATAAATATTAATATTTTTGTAAGTTGAGGTTTCTATAAGTTAATATTTTTACCAGCTTCAGAGACATAAAACCTATGTCTTGAATCTAAGACTAACATGAAAGAAGCTACGTACATTCTCAACTCTTGAAATATAATTACTATCACCTAATTGAGTATTGCTACTGAGTTCACCAATATAGCACTATAGATGTCACTGCCAAAGGGGTATGTCGCTGCCATAGGGGTATGTCGCTGCCATAGGGGTATGTCGCTACCACAGGGGTATATCGCTGCCATAGGGGTAGATTGCTCCCAAAATCGCTGCCACTCAAGATGTCTGAATTAGCAAATATATCCACCACTCGATATGTCTGAATTAACACATATGTCGACCACTCGATATGTCTGAATTAGCACATATATTCACTGCTCGATATGCCTGAATTAGCACATGTATCTACTGGTCGATATGTCTAAATTAGCGCATATACAGTACCCCGGCCAAAGTATTTGCGACCCCCCCTGCAAATATATATGGGTACCCTCGCAAATACTTTCGCCGGGGTATTGTATCCACTGGTCGATATGTTTGAATTAGCGCATATGTCGACCACTCGATATGTTTGAATTAACGCATGTATCCACTGGTCGATATGTCTGAATTAGCACATGAATCCACCACTCGAGCTGTCGGAATTAACACATATGTCGACCGCTCGAGTTGTCTGAATTAGCACATGTATCCACTGGTCGATACATATGTGTGAATTAGTGCGCTTGATATATGGTATATTGCTGTCAATGTGGGTATGTCGCTGCCATAGGGGTATGTCGCTGCCATAGGGGTATGTCGCTACCACAGGGGTATATCGCTGCCATAGGGGTAGGTCGCTGCCATAGGGGTATGTCACTGCCATTATCAATCTAGGGTAGCGACACGCAACAGGGTATGCAACAAAAAGAACAAAACTAAATTAAACAATTTATACGGAGGCTCACAACAAAAGTCTTTGCACCTTCCTATTTGGGAAACAGGTCTTGGCAGCATATGCACGAATGTTTTAGTGGCATATGCAACATCTCTACATGCATAAGTAACATAAACCCTCGACCCTTTGTTGTTCCACAATAGCTAAAGCCTCCCAAGGACTGCAGTATCACTGCCTGAGCATATCAAACATCATTATGTGTAGATGTAGATTCCTACGTCAGCTGCATATATTTTATGCTCACATATGCCGAGCTTATACCTGCATAACCCAGAATATGCCGATATATATGCTGCCAAGACCGGTTTCCCAAATAGGAAGGTGCAAAGACTTTTGTTGTGAGCCTCCGTAAAACAATCCCTATTATTTACTGAGAAAAAAAAAAAAAAACAAACGGTGAAACTACCACCCATTCCTACCGTAATTCCCCTACACAATGACATCCCTTCCTGCAATACCTCCATCACATAATACTGAATACAAACAATCTACCGCAACAGTAGTTGTCAATCCATCTTTTTCGTCTTTATCCATCGTCTTAAACAAAACCCCTAACTTCTCAGTCACCACAAAAGATGTACCATTGTATCGATACACGTCCCAATGTTCTCCCGTTGTAACAAAAAACTGTCTTTCAAATTGTTATTCTCCTAACTATCGTTCAATGCTAGCAAACACTATATAACGCCCTTTCCAGTAGAACCCCTCTTGCCTTCCATGATGCACACAAACTTCTGTTCTATGACCTTGGTCCTATCCATCACAACAAACTCTTCCTTACCCACTAACGTATTGTCCGTAGATACAATCTTCTTCTCTCGGGTTAATCGTATATCGCGTCCTGTCTAATCATAAGGGGGATTCTTCCCTGATTGGCCATTTCTGCCACGAGATACCCTTGTGGTCACACCTCTTGATTAAGAATTCGTCTCCTCACTTGTTTACTAATGACAATCACTACCGCTGGAAATCTAACATTTATTCTCGTATACTGACTATAGCGTCAGGGGGCTACGCCATCCGATACCCCCAACAGAACAGAATCCCGAACTCAACAAAATTAATTACTCAAACTATTTTCACATTAAAAAAAACACAAACCTCCCACAGAGAACCACAAGTAAATCTCCCAACATCTCCCAACAACCTCCACATACCGTAATGCTCCTATCCCACAACTACATGGTCCTCCTTCACTCCTCCCTTACTCAATGCCGCATATAAACAATCCACTACGAGTGAGTATTCTCTGATCCATTTGACTTTGTCGTCACGCATTAAATCAAACACCATAAATAACCTATCAGTGACCTGAAACGTTGCTCCATCATAAGACAACATTCGCCACACATCACCCGTGGTTACAAACCCATATATCATTCCTCCTTTATTCCCATCTCTCAGGTCTTTCATGGCCAAAAGGCATTGCCCCATTGCGGCTCCAAGGGACTCTCTTTTGGCTTCAAATATTAATATATTCCTTTCCGCCATTATGGAAATGACATCCATGACGACAAACTCTTCAAATCCTCCTACCTCAGAGTCCTCGGAAACAACTTGCTTCTCCCTCATTACCGTGACCCTTTTGCGAGGTGCTTTTTCTTTAAAGTCGTAAAGAACCGGTAAAATGGTGGGCAGAACTAAGTCACAAACATTCGCCTCCTTGAACTCTTTGAAATCGACCATAGGAGTTGTAACCGCAAGATACCGTACGATGCTCTTGTATACTTCCTCTTTGGTGGCTTGCATGGCATTGTCATCCGCTGTATACCCGGCTTGAAGTAACATTTATTCGGGGCTAATCATTGTTTCAGCGAGGTCGATCATCATAATGCCGATTCTCTGCTGTATTTCTTTGGTGCTCATCTTCCCATACGGCTTCTTCCATGGGTACGTTCGCGTCTTCTCTGGTGCGGAATCGTCATCGGTGCGCATTACTAAAACCGGAACCGATCAGTATCCCGACACATGAATTCCAATTTCACATACATTAACTGATGCTTATGTGAGGCTTCACCTAACGTACCGGAGGTGTAGCGAGAGCCGAAGGCGACAGCGAACAGAGTGCTGAGTCAGAACGGAGTGACTGGAGTGAAGCGTAAAAGAACCTGAACTGGAGGAGGAATGCATTACATATATACCGGGGTGGGCTGCAGCCAAGATGCTTAGCGTATAATATGAAGCGTTTTTTATTATTATTATAGATTTATAAAGCTTTTATAAATTTTTAGTAATTATTTTGATCTATTTAAAATAAAAACTAGTTTCAAAACTAAGTTTTTATATGTTTTTTAATAGATCTAATTAAGTTTTTAATAAAAAAATGTATTTTATAATATATACTAAAAGTATTATAATTTTAAAAAGATTAAATTTTATATTATAATTATTAATATTTTATTATATTATTATTATTTTATATATTTAATTAAAATTATTTTAATTATATATTTAAAAATTATATTTTTTAATATTTTCAATAAATTATAAAATAATTTAATAGGGGTATTCAAACTTAATTTTTTAATTCAAAAAATCGGTCAGAATGTCGTTTTTTAAAAAACCGTTCAGATCGGTAGGAACGGTCTGAGCGCCTTAATGCTTTTAAACGATGCTCATTATGACGCAAGTTACCCCGAGTGACGCCAAGTGGGGGTGGGTGACGCTCAGGTGATGTGAAGATTATGTGCTGTCATGTGATATTGGCAGGGTGTTGTCATGTGATGTCAGGTGTGATGTAGTCCTGACAGAGTTGTTTCGGCTAAGTCGTTAACACAACAAAATGTCAACAAGCAACAGCAACAAGCATGCCTCGCAAAAGCCAACGCAAGTTCCTAATAGAGTGGTTCGTGGAAGGTATCGAGAAAGACAAAATGGGGGTGTATAAGCCGGCAAAGCACAGGGTTCGGAGGTTTGCACATTTCTTGGGTGCGGGTGCGGCTCTGCTTACCTCACACCTCATGACATCAACCCACGTGTGAGTTAGCTGTTAGTCTCATGCCAAGCCTCTGGTCCAGCATAGCTTGCTACGCTGAGAAGAGTCTTGGGCTAAGTTTGAGAAAAGATACCGCCTAACAAAAGCTCCGCTCTTGAATCCGCCCATGCTTAGGAGCCGCTATGCGATCCGTGCCAACCAGGCTAATTCCTGTTGTTTTGTATCCACACCACATCATAAGTTTCGCTCCCCACACGGCCTAGTCTAAGCATCATAGTTTAACATTCCCTGCACCTCTCTCACGCTCATGGTGTAAATCATGTCTGCTGCAACCCGTTCCACTGTCAAGAAAGCAGCAGCTGCCGGAACTGTCGGACCACCAATCGGAGGAGTCTTGAAAAAAAGGATTCCAAAGGATTTCGCTGAGGTTGTCGATACTTCGGACAATGGGACCCCGACTGTGCCAATGGAGACGGGGAAGGCCACCATCATCAAACGAGAGCCAGGTGAGGAGGGCTTTACGATACCCCTGCACCAAAGAGATCCTGAATAAAGAAGGGTGCTCTGCTAAAGGGGAAGACGGCACAGGTAGCCACCACTACCTCGAGGGTTGTCCGCCACGATGAGATCAAGAAGAAGTACGGTGTGGGAGTGTTCGAGTCGCTCCGGGATCTGGTAGGTGAGGAGATCATGGCAATTTCAGACGGTTTTCTGGAAACTGTATCACCGGAAGTAATTAAAGGCGTCATCTCTTTAAGCTTTAAGAGAATTATGATTAAATATATGTGGTTGATAGTGGAGGAGAGCATCAGGAACGATTTTAGTGGCGTCCGGACGCCACATGGTGTCTCCCGGAGCCAGTCCTTTTTAGCTGTCTCCCATATCCTCCCACTGGCCTCCCAATCTCCACCTGTCTCCCAAGGCGCCCTGTATGTACCATTCCGACCACCTGCCTCCTGAGGCGCCCAACACATACCTCTCCCTTTGCTGGTCTCCCGGAGCCCTCCGTGTTGTTGTCTGTCTCCGGGAGACCCGTCTCCCACTCTAGTCTCCAGGCGACTGCACTCCACCCTATTCTCCCTCCTTCCGGTGTTTGACTCCCACTTCCTCTTCCTAGCTGTCTGTCTCCTAGTAAACGTTGCAGGCCGCCTTCCTCCCACTGCCCAAGGCTTACTGCATGCCTCCCGGAGGTCCATAATCATGTCTGGCCACTCCACATTAAATACCGGAAATTACTCTAGCTGGACCGTTCCGCTGTGCGCCATCTCTGCCGCTCAACGCTACGGCAGGGATACGTTCTCCACAATGTGAACCATACCAATGGTCTAGGGGGTACCAGCAAATAGGCATAGCTAATGTCTATCGTATTTCTAATTGTTTAGGTATACAAGAGATCAAGCTATTGAAGACAGTACTATCATAAACCGAACCAGCGTCCACCTCTGCCTGTCGGCATCGTAGCAATGGCAGTGCTCATGTCACAGGCTTGCCAATTCTCCTACCGATTGCCGGACTGTCGGGATAATACTGTCAAATTGGTTAGCTGGCTTTGCGGATATCGCAGGCCTGGGAATGCTCTCACCTATATTGCTCGCTCGCACGCAGGCATGGCAATCCTCCTATCGATTGCCGGACTGGCGGGATAATGCTGTCAAATTGGTTAGCTGGCTTTGCGGATATCGCAGGCCTCCTTCCTCCGGCCACGGTGGTTCGGTATGGAGGTGGATGGCAAATGCATCGGAGAGGTAAGGATGACGCAAGGGACACCCCAGGGCTCACCGCTGAGCTCCTCCCTTTTTACTATATATGTGTCAGCCATCATAAGGGAGGCGGAGGTAGCAGTGGCAGTGAGAGGAAGAGCAGGGCTACGGAAGCGGAGCGGGGTACAGGGGGTGACGTTCGCACCAATGGCGTACGTAGACGACGTCGACTCGGGTTTCGCCGGCAAGGAGAAGAGGCTGGATGGGATCCTCGAAGCGGCGGCAAAGAAGTATGGGATGGAGTGGGACAACAGCAAGAAGCGGAAAAACGCGCAGGCGCCACACCTGGGGGTCAACATCAAGTCTAAGAAGCGACACCAGGCGTACCGGACAGCGAAGGGAAAAGCAGCTTGGGAATTGGTGCGACGGTTAACGAGGCTACCTCCGAAGGGGAAAAGGCAGATCGTGTGTGGGCAGTTGCTCCCAATCCTGACTTACAGGGCAGACGTACACACGTAACCGTTGGAAGCGATGGGAAGGTGGATATGCGGAGGATGGAGGGGGAGTGCGAGAGTAAAAATCGGGGACATCACCGGGTTCCCAGACCTAAAGACGTGAATGCAAATGAAGAGAATACGGTGGGCTGCGTTAGTGTACGGAAGGGCGCTGCCAGGTCTGAGGGGGATTGCGGAAGGGATCCTGCGCGAGGTAACAGAGCCGGACGCGGAGCTCCGCTGGATGTCGGGAACTCAGCGACGGGGAAGGGGGTGGGAAATGCACGTGGCGGAGTTGAGTCAAGAGCGGGGTTGGCGTGGTCGGATGGCTCGCGACAGGAAGAGGTGGCGGCAGCGGCAGTGGTAGGAGGGGAGGCGGCGGAGGGATGGGAGGAGGGTGTATTTAGGCTCTCTCGCCACAATTATGGATGCGGAGATGCTAGGGGTGGTACGGGCGTGGCAGTCGGGGAGGGAGGTAGTGGCACTCGACTGCCAGGGCGCCATCGGTCGGCTGCGGAATTTGCGTTTCGAGCAACCGCGTTCGTCGATGGAGGAATTAGCGTCGGAATAAGGGCAACATAACGGCAATGAGGGTGAAGGGGCATAGTGGCAAGGAAGGGAATGAGAGGGCGGATAGGAAGGCAAAGGAGGTGGCATGGGTGGGCAGGAGGATGCTGCGGCCTGACATTGTAACACCGGCGAGCATCCGACAGGCTTTCCCCATGGGACGACCTTTGAACAGGCGAAGTGGAATCGGGAGGCGTTGCTGGGGTTGACATATATAGCCACGGACCGCGGACCGCAACACTGGTGGCTCCATAAGGTTGGCAGAGCGGAGGACCTCTATGCGGGCTCTGTGATGAGGAGATTGCGCAGAATGCCGCGCATCTGTTGAGTTGTCCTGGGGTGGCAGATGGGACGGGGCGGAGATGGGAGCAGATCTGGGAGGATCTGGAGTGGTGCGAAAACCTAGCGGAGGCAGTAAGGGGGTGATTTCTTATGTGTCTCCTCGGGTTCGGGTGGAGGCGCTAGATAGGGGGCGAGTGTAGGCGTGGTCGGATTTCACGACAAGAGGAGGTTTCGGCAGCGTAGTTGGGCGGAGGCAGCGGAGGGTTGGGAGGCGGGTGAATATCTAAGGAGCATGGCTACAGTGATGGACGCGGAAATGCTGGGGGTGCTGAGGGCGTGGCAGTCGGCCGGAAAGTGGTGGCGCTAGATAGCCAAGGGGGCAATTGGCCACCTGCGGAACCTGCGCTTTGAGCAACCGCGCTCGTGGAGTGAGGGGGAGGCGGCGGTAGAAATGGCGAAGAATGGCAGGACGGTGATGTGGGTGAAGGGGTGCAGAGGAGTAGAAGGCAACGAGAGAGCGGACAGGAAGGCGAAGGAGATAGCATGGGCAGGCAGGAGGATGCTGCGACCTGACGTTGTTACACCGGCAGGTATCCGACAGGCTTTCCCCATGGGGCGACCCTCCAAGCAGGCGAAGTAGATCGGGAGGCACTGGTCATCGCGGACCACAGCGTTGGTGGCTGCACAAGGTGGGTAGGGCGGATGTCCCTTGGTGTGGGCTCTGCGAGGAGGGAATAGCGCAGAACGCAGCGCACTTGCTACGGTGCACAGGGGTGGCGGATGGGAAGAGGCGGAAGTGGGAGCAGATATGTGAAGACCCGGAGAGGTGTGAGAAGCTGGCGAAGGCGGTGCGGGGGTGATTCCCTGTGCGATTTTCCTTATGTTCTGGGTTTTCGTAGTGCGATATGTTTAGTTGGGGGGTATCTGGTCTTGTACGTAGATACGGGGCAGGGAGCGGCCCGGTGGTTGGATAATCACGTCAGGGAATGTGTTGTCTCGTCATAAGCGAGAAGCTTCAATACGAGTACTGATTTACCAAGAGAAAAAAAAAAGAGTCTAAAAGTAGAGGCAATGTTCGCGTGCTCAGCTATGAATTACTAAAGTTGCGTCGGATGCTATTTGCAGGGCGAGGCACATCGGGATAGAGATTATACAATGAAACTAGATCATGACGAAATATATATAACCAAACTACATTGGGACGGAGGTTATACAACCAAACGGCGTTGGGATGAAGTTTGTTTTTGATATACATCAGAATGCACAGGACCGCACAGGACGAAAGCCTACGTCACGACGTTTAGTACTAGCATCTGGACGCCAATTTCTTTTTTGCTGATGTCATACCTGGAGCTGCGAAGTATGTTAAAAGAGGAATGGACGCAGGAGGTCCGGCTGGTGGGGAGGAGCAAGAAAGGGAGGCGGTCGAAGGAAGCGAGAAGAGATTTAGCGAGGAAGGTGAAAGAGGCAAAGGCATAAATGTGTATATCGCGGAAGTGGTACCAGCGAGGCAACACAGGTGCAGAGCGGATCTATAGCAATGCCTACTATAGAGGATGGTAATACGCAGAGTGGACAATAGAGCGCAGAGTATACTTAGGTAGAAGTGAACGATGCGAGCGAAGACTTGCTTAATTTGTTGACAAAATACAGGTCCAGAGTGAGACATGGAAATTCAGGGTAAGACAATGCGCAGGGATGTGTTATTCGGCCAATCAGAAGCAAGAGAACACAAGAATTGCGGGTGAAGCCGGGTGGCAACCAAGTGGCAACCAAGTCATATTGTACTTGCGTATGCGAATGTACGTATTTTTTTTTTTTTTTTTTTTTTTTTTTTGAACTCATTACTCGTATGCACAACCTTAGAGGTCGTATGACGAGCCACCCGGAAGCCCGGGTGGATTCAAGGGACAGTCAAGTTAATCTGACGCCCTGCGCGAGCTAAGTACAAAATCAAAAACCAAACAACGCGAGCGAGCGAGCAAAGCAAAGCAGCAAATATCAAAGCACCCTCCTAACGTCCAGCGAGGGGGCGGTAGAGGTATGCGAAGTATGCCTCCACCGCGTCCCACTCCTCCTCCTCTCCCTCTTCCTTCTTCCATATCGCTGTGTCTAGTTCTTCCCACGTCCTAATCCCTCCGATGAGATCCTGTCGTTGTTGGCGATGCTGAGGGCAGTCCAAGGCGATATGGTAGCCATCCTCCGTCGGGTGATCGCAGTTGGGGCATGCCGGAGAGTCGACCTTGCGGACGAAATGGAGCCAGTAGTTCTGAGGGCCCCGGTTGGTGCGTAGCCAGGTGTAGGCCGCCAGAGCGTGTCTGTGCCATAGGCTTCTATTGACTCCGAACCCGGGCTCCGAGCGCATGTCCTTCCGCCTTGCCTTGGCTGCCGTCCTGATGCCCGCTGCTGTTGCCACCTGTCGAGTCCCGGCAATGCTGCCCAAAGCTGATTCGTATGCCGCCCTCTTGGCTGCCTTCTCGTTGCCTGGGATGCCTATGTGACTGCGGACCCATCCTATCGCTGTCTGTAGGTGTACCCGTTCGTGCAGGAGGTCCTTTAATTCGCGTTCAATGCCGGATCTGGGTGGAGCGCCCTTGCCGAGGTTGAGGAGGGCTTCCTTGCTTGCCATGGAGTCTGTCAGGATCAGGAGCTTGTCCGCGTCGGAGCCGAGTGCCAGAGCGATCCCTTTCTCCTCCCCGTCGGCCACCGTAGCTAGGGTGCCTAGGTAAGCGCCCCGTTCCGTGACGTGAGTGACTGCCGCGGCTGCCACTTCTCCATTCTTGCCGCCAGTTCCATCCGTGAAGAGCAGCGACCAGCCGGAATACTTCAGTGCTGCTATGCTCCGGTTATCTTCCTTAGTGCGCGGTATTCCAGCCTTTTGAAAGGGAGCGTGCGTGGGTCGACTCGGTAGGTGTGGTGCCATAATTCCGCACCCCAAGTGAAGACGGGCCTGATCATTCCGGTGTACATGGCCCTGCTGGCTCTACTGCTGATACCTCCATTGCTGTTAGAGAGGCGTTCCATGACTGCAAGGAGGGACGATGCCTTCGCCGTCCGGAGCTTGATATGAGCTGAGAAGCTGAGTTGGCTGTCCACCGTGATCCCTAGCGTCCTAACCTGCCTCTGGAAGGTTCCAGAAGTCACTCCAAAGTCGAGCCTCGTCTCCTTTTGAGTATCCCACGTAAGCTGAAAGAATGTACGTATGACGCTTGCGTGTGCGACTGGCGGCATACTGTAGTTTGCTGTGATACAGCATCTGACGGGGTAGTGCAACACGACCGGGATATGCAACAAAACAGTGGTAGGGTAGAACTCAATGGATTTTCAGTAGAATTGGATGGCAAGGGGCTCAAAAGCTGCGCACGAGTTCGGAGAATAACTTTTGAAGTGCCCAAGAGCCCTGGATCAGGGAGTCCAGGGAGGTATCCTGATATATGGCTAATACATGAATTGCATGATATAAATATATGACCAGGTAATAAACTCAAATAATATGATGGAGCAGAGTCTGGATACATTTCCTGGCCCTCTCACGTAGTGCAAAAACCATGAAGTCAAGTCTGCACCTCGTGGTATGATGGAACATACATGAGCATGCACCCAAATTAGGGGGTCCGGGGCGGAAGTGCAATATAGCGGGTAAAGGCTCAAACTCGAGCAGTTTTTATCAGATTTGGATAAAAGGGTACTCAAACCAGACGCAGGAGTCCATAGAACTATTTATAAACTACCTAAGAGCCCTAGCTTACGGAGCCACTATGGTTATCCTGATATATGTTATGCCTAATGTTTTCACATTTAGATAGGAAAGTGGGCCTTGAACTATACACTAAGGCGGGTCTCTGTATATTCCCTTCTCTACCCATACAGTGTGAAGCAAACAGACCCACTTACAGCCTCTGAAGAGCATACAGAACTTATGACTTGAGCCTGTATAAGCGGAGGGGAGGGGGGGGGAGGGCGCACAGTAACAGAACTATCAAAACAGCCCAGGGCCAGTACCAAGTGGCTGAAAAGGGTCTCCCTATTAAACATATGCTATTGTAAGTCTTCTATACAGCAATTAATGAGAACCAGATAAGGTCGCCCCAGCCACCCCCCCATCCAAACTAGGCAACTATTAGTACAACTTCATATGACTGAGGAGACCATAGGAACTCAATAATTTAAGTATATCTGGGTGAGAAAGAGGATCTTTTGAGCAAATTTACCACTTGGTTGGGCAGCGATTGAGAGATTAGATGTCCATAGATACTTAGGGTACTATTGCTGAGAAAGTGGAAATCCAGGCCTAAGTATATAGATAATGGCTCAAAGCAAGCGCAGAGTACCTGGATTTCATACCCATAGTCTGGTAATTCGTTTGACACACTAAACTCTTAACCTAGACTATTTTGGATATCTTTATCCTTAATACCAGTACCCCCCTAATTTGGGTACATGCTCATGTGTGTTCCATCATACCATGAAGTGTAGACTTGACTTCATGGTTTTTGCACTATGTAAGAGGGTCAGGAAATGTATCCAGACTCCGCTCTATCATATTATTTGAATTTAATACCTGGTCATATATTCACATTATGCAATTCATGTATTAACCATATATCAGGATACCTCCCTGGACTCCCTGATCCAGGGCTCTTGGGTACTTCAAAAGTTATTCTCCGAACTTGTTCGCAGCTTTTGAGCCCCTTGCCATCCAATTCTACTGAAAATCCATTGAGTTCTACCCTACCACTGTTTTGTTGCATATCCCGGTCGTATGGCACTACCCCGTCGGATGCTGTAGGTGGCGATGGCAATAACACGGGCGTAGCGGGTGTGCGCTTTAACATAGTATCAGAAGGGAAAAGCGTGTGGGATATAGCCCGAGTGGCTCGCAATCCGTTTAACATCAAGCCAAGGTGTGGGGACATCATGGCAGAGGATGGCGCAGTCACGAGTATAGAACAGGAAAAATTTGGACAAGCCAGATTGTGTGCGGACAGTGCTCCCGATTTTGACGTATGGGGCGGAGTTGCATACGGAACCTTCGGAGATTATGGAGAGGCTGAGCGCGGAGTGGGGCAGGTGGATATGCGGAGGGTGGAGGGGGAGCGCGAGAGTAAAGATTGAGGATATCACCGGGGTCCTGGATCTAAGGACGTGGATGCATACGAAGAGGATCTGGTTGGCGGCGTCAGTTTACGGAAGGGCGATGCCAGACCTGAGTGGGAGTCGCGGAGAGGATTCTGCGGGACGTAGTGGAGCCAGATGCGGAGTTACGCTGGATGTCCGGAGCCTACGCTCTAGGGAGGTCAGGGAGGGTGATACGCATAGCGGAGCTAGGATCGGAGTAGGTGAAGTCGTGGTTGGACGGATCACGGCAGGAGCAAGTATCGGCAGCGGCGGTTGTAGGAGGAGAGGGCGGCTGAAGGCTGGGAAGCAGGGGAGTACCTGGTTCCCTAGCCACGGTGATGGATGTGGAGATGCTGAGGAGTAGTACGGGCGTTGCAGGCAGGCAAGGCAGTGGTCGCACTCGATAGTCAGGGTGCCATCGGCTGGCTGCGGAACTTGTGCTTTGATCAGCCACATTCGTGGGTTGAGGAAGAGGCGGTAATTGAGGTGAATAAGGGTGGTAGGGCGGTGATGTGGGTGAAGGGACACAGCGGGGTGGAAGGCAATGAAAAGGCGACAGGAAGGCGAAGGAGGTGGCATGGGTGTGCAGGAGGATGCTACGACCTGATATCGTTACACCGACAGGCATCCGACAGGTGAAGTGGAACTGGGAGGCGCTGCAGGGGTTGACATACATAGTCACGGACCGCGGACCGCAGCGCTGGTATGTATATAAAGTGGGCAGAACGGACGACCTGATATGCGGGCAATGGTGGCGCAGAACGCGGCGCATCTGTTGAGTTGCCCAGGGGTAGCAGATAGGAAGGGGTGGAGATGGGAGCAGGTGTGGGAATACCCGGAGTGGTGTGAGAAAGTGACGGAGGCAGTGAAGAGATGATCCTCTTTTCTAATTTCTTTTTTGCGGCGCACTATGGGTATCTGGTCATGTACGTAGATACGGGGCAGGGAGCGGCCCAGTGGTTGGACAATCCTGTCAGGCCTAACCTGGGGATGCGCTGCCTCATTATAAGCGAGAAGCTTTAATACGAGTACTGATTCCCCCCCCCAAAAAAAAAGTGTTGCGCACACGAGTACTCAGTTCAAAAAAAAAAGCATGGTACAGGGCAAGTCAAACTAGGTACTAATCGACAATAGCAGACTCACAGACTCACTATGATGTAGGTAAGGTAGAATGGAACTTGAACGCTATGGCAGGAAGAGCAGAAGTGATAATTGGAGACTCTAACTACTGTGGCAGGAGAAAGATGGCAATGCTAGATCAATGTATTGAGTAGGGAGAGTGGTCAGAAATAGAAGCTGAAGAATTGTACAACTGTACGATTGACAGAGTACTCACAAAACGGACTGGTCAACCCTTGAAGATCGCCAATGCATAGACACCAGATAGCAATTACTGCAAGGTTGGAATATGAGAAGATGTGGGTATAGAAGATAACACAGGGGTGGGGTGTATAGGATATTGCGGGGTAGCATGGAATCCCTTAAGGTGCGCTCACCGCATGAAGGAAGATAACACAAAGAAAGACCACTACTCGTTGACAGCGCTGTTACGGGGCGTTTGTCGTAGCCCCGATAAGGAAGTTTCAGGTGTTTTGTTTGTATAGATAGCTTAGCGTGGATTAGTCAGACCTTCGAGAAGTGGCCATTAAGGCTCTTCACTACTGGTTAAGACTTGGTCATGATCATCGAGCAATACAGAGAGAAGAGACACAAAAACCGAGCCACCATGAACCAAGTCTGCACGCCGTCAAGCAACTACCTAAGACAAGCTTTCTCTTCGTCTATGTGGGTTTGCATCTTAACACTGGAGCCCAATGCGAGGCGGCTGCAGTCGTAATAACAACTACTGAATACTGGTGTTTGTCAAACTGGATCAGTTTACCCGAGACTCTGAGGAGGAGTGTGAAGACTTACGCAACAACCCCTAGTACTTGCGGAGTACTGGAAAAGGCTGCGTTAAGGCTTTTTTTTTTTCTTTTTGGTAAATCAGTACTCGTATTGAAGCTCTCGCTTATGACGAGGCAGCGCATCCCCTCAAGTTAAGCCTGACGGGATTGTCCTACCACTGGGCCGCTCCCTGCCCCTGTATCTACATAGGCATGACTAGATACCCCCCGTGAAAGATATTCACACCTCAACAGAACGCAAAAGCAAAAGGAGAATCGTCCCAATCACCCTCTGACCGCTCCCGCCAGCTTCTCACACCACTCCGGGTCCTCCCAGAATCCCCAGATCTGCTCCCAATTCCGCCCCTTCCCATCCGCCACCCCAGGGCAGCTCAACAGGTGTGCCGCGTTCTGAGCCACCCCCTCTTCACACAGCCCGCACCGCGGGTCATCCGCCCTGCCTATTTTATGCAGCCACCAGCGCTGCGGTCCACGATCAGTCACTACATACGTCAACCCCCGTAGCGCCTCCCGGTTCCATTTCGTCTGCTTGGAAGTTCGTCTCATGGGGAAGGCCTGTCGGATGCCTGCCGGTGTAACGATGTCAGGTCTTAGCATCCTCTTGCCCACCCATGCCACCTCCTTCGCTTTCCTATCCGCTCTCTCGTTCCCTTCCACCCCACTATGCCCCTTTACCCACATCACTGTCTTGCTACCGCTCCTCATCTCTTCCACTGCCAATTCCTCTATCCATGACCGTGGTTGCTCAAAGCACAGATTCCGTAACCGGCTTATGGCACCCTGGCTGTCAAGAGCCACTACCGACCTTCCCGCCTTCCACGCTTGCACCACTCCCAGCATCTCGGCGTCCATCACCGTGGCGAAGGAGCCTAAGTATACCCCTTCCTCCCATCCCTCTCCCACTTCCCCCCCAACCGCCGCTGCTGCTGCCACCTCTTCTTGTCTTGATCCATCTGACCATGCTCTCACCTCTCCCCCATTCAGCTCCACGACCTTGATCTCCCTTCCCATGGTCCCACCCTTTCCGGACATCCAATGGAGCACCGCATCCGATTCTACCACCCCTGCCAGTATTCCTTCCGCGGTCTCCCTCAGCGCCGGTAGCGCTCTCCCATATACCGACGCCGCCCACCGAATCCTTTTCGCCCGCATCCATGTTCTCAGGTCTTGGATGCCAGTAATATCCTCGATTTTTCCCCGTGCGCTACCCCTCCACCCCCCACATATCCATCTACCCCACTCTGCACTCATCCTCTCCATCACTTCCGGCGTTAAGGCTTTATTACTTTGGGAAATAGACTAAGTTGGAGTACAGCAAACTACCAGAAACCGAGAAAGCAGTTGTTCGACGTATCGTATCTGTCAACTTCAGTGCAATCACTCTACCAAAGGCTGTGTTACAGCTATCAGCAGAGAACCTTCAGCGACATCCTGACCTATATCCCCACCAAGGGAGGAACGATCAAGGGCTTATACCACCGGTCTTCTTCCTTGAGTGGACTCGAGACACTACCACATACCAACGATATCTACAAGCCTTCCGAGAAAGCCCAACGGCAGTAGAGTTCTTTCAGTGGTACGAACAGCAACACGAGCGAGAGTACGAGCGAGAATCCGAGCAAGAATACGAGCGAGAATCCGAACAACAGTCCGAGTCCGAGCCTGAACTGAACACGGACACAGACATTATAGATGAGATGGCTGCCCAGGCTGAACAGCTTAGGATGCAGTACATTACATCCATCATCAATAAGGAGTTTAATGGAACCGCCAAGTTCAAGGGGTTTCAAAGGTCCTTTGAGACTATAGTTAGACTGCATGATAACGCAGGTTCAACGGGACATCGAGTAGCTATGGATGATGAAATAAAGTGGGAGCTTTTGGTAGCTATCCTAAAGGATCCGACAGCACCACCACCTAAAGGCATGGATGGAAGGAAGTTTGTAGGAGCATAATCATGGTTGGCAGACCAACCCGATGAGGATATAGCCACCTACCAGCAGTTAGTACAACGGTTGAATGATAAGTACGGAGAACGAGATGAGGAGACGACGCCACAACTAGTGGCTATTCAACTGAAGATTCTTAAACAGGAAGGGAAGCCAGTCGATGACTACGTGGCTTGCTTTGAAGATATTAGGGACAAGGTGATGGCAGCTCAGCTGGCTACTATCATGACGCCCTACAATCAAATCGAGACGTTTATCTCTGGGCTCGATCCAGCCCTGATGAAGATATATGTAAGAGACAACAGGGACTTTAGGAACGAGAGATGGGAGGAGACCAAGAAGAAGGTTAGAACAGCTGAGGTGAAGTATAAGCTGGGAGAAGACCCAATCTTTGCAGATAACCGGAAGAAGTACAAGACTACAGGAGGCCCTACGAGCTCTGCAAGTGAAGACTTCGACCTATCGGCTAAGCGACATCGGCAGCAGGCTACCAAATACCAACAGGAGAAAGCTGATCTGCAGAGGAAGTTGGACGAGGCACTTAATCGAGAGAAATCACTGTTAGAGGCTCAGAAGAAGCTTATCAGTGGTAACCCTACTAAAAACAACCGACCTGGTAGCGGAGGTAGTAGCGGAGGTAGTAGCGGAGGTGGTAGTGGATTAGGAGGTAACCCAAGCCTAGCTCAAGTCTTATGCTGGAACTGTTGGGAGTATGGCCACCACACAGGGGCATGTTGAGAAGATGCTAGAAATGACGAAGCTAAAGAACAACTAACCATGGGAAGGGAGATCAAGGTCGTGGAGCTGAATGGGGGAGAGGTGAGAGCATGGTCAGATGGATCAAGACAAGAAGAGGTGGCAGCAGCAGCGGCGGTTGGTGGGGAAGTGGGAGAGGGATGGGAGGAAGGGGTATACTTAGGCTCCTTCGCCACGGTGATGGACGCCGAGATGCTGGGAGTGGTGCGAGCGTGGAAGGCGGGAAGGTCGGAGCGGTAGCAAGACAGTGATGTGGGTAAAGGGGCATAGTGGGGTGAAAGGGAACGAGAGAGCGGATAGGAAAGCGAAGGAGGTGGCATGGGTGGGCAAGAGGATGCTAAGACCTGACATCGTTACACCGGCAGGCATCCGACAGGCCTTCCCCATGAGACGAACTTCCAAGCAGACGAAATGGAACCGGGAGGCGCTACGGGGGTTGACGTATGTAGTGACTGATCGTGGACCGCAGCGCTGGTGGCTGCATAAAATAGGCAGGGCGGATGACCCGCGGTGCGGGCTGTGTGAAGAGGGGGTGGCTCAGAACGCGGCACACCTGTTGAGCTGCCCTGGGGTGGCGGATGGGAAGGGGCGGAAGTGGGAGCAGATCTGGGAGGACCCGGAGTGGTGTGAGAAGCTGGCGGGAGCGGTCAGAGGGTGATTGGGACGATTCTCCTTTTGTTTTTGCGTTCTGTTGGGGTGCGAATATCTTTCACGGGGGGTATCTAGTCACGCGTATGTAGATACAGGGGCAGGGAGCGGCCCAGTGGTAGGACAATCCCGTCAGGCTTAACCTGAGGGGATGCGCTGCCTCGTCATAAGCGAGAGCTTCAATACGAGTACTGATTTACCAAAAAAAAAAAGAAAAAAAGAACAACTACGAGTCAAAAAGGGCGTACCAGCCCCAACTGCATGGCAACAGCGGATAGCCACTACTAAGATGAGTAAAATGACAATCGTAGAGTCAGCTGCTCGTGTGCAAAAGTTATATGAGGAGGACGAGGATGAGTTCGGGTTTGGGATGATAGTTGACTTGGCGCGAGATACTAGCCTTCGTCAAACTCAAGATACTAGCCTTCATCAAACTCAACACACTGGTATTTGTCAAGCTCGAAATACGACTGATACTCGTCAAGCTCGAGATACTACTGACACTCATCAAGCTCGAGATACCACTGACCTTCGTCAAGCTCAAGATACGACTAACCTTCGTCAAACTCGCGATACCGCTGACTTTCGTCAAGCTACTGGTAAGCAGGCTTACCAAGGCAATACTTACCCGGTACAAGCCTACCCCGCTCGAGGCAACCCGGACACACTATACCTATCACCAGCCATATCACCAGCCAACCGGCGCAAGACTCATCAACAACAAGAGAGGCCTTTCGTCCAAGCAGATAAGTGGGTAGAGGACACGATGGTAACCGTACCAATCCATCAGCTGTGCACAGAATCTATTGAGTTTAGGGAGAAGCTCTTTAAGACCCTAACTCCGAGAAGGCAAGAGCCAGAGCCAGAGCCAGAGTCGGAGAATGAACAAGAGGTGCCACAACTGGCAAGAGCGAGAAGGAACCTACCAAGGAGAGAGGTCCAAAACGAGGAGAATTCAGACTCGGATGAAATGGAAGATACTATCAGAGTTCAACCACCTAGAAGGGTAATATAGCGACCAAGGAAGAGGATGCAGAGGAATGGTTACCAGCCTTCTTGGTAGGGGCGTACTTTGGAACAACTTTCAACCAGGACGTTCTATTGGATTGTGGGGCAACGTGTTCATTGGTAAGCCCTGAGTTGTCTGCCAAGATCTTACGAGAGAATGCAGGGTATACTGTAATCAAACCGGAGCGAGAGATGAATATGACAGGAATTGGTAGGAAAAGTACTGTGGAAGGATGGGTGAAGATAATGGTTGATCTAGGCTAAAGTGTAGTGGCTGAACATACCCTACTGATTTGCAAAGTAGGAGGCGGCTATGAAGTGTTACTAGGAAAGCTGTTCTTAGCTATGATCGATACCAAGGTGGGAATGCGCCATGACTACTTAGAAGTTCCACGAGTGAATGGCCCACCTATACTGGTAGAAGGAAGAAGATATGTAGGAAATCGGAGGTGGCTGTTCTCAGAGGTAGCTAAAAGCGACAAATACCTTATATACGCAACTAACGACTACAACCCATATATGGTAAAACATTTGAAGGTGACACCTCGAGTACAAGCACGGGTGTCAGCTATCTGGATTGAAGAAGAGGAACAACTGTTCGATACCTGTATGCAAGCATGAAGGGGTTGAAGTTCAAGCGGATGAAGGGGTAGAAGAATTACTGGAGGAGAGGATACAAAAGCTCGTATCGCAGTATTTCGCAGATGTTGTGAAAAAGCAGCGTACCAAGACTTTTGTCGGGAATCCACCACTAAGGACCTCGAAAGAGATAACAGTTTTTTCATTAGCTTCGCAACAACATGAGCAGCAGGCTATTGAAGAAGAGAAGGATATTTTTGACGATATGCCTTCCGGGATAGATAAGGGGATTGAAGACATGGTTGTAGGAGATATAACTTGGAAAGTAAATCAAACGGGAATATCACAGGAACTGCTAGAAAAGATAGAAATGGTAGAATGGGAGAATGTGGCGGAACAGCATGGTGAAGGGCCACGAGTGGGAGATATGCCACAAGCGGGAGAAATGCTACGAGTAGGAGATATAGCACAAGCGGGAGATAGTAAAGGAAAGAAGGAAGTGTTTTCGGCGGAGAGGTTGGGGGATAATTGGAGGTCAGGGATTAAGAGATTTCTGAGGTCGGGGGATTTTGCAGGAAATTGGGATTGTACGGATCGGGCTAGGATTAAGAAGATGGCTAGGAGGTATAGACTGGAAGAGAATACAGGAAGGCTTATATTGGAAGGATTTGATGGTATTTGGAGGGCAGTCCCTACATTGAAGCAGATTTCCACTCTCTTAGCCGCTTTCCATGATGCCGTATGCGCTGGCCATTATGCTGCAGACATCACCTACCGAAAGATACTGGAAGCAGGATATAGTTGGCCAACAATGATTAGAGACTGCAGACAGTATTGCAAGTCTTGTGAGAGATGTCAGAAGTGTCAAGATTTAGTGGACTTCCCGATTGAACCACTCAGGCCTATTATCATGCTCGAACCTTTTGAGATGATTACCATTGACTATGCGGGACCGTTTGAGCCAGTTGGAAGGCATATCTATACTTTGGTGATGACCGAGAATATGACAGGCTTCTTAGATCTCGCATCCTGCAAATCTGCAACAGGGGAAGCTACAATCAAGATGCTAAATGCTTATTGCTCTAGGCATGGGTTTCCACGAGTTATACACACAGATAGGGGACCCCATTTTCACAATCATGAGTGCATAGAGTGGGCAGAGGAGAATGGAGTTCGATGGGTATTTGTAGGCCCTGGGACAGCAAAAACACAGGGAAAGGCAGAGAGGGCAATCCGGTCAGTTAAGAGGTCGATAGCTAAGCTCGCCAACCAGGGTCCGAAGGCTTGGAAGAAGCTTCTCCAACCTACGCAGTTCTCATTCAACTCCAAAATCGGACAATTAGGCTATTTGCCTTTTCAATTATTGTATGGATACCAGCCGAGATCAGCTATCCAGAACCTGGTGTTGCCAGCAGAGATTGGAGAGCTGGAGGACAAGGTGATATTCCTCAGGAATGAGAAATTGGACGAGATTAGACACCTAGCAACCGAGAGGCAGTTGAAGATCTGGGAGCACCGAGTCGAAAGATATCAAGCTAAGCTGATGGATCATCACTACCTGATTGGAGACTTGATTTTATTCCAGAGCTACACGAAGAGGCATAAGCCTGGGAACCCATGGGAGGATAGATGGAAGGGGCCGGCTCGAATCACTTATATCACATCGAAGGGGAAAATCGACTTCCAGACAATGAATGGGACTATCTATAAGGGTTGGCATACAGATCGAGTGAAGCCGTTCATTCTGAGGGAAGTAGCAGTATGAGATTAGGTATAGGAATAGGCGGGATAGATTAGGCGGAATGGGAAGTTGCTTTATCTCCTCTCTTTAATATGTTGTTTGGTTGTTAATAATAGCTGCTTTGTTACAGGACGGTCAGGAGGATTCCTAACCATCCCTGATGAAAGAGGGTGTTACGGGGCGTTTGTAGTAGCCCCGATAAGGAAGTTTCGGGTGTTTTGTTTGTATAGATAGCTTAGCGTGGATTAGTCAGACCTTCGAGAAGTGGCCGTTAAGGCTCTTCACTGGTTAAGACTTGGTCATGATCATCAAGCAATACAGAGAGAAGAGACACAAAAACCGTGAACCAAGTCTGCACGCCGTCAAGCAACTACCTAAGACAAGCTTTCTCTTCGTCTGTGTGGGTTTGCATCTTAACAGCATACATGTAGTTGTGTAAGACCAATACTAGCATACTAGTAGAATTAAATTTGTAACCTATCCCTCTTCTCTATTCTTAACCCTCTCTCTCTCATATTTGACCCACCCATTCGGAGCTCCTAAGAAATTATATTTAGGAAGAAGTCGGGGTGGAGGTATACCCTCCCAATATTGAATAAACCATGTAATAACTGAATCACAAAACACAATGTAAGTTGACTTCCTAACTATATTGTTACCCTCAACTCTCTAGATATAGGAATCACTTCCGCATTTGGTCACCACTCTTCCATTTCATTCAAAGTTGCTTTTTTGTTATATAATTTCCTTCTATTAGGTTCTGTTTTAACTTTCCATGATGTACCAGCTCGTATGAAATAAGGTATTAAAGTAATAGATACTTGATACGCAACGTAGCGGAGGCTCAAATAATAGGTATTCAACTAGATCCTGAACACAGTGTGGGAAGCAGAGTATAATAAATAGGTGAGCACATAAATGGTAGATACATGCGAGTCTAGTAGTGAGTTGTTTGGATTAGTAGAAACGAAATACAAGAAAAAAGCGAGCTGTATATGTACACAATAATTCAGGGTAACAGCGAGTAAGGTCATAAATTATCATCCAATCAGATGCTAAGCAGCAACAAGTAGGAAGTGAATGCAAATATAAGCTGACTGTACGAAGTATGAAAATGAATCTAATATTAAAAGATATAACGACATTATAAAATTAAAGAAATGTAGAACGAAGAGAAATGATAGTAGTGAAGGTAATTATTATTCAGGCAATGAAGTTCAGGGTAACTCTGATGCGTCTGGTTCCAACAGGAAAGCCCCAAGGCGCCGGAGTTGGGAATCTGTGGACTTAAGAGTATCGCAGAGGCAGTTGAGGGTTGCGCACATTCTACGGAGGGTTTGGGGTCACGGCAGGGTGCTCGGCGAGCAAGGGAGTTGAGGGTAACTCGGGGAAGGGAGAGGGTGGGGGTAGCACGCGGTAGCGGAGAAGGGGTTCAGAGTGACGCAGGTTGCATCACAGAGTTGAAGGTGCCGGGGATTATACCCCGGAGGTGGGGTTCCTTCTAAGAGGAGGGCGAGGGTGAAGCGCACAGCAAACGGGAGGGCGTCTCTAGTCACCTGGTGGCGCTCTTGAAAAATTGTTGTTGAATCCAGATGGAATAGTGTCCTACATTATTGGTGTTTGTATCCCTAGCTACATGTATGTATTTTATTACATGGTACTCTATGCCAATCTCCCAGACTCTCCCCCCAAACCCGGCCCCAATATAATACCCTTCCCCTTCATTTCATTGGAGGGGATGGGGAAGCTTCTGTTCCGACGCCCACGTAGCATCTTTCACAGCAGCCACACGTACAAACCAAGCTCGCTTGAGGTCCATGCACGCTGTTTGCCATGCTTGCCAGGTCATGATTGTGGCAACTGGCAGCCTGCGAAGCTGCAAGCTCATTTAGGAGCTGTTTGCTCGGAGGGGAGGGAGAACAGGTAATGTCGGTGGCATTGCTAGGTTTTCTATGCACCAAATGGGTAATATCGGTGGTATTACTAGGTTCTTTTTTAATCACCACTTCAAAGGTTACTTTTGGCCCGCTGGTAACTGACCTCGCAGTCTCGTCAGGTTGATTCTGCTGCTTGGGTATCACCCTGGAATTATAAGCAGGGTGTCCCTGAAATTTTGCCATCCTGAAAGCTCTTTCTGGTTCAGTTGGTTGTTCATTTGCAGGTGATTTGCTGTCTTACCTTTCTCTGTCAAACAGCTCTTGCCACTTCTCTTCCGTCCACACCGTGGTTGTGGTTACGGGGTGTGGAGCACTGGGGGTTGACCTCGCTGATTGTGATTTTGGCCGACGATACGGCCTTCCCCTTGGCGGGGAGACGGGCTTACCGGTCATTTTGGACATTCGAGGCATGAATGCTTTGGGATGAATGGGGTGGGTAGCAGGAGATGTGGGAATGTTGGGAAAGAGGTAATTGGAGACGGCCAGCCGAGTGGTTAGATCAGAAGGTTCAATCTAGGCCCGCATGACATCATGGCGATTGTACTAGTCGGAAAACTCAAGCAATTAGACCCCAGAACCTCAACCCCAAGGCACAATCTGAAATCGATTCAGATATCAGATCCTGCTTCCAGGTCACGTGTGTCCCGCTTATTGGCAAAACGAAGTTGCCAATTTTTAAATTGGTTACGAAGTTGACATTATTTTGTGTAAGGGTAGACATTTTGCGTCTTGGCAGTCACCTGATGGCAGTCCTGTGATCATTAACTATTAGCAACAATCCATTCCGCAGAACCTCACTGCGTTCGTCAGAACTCTAAGCAGTAGGGTCTTGGCATGAGACTACCGCAGAACAACAGTGGCTGTCATCAGCAACCATCCGCTATAATGAATCCCGTCGCCTGTTCCCGATGCCTATGCCGGTACGATCCCGATTACTGGACATGTATACAGCATAAGGGTCGAAGTATGACCTGTAATAGTTGTATAGCTATCGCTCGAAGCGTATTGTCAAACTGACAGTGAGTAGCCATTCAAATAGTAATCATAGATTAACAGTGAGCTATACAGGCCAAGCGTGAAGAGCAACTAGAGCAGTTGCGTGTAGGAGAAACCAATCGTCAAGATAGTGGGAATGTCCATCCAACATCTCCTGTTAATCCCCGGCGGCCTCTATCCCTCAACTCTCACCTCAACATCAAGATATACGGCTACAACACCAAAATATACGAGCACAATCACCAGTACTTGGCAGTTTGAGGTCTCAACACACCATTCCCACTCTTACTTCATTCACAAAAGCTATGTCTGAGATAAGCATAGCGGATGATAATTATAGTTATTTTTACCACATGATTGTAACAAATGACCACCTAATGTGTGCTGCTGGTTCTGAGTTCAATTCCCACTACTGTTATTTCCTTTTTTCTTCTTCTTAGGGACGTTGCCAAATCAGGGCGGCATTGAAGTTGGCCTCAGTTACCTTGTCAATACTACGACGGCAACCCTTATCACTCATGATTGGCGAATATGGACTTTTTCAATTCACCAGCTATTGACCTTCCCCGACCTCTCAAATTGTGTATTGATGTAATCGACACCCATATCGTGATCTCAGGTCACTAAAGAGGTGAAGAAGAAAGCCCCCAACGCCGGTGTTGGACCAAACTAGAGCCTCCAAGACTTGTATATTGATGCCGGGAGTGATGGCGTGGAGAATTAGGGCGGAACCTGTGGGTGGTGGGTTGACTCGTTGCTCTATTGTGAGTTGGG
Organism: Tirmania nivea; assembly: GCA_015179035.1. Lineage (NCBI taxonomy): Eukaryota > Fungi > Ascomycota > Pezizomycetes > Pezizales > Pezizaceae > Tirmania > Tirmania nivea. The sequence continues at coordinate 52,229 of WHUY01000083.1, forward strand.
AGCGATGTGTGAGTCAGGTTTGAATCGAGATGGCAATTAGGTCGCTCTGTTTGTGGTGTGTTGGATTGTTGAATTTCAGCTGCCGTGCTCAGACTACTGCTGTGCCTATATCAAGTACAGTACTCCGCGCCTACCTATATACACAGAGTCCCCGGTCTCGACCTCACTGGACCCATCCACAGGGCCTTCTTCCTGACAGGAGCCAGTCCAGAGGAGCTCTCATTTGGAGACCGAGATGACCACCGTACCCTCCCTCTCACCAGTATCGACATCCTCCCGACCGACAGCAAACGCTCCCAGGACAAGAAGGAATGGTACACAGAACTCTCCCGCCTCAAGGAGGATGGCTGGTCACTCACTTTCACTGACGGGACCGGAGGGAAAAACGGGGAGGTGGCAGCAGCGGCGGTGACTCACGAGTCGGAACACGGATCCTTCCTGGGAACTCTGGCCACGGTAGCGGACGGGGAAGAGAAGGGAATCTCGCTCGCTCTCCGCTCGTCGAGGGCTGACAAACTCTTGATCTTGACGGACTCTATAGCAAGCAAGCACGGGCTGTTCAACCTGAGCAGGGGCGCGCCTCCTAGGTCTGGCATCGAAAGGGAGATCAAGGGCCTCCTCCACAAACGAGCACACCGGGAGACAGCCATCGGTTGGGTCAGGAGCCACATGGGAACCCCGGGTAACGAAAAGGCGAGTCAGCTCTAGGCCGTATCGCAGGGAGCCAGCAGGTAGCTACCGCAGCGGGTATCAGGGCCGCGGCCAAAGCAAGGCGGAAGGACATGCATTCAGAACCCTGGTTTGGAGCCAACAGGTGCCTATGGCACAGGCACGCCCTGTCCGCCTAGACCTGGCTGCGCACAAACCGGGGCCCACAGAACTACTGGCTCCACCTGATCCGCAAGGTCGACTCCCTAGCCTGCCCCAACTGCGATCACCCCTCGGAGGACGGCTACCATATCACCATCGACTGCCCCCACCACCATCAGCAACGCCATGAGTTCATCGGAGATGCCAGGACATGGGAAGATTTGGACACACCAATCTGGAAGAAAGAAGAAGGGGAGGAGGAGGAGTGGGACGCGGTGGAGGCATACTTCGCCTACCTCTACCGCCCCCTTGCTGGACGCTAAGGCGCAGGCAGGGAGGCTTCAGGAGGGGGGCGAGGCTCGCCGCTCACTCGTCGGATGTTGCGCATATTTTGGTTTCCCTTTCCTTTGCGTCCTCTTGCTGTTTCTACATAGTTCGCGCAGGGCGTCAGACTAACTTGACCGTCCCTTGAATCCACCCGGGTTTCCGGGTGGCTCGTCATACGACCCTTAAGGTTGTGCATACGAGTACTGAGTTAAAAATATATATATATACAGAGTCTTCGAGATTGAAACGCATTGACAGGTTGGATAGAAAAGGAGATACGCCACCCTAGAAATCCCCTTCACCTTCTCTGATTGATTCCCGCTTCAACTCTCTCCGCCACAGAATGCTCAGTCAACCATGATTCTTTATGTGCTTTCGGTTGCTTTACTCTTTGGTGCACATTTGTGTGGAACAGGTTACCCTCAACTCCCTCCCAAAAGTACAACCCCAGTGCCTTCACTCCTCCTCTACAGAGTACGCTCAACTTCCTACTGTGTAGGTTACCCTCAGTCCCTCCCTCCTCGTGACACTCTACCATAGGCCCCGGGGTCTTCAACGCCTTCCTCCGTGGCTAGTGCGCACCACTCTAAAACTGGAGTTGAATGACATTTTAAATTAGAGGAGCGTCCGATGTGGAGGTGGTTACAGTATTGGTTTTTTGATTTCTATGGCCGAACCTCCCTTATACTCTGCACTTGTTCCCTGAAACTTTGCTTCCCTCATACCGGTACTCGCTTACTCAATCTCGTTAGGCAACTCGTTCTTGAAGCTACTTAGAATTCCTGTCGAGCAAGCTACCCCCACTTTCGAACTCCTTGCTCCAATCCAAGACAGCACAATGTAGCCTCCAACCCATGAGCCCGTCGGCCACATTATTCCACCAACCCTTCGGCTATAGGCACACAACCCACAAGCCTGTCGGCTGAATTCTTCCACTGATACTCGGATGCAGGGTTACCACATTCCAACACAAATAGAGTGTATATATATAGCATAATATATATTTAAGTGCTCATCAAACTATTGCCAATCGCCGCTTTGACAGAATCGTTGGGTTGATGGGGGAGGGTGTTGCAGGTTGCAGTGGAGGTAACGCTTTACATTCATTGAGCTAAGAGGGGATAGGAAAGTAGGGGGTAGGCGGTGCCCAATGCGAATGCATAGGGGAAACTATCCTATAAATGCAGGTTATTCATTAAGGGATCGAGAGAGGAGCTAAGGAGGAGAGGTTAATTGGGGGGGGGGGTAATGAGGAGGATGGTATAGAAGAAGGCACTAGGGGTTTTGTCACAAGAGGAAGGAGTTGTGGGTACCCGCGGAGGATAGTGTTGAGGGTGTCGTAGAGAAGAGGCTTGGGGGATGCCGCAGAGTAGAGGCTTGAGATCAAATGGAGTGCGTGGTGGTCGACCGGGGCCTGCTGCTGGGGGTTGAAGCACCCTCGGAAGAAGCCTCCTGGGAAGAATCTTTCCCTACTCCTCGACTAAAACCACCTCTAAACCCCAAAGGGGACTATTAGAGCTGAGGTCTGTCCATGGGAATTGAGATGCTACAGAAGAAACGTCAAAGGCTGCTTTGAGGAAGGAGCTGAGGAAAGGGTTAAAAGATCAACTAAAAAGGCACAGTAATATTGGGATCAAATATAGTGTATATATAGTATATTTATATATAGAATACTTTTTAAAAAATCTTACTATTATAATAACGTCAGTTGGAGTTGGTTTGTTAGATGCTTTAAGTTGTGAATAGAATCCCTTTGTTACCTGTACTGGGTGTACCTCTTCCTCTCCTCAAACCTGAGTTTAAATTAATTATAATAGCCGCTAGGAACGAGTAGAAGATAGGACGACCGGCGCGAGAAATCTTTATTTTTATTCACAGATGTAAATTTCAAGGGCTGCATAGGTTGAGGTGCTCTTGGTCGTTGTTCATTCGCTCAGTCTATGCTAAGCCAAGCTAATGACATCCTAACTCGTGTTGTGTCGATTGCTACTTTACCTATGATTCTCTGTTCTAATAAAATCTTTCCTGCTATCTTAAATTCGACTCGTAGTTTACCACAATTCTCCATGATCCCATGCAAAGCTTCTAGTTGCAATTGAGTCTTCTAAGTAATATAAATCTGCAGCTTTCATTGTTAACTTTTTTAAATTTTTTCTAGAATTTTTTTTAGATAACTAGTATCAATACATGTAATAATTGATACTTAAAAATTAGCCATTGGTACCTGCGCTTTTTAGGATCAGTTTTATTAGCTTATAGTTGAAAAATATCTGGATCTATTACAACACAGGGCAGTTCATAAATCACAACTCAGTTTTCCCTTGTGGAAGATGCTAGATTACCATACCTGAGTTACCCTGAACCGTTCAGACTCGATCGGTTCGAACTAGGTTTTGTTCAGATGCGCTCGTAAATCCTTAGACCATATTGTTGGAAGTCAATAATTCTGCAGCTGAGAGATACCAGGTTGGCACTGGTTGACGGAAATTTCGTGATCTGGTGTGATTGTGAAATCCTTCTTTCTCTTGTGGGCGATGTGATGAGACGTTGGTTTATGGGCCATCAAACGTATATATGAAGGGTATATATGAAGGGTGGTAGTCCATGTAAGTTGTTAGGTTCTCATGGGTGAATACTTCTGTCGTAACTACTGGACCTCGTCGTGAGACTACGAATATTCCCACTTTCTTACACATATTTCTTCTGTCCTTATGCCATCCTTTTCTATTACATTCCACCACAAGTCCATGCATCAAGCCGTCAGCTTACTCTAATTTCGTCAGCCTAAATGCATGTTTGTTTCTCTTTTGCATTTCCTGACTCGGGATACTGCGGCTCGATGTTACCCTGAATCACATGTAACATATATACAGTTCGCATTTCCTTCAAGCAAGTCTTCTCTGGCACAGACCACTCTACCATCTGTGACTTCTACACCTCCCGCACCAGCTACACCTCCCGCACCAGCTCCTCCCAATCTACCGCACATACCTGGAACCAGATCCGCTGTGCCTATTATCACTTTAATTATTTCAATAGCAAATATTTTCATTTACTTTTCCAACTGCCGTGTTTACTCTGGAGCGAGAGTAATCGAAGGGAAGACATCGGGATGTCGTATTTTATCGACTTATATGTGCCTTAGAAGAAAGTTGGATCGATTGCTGAATCTAAATGTTGGGGATGGGAGGCCTAGTGGTAGAAATGTATCAAACATTAGATCTTCAGGATGCAGTAAGGAATGATGAGTAGAAGGGTTGGAGATCAAGCTGTTTCATCCTGTAGAGCGAAGAATATATTCGCTGATGATGACTATAAAACAGATAGCTAGATATAGAGGTAATAGTCGTCCTCCATATACCCTTCGTGACATTAGAAAGAAGGTAACTAGTATTCCATCACTTTTGTTAATTCACCCCAATTGCCCGCCGGTCAAATTGCTCCTCCCACCTACATGGCCAGCTGCAGGGTTACAGCATTCCAGTAGCTAAATAGACTATAGTTATATGGAGCTTCTTCATGTTGGATCGGTAATTTGTTTGGAGCGCAGGAAGAGTTCAACGTTGCGTTGGCGATTGCACGTGCCAGTGTCTTCCTGTGCTCGCTCAAACACGGTATAGCTCTTTGTCTGGTGTGCTCCGAGAAGGTGCGTGCATTGAAATGAACTTGCATCGGGGATGAACTTGCATCGAGAGTGAACTTGCGTCGAGGATGAATTTCATCAAGGATGAGCTTGCATTGAGGATGAACGATGAACCCCTCTGCACATGCACCTCTTTAGGTCAATCCATTTAGCATGAATCTACAAGTCGCATCAACCAAATCCTCCTCAACTCAGCACCCTCAAACCCCTATGGCGAGTGGGGGCGACATGAATATTCCCGCACTTATTTAAAGTCCAACAGGTCGGTCTTCATGATCATGCTGACATGTCCCGCCTGGCAATCAGAGTCAAAATAGGCTTGGGTTTTGCATGTGACTGCTGTGAAGGCTGCTGCAAAAGGACAGAAACACCCTGGAAAGAAGCCTCTCCACTCCTTCGACCGAAACGACCTGACCAAAGGGTGGGGTACTGTATTGGAGAACGATATTCCCCCATCATCCCCACCTACCTCCTAATAGGCCTAATATGTCTCCTAATAGGCCTAATATGCCGACTAATAACCTCACTACCACTAGGATGATTAAATTCAGCACCTTTATCAATATCAAATCAGTACTGCATGGGAGAGCTTGCAATTGGCAAAATGAGATACTTTTCACTAACCTCTGCAAAATAAGCAATTCTGAGAACTCTAGTGGAATCAACCAAATCATCCTCATTTATACCCCTTAACGCCCCCCCTACTGTGCAGCATGCTCAGACATTACAGAGCTCCAATGCTCCCCTTTAGATATCAGAGGTCATTCGGGTGAGGAAGGTACAACCCGTTCCTAAAACACCAAACGGAGAAGCAACCTTTTGCAGCACAAAACCGAGTCTGGTGTGTTAGGCGAGGAAAAGGAGGAGAGAAAGCTCCTCAGGGTGCTTCGACCCTCAGCAGCAGCCTTCATAGCAGCCACATGCACAGCCCAAGCCTGGTTCTGAGACGCTTTGCTGTTGTGAGTCACTATACCATCATATATAGTTTTTGAGTCAGGATCCAAACAAGCATAAACCGCGTCACAGTGAAGGGGCAATCAGTTTGGATACCGGTAAGTGCTAGAATGAAGATCCATGGACTGTAATTGTGTTAGGATAAATGGAGCGTTGAGATTAGGTTCAAGGGGTAGTCGAAGGCGAAGGCGCATTTCTAGGTAAAGGTGTGGAAGAGGGTTCGGAAGCGGATGAGCCAGAGATATTCAGGTTGAAGAAAGCTGAAGAAGCTGGAAGGAAGATCCCTGGCGGAAGAGATATGCGAATCGGAGACACGCATGTGAGTCGCTTCACAGAAGCCATATGCTAAACCCAAGTCCCCATTCACTCTGCTTGCTAAGCTGGTATCCCAATCCCCTCCGCAGTGCCTCCAAACTCCTTCTCTATGGCCCCTCAACCATCATGGAGAGCTCTCAAATACACCCTTTTAGCTCTGTGCTTAATTAACCTTGTTTGGAGGTAGGCTGATTTTGCAATCTTCTCCTTCAGCGCTAATTTGACATAGATATAGATAGATGCTGAGTTGAGGCCTCCTAGTGGTCAAAAGGTCATTGGTAACTATTAAGGGGTAGGAGAGGGTCTTAACAAGGAGATCATACCTATGAAGTATTAGTAGCCCCAACCTCCTCCTCCGCGGCATTGTATGTCGAAATCTCTTCTCCATGGGGTCCTCAAGCACCACGGAAAGCCCCATACCCCCTTGAACCCTCGGCTTCCGCAGCCTTGGTGGAGTAGTTAGGCTGATTTGCAAGTTCCTACTTTAGCACTGATTTCGCATAGATAGATGTTGAGTTGAGTTGAGCCTTTCTGTGGTCAGTGACATATCCGGCCTATTAGGGGGGTCCTTCACAGGGAGGTCATATTGCAAGAGCCCTCCTTCGGCGCATAGCATTCGCTCCTCCTGGCATCTCCTTCTCCCGGGCATGGCATCTCCTTCTCCGGGGCATTGTATCTCCTCCGCTGGGCATCTCCTCCTCGAAGGCATAGCACCCGCTCCTCCGGGGCATGGTATCTCCTCCTCCGGGGATCTCCTTCTCCAATACATGGCACCCGCTCCTCCGGAGCATGACATCTTCTCCTCCGAGACATGGTATCTCCTCCTCCGGGCATCTCCTCTTCCAAGTATCTCCTCCTCCGGGGCATCTCTTCCTCCGGGGCATCTCTTCTTCCGGGGCATCTCTTCCTCCGGGGCATCTCTTCCTCCGGGCATCTCCTCCTCCCTCATTCACCTGGGCTTCGGTAGGCAGTCAGCTGACCTCTTTTCGGTAGCAGCAATATCGATACCAAGGAGCAGGGGGCTGAGGGTGTCACAGGTTGCACATGAGCTATGCCATGAAGGAGGGGGCTCAGGTTTGTGCCATGGCGGAGGGCGTAACACATGAAGAGGGTGGCGCAGTTGTGACGCGAAGGAGAGGTGTAATACCGCTTCGACATGAGACTGAGATACGGTGCCGCTGCTTCGCCGCAGGAACAAGACATCGCGGCTTCGCTGCGGCAACAATATAGCGGCTTCGCCGCTGGAACAAAACAATGCGGCTTCGCCGCGGCAACAATATAGCGGCTTCGCCGCGGGAACAAAACAATGCGGCTTCGCCGCGGCAACAATATAGCGGCTTCGCCGCGGGAACAATATAGCGGCTTCGCCGCTGGAAGAATATACCGCGGCTTCGCCGCGGGGAACAAAAGAATGCGGCTTCGCCGCAGGAACAAAACAATGCGGCTTCGCCGCGGGAACAATATAGCGGCTTCGCCGCTGGAAGAATATGGCGGCTTCGCCGCGGCAACAATATATAGCGGCTTCGCCGCGGCAACAATATATAGCGGCTTCGCCGCGGCAACAATATATAGCGGCTTCGCCGCGGGAACAATATAGCGGCTTCGCCGCGGGAACAATATAGCGGCTTCGCCGCTGGAACAATATAGCGGCTTCGCCGCTGGAACAATATAGCGGCTTCGCCGCGGGAACAATATAGCGGCTTCGCCGCTGGAAGAATATACCGCGGCTTCGCCGCGGGGAACAAAACAATGCGGCTTCGCCGCAGGAACAATATAGCGGCTTCGCCGCGGGAACAAAAGAATGCGCAATATATAGCGGCTTCGCCGCAGGAAGAATATACCGCGGCTTCGCCGCGGGAACAAAAGAATGCGGCTTCGCCGCAGGAAGAATATAGCGGCTTCGCCGCAGGAAGAATATACCGCGGCTTCGCCGCGGGGAACAAATGCGGCTTCGCCGCTGGAACAAAACAATGCGGCTTCGCCGCAGGAACAATATAGCGGCTTCGCCGCAGGAACAATATACCGCGGCTTCGCCGCGGGAACAAAAGAATGCGGCTTCGCCGCAGGAAGAATATAGCGGCTTCGCCGCAGGAAGAATATACCGCGGCTTCGCCGCGGGGAACAAATGCGGCTTCGCCGCTGGAACAAAACAATGCGGCTTCGCCGCAGGAACAATATAGCGGCTTCGCCGCAGGAACAATATACCGCGGCTTCGCCGCGGGAACAAAAGAATGCGGCTTCGCCGCAGGAAGAATATACCGCGGCTTCGCCGCGGGGAACAAATGCGGCCCCGCCGCGGGAACAAAAGAATGCGGCTTCGCCGCGGAACAACATATAGCGGCTTCGCCGCGGGAACAAAGAATGCGGCTTCGCCGCAGGCAGAATATAGCGGCTTCGCCGCGGAACAACATGTAGCGGCTTCGCCGCAGGAAGAATATATGCTTGCCTCCCCTGCTTGCCCGCCCTGCTTGCCCGCCCTGCTTGCCCGCCCTGCTTGCCCGCCCTGCTTGCCCGCCCTGCTTGCCCGCCCTGCTTGCCCGCCCTGCTTGCCTGCCCTGCTTGCCCGCCCTGCTTGCCTGCCCTGCTTGCCCGCCCTGCTTGCCTGCCCTGCTTGCCCGCCCTGCTTGCCCGCCCTGCTTGCCCGCTCTGCTCGCCCCGCTCGCACTTTGAACATGTAAAAGGGAGGGAGGGAGGGAGGGAGGGAGGGAGGGAGGAGGGAGGGGTGCATTGCCGGGAGGGAGTTTCAATTTCCCAAATTGTGATCGATCGATCGCAGCGATCTCCAACTCCCAAAGCGGCGAGAGACAGAACGAGGCAGCGAGGCACGAGACTAAGGCGGCGAATTCCCAAACAGGTGAAAGAGGGAAAGAAGGATGAGGTCACTGGGCGAGGTCTACAGTATACATACTGAGTTGAGACCGCCTACTGGTCATGGGGAACGAGTAGGGTGTTCGGGGCAGTCATATTGCAAGGCCAGGGTCAAAAAAGGGGAACAATGTAGTTAAAGTCCTACAAAAAGCAATGAACAAATTCAGAAAAGTTGTCTCCTTGCAATTATTGAAAAAAAAGAATACATTTGTCGGCATTATCATGAAAAGTGCGAGAATATACACGTAGCTCCCACGAACCATTGGGTTTTATGTTGGGCCATCTACTCCTAACCCTACTTCCTAACTTACTACGAACACATTCAACAGATACATAAAATCTAGATCAGCATTCAATTGCAGGGCTAATAAGCCACCGCCTCTCCTTTATCAATATGTAGCTATATTCTGGTTGTCCACAGCCCTTCCTCTACTCCAGGGCATCCTAAACCCCCTCATGTTTGGTGCACCAGCTCATCATAAGTGCACAAAATTAATCACAGGTAGTCTGGGCCGTCAGTCACGAGTGTACTTCATCTGAGCAAGGTTCTGATGTCATCATCTATCATCTATAGCCAACCTGGTAATGCAAATTCAAACAACCACTGTGATGCCTTGATGCCTTCAGGGCCTAGGATGAACAGCGGAAGACGATCACCGCCCACCAGACATTAAGCTCCTAACAGTTCAACAATTATCACACACTTCGATTTAACAAATAACAGCCTTCTGGAGCGAAGAATGTCAAGCTTGATTGCCCGCGCACGAGATGGGGAAGTTGAGTTGACGCGGATTGTGCCGCGGGGAGGGAGTTGAGGGTAAGGGTGCTAAATGGTCACTTTTTTTTTTTGAACTCAGCAGCTAAAAGGTCACGGAGAAGGGAGTTTAGGATTGCTCACAAGGGTTGGGCGGTAGGCCGCGGAGAAGAGTTGAGGGTGTGACACACAACCCAGGTGTTAACAGAAAGCGATCACCGTTTAGACGGACCACCAGACAGTCACTGACCTCTGGACAGTTCAACAAACTTGCTTGACATATCACAATGCAACTACAACTTTAAGTATAATGTGTTGGAATATGGTAACTCTGCAGGGGTAGTCTGCAGCCGAGGTATCAGTGGAGTAGTGTGGCTGACGGACATGGGAGGCAATAATGCAGGTCGGGCTGATTATGTGGCCGCCGGGCCATATGGGTTATATGGGACAGAGGAATTTGAGGCTGAGGGGTAAATTGGATGGGTAATCGGATGAATTTTGATTGCAAGGATACGTATGCGGATATATATGCGGACTATGAATCTTCTAGATAGCAATATTTATTCATCAGTGAATATACTCTTACTTTTACAGCTGTGATTGGCTTGGCCTTTGCGAGAACATCAGTATTCTTACACGTTGCTGGGGTGAAGAATATCATTGCGGATTGCCTGACCTCGGAGGAGGGAGTTGAGGGTAATTGGAACAGGGGTTGAGGGTAATGTGCACAACCCGCGCGGTGAAGGAGGTTATTAGGGACGCCGCACACAACCCGCGTAGGAGGGGTTGAGAGCGCCGAGGAAAAGAGGCTGGTTGAGAAATAAATTAAAGGTACTGCGCACAACCCGCGGTTGAAGGGCGTGAACGTGCCAGGAGTTGGGCTGCGAGGAGAGAGTTGGGGGAGGAGATGGACAGTAACCCGCGGAACAGAGGGGTTGCGGTGCTGCGCATAACCCGCGGAAGACAGAGTTGAGGGTGCCCGCGAACAATCGGCGAACACTAAGTTGAAGGCGCTGGGGTTATTCCTCAGAGCAGGGAGTTGAGGGTAATACGCACAACCCGTGGAGCAAAGGAGGGTATTAAGGATGCCGCGCAACTTGCGGAGAGGGATTTTTAAGGCGTCGGGAGTTACGCCACGGAGGAGGCTGGTGATGCTGTGGAGATGGAGATTAAAAGTACTGCGCACAACCCATGCTTGAAGGAGTGAAGTTGCCAGGTTGTGCAGCGAGAAGGTGGATGGTAACCCGCGGAGCGGAGGAGAGGATTGAGGTGCTGCTGTAACGGCGAGGCTGTGGCAAGGACTATGGACGGGCTCCAGGGAGCGCTTGCTATGACCAAAGGCTATAACAGGGACGAAAGGTTCAAGGAGGAACGAATAGTATTTAGCACGGCTAAGATACAGGACGTTGCGTGAAGAGAAAGAGAGAACAGGAGAGTACGGGAAATAGTCTGCCTTAAATATCCATTCCAATGCCCACTCGTTGCCACCCTGTCCTTTGCCACCTGTTGCTACCCATTGGTCCCGAGGGCTATCCTCCGATACCCTACTTTGTGCACTCCTGTGCATTCCAGCGGTTCTTCCTGCATGCACCCAGCCCTCCTGCGCCCCTTGATCGAGCCTATATGGTCAGGGCCGTGACAGCTGCGCACAACCCGCGATGGTATCAAGGGTGCCGCGCAAAACTTGCACAGGAGGGATTTAAAGGCGTCGGGAGTTGTGCCGCAAAGGAGGGGGTTGAGAGCGCCGCGGAAAGAAGGCTGGGATGCCGTGGAGAAGGAGATTAAAGGTACTGCGCACAACCCGCGGTTGAAGGGAGTAAAGGTGCCGGGAATTGTACGCGGGGAAAGGGTTGGGGAGGAGGTTGACGTAACCCGCGGAACGGGGGAGAGAGTTGAGGTGCTGCGCATAACCCACAGAAGAGGGAGTGGGATGTGCCCGCGCATAATCGGCGAACACTGAGTTGAAGGCGCTGGGGTTATTCCTCGGAAGAGAGAGTTGACGATGCTGCGCCGGGGGGGACTGAAGGCACTGGGGTTTGTTCTTTGGGGAATAACCCGCAGATGAGGGAGTTGAATGAGCATGCTGTGCAGGAGAGGGCTAACGGCGGACTCAATCAGGGAAGGCGGTGATGGTTGTCCTGATTCTCTAAAGGCATTTATCTATCCACTTCATCAATGCGTCCCTGCCTTTAAACTTCTCCGTCGCGCACTCTTCCGCTGCACTTCCCGACTACGTTCCGCGACTGCTCGGCTGCGTTCTGCTGCTGCGCTCACCCTTGTGCCGATGGAGATCCATGGAGAAAGGTTTTGAGGATGCTGCGCATATCTCGTTTAGGAGCGCCGCGGGTTGTACTGCGGGGGAGGTATTGAGGATTAACCAAGGAAGAGGGTGCCGCGCACAATCTTCGAAGGACGGAGTTGAAGGCACTCGGGATTACGCCTTAGAAGAGGGAGTTAATAATGCTGCGCGGGAGAGGGAGTGAGGCACCAGAGTTTGTATTTGGGGGGATAGCCCGCAAGTTAAGTGCTAGATATAACCCGCAGAGGTGGGAGTAGGGTGAACATGCTGCGCAGAGAGGGTTGAATGTAGACTCCATCAGCGAGGGTTACCCGCAGTCTCTAAGGGCGGCGTACTTCTTTCTATCTACTTTAATATATTAGTTTTCAAGACAGAAACTTCTTCAATGTGTTCCTGCCTTTGGTAAACTTCTCGCCGCGCACATTCCGCTGCTCTCCGCGACTGCGCTCCACATTTCCGCTGTATTGTTCCACACTTCCGCGACCTCCGCTACACTCTGCGAGTGCTCTGTTGTGTTTGTACCGCGTTCCGTGAGCGCGCGACCCCCGCTACATTCTGTGGCTGCGCTCCACCCTTCTGTCGATGGGGGTCCATGGAAAAAGGGTTTGAGGATGCCTCAGGTGTGCGCATAACCCGTTTGGGGCGCCGCGGGTTGTATTGCGGGGGGTGGAGTTGAGAGTGATGCGAACAACGCGCGGGCGGAAGGTTGAAGGAGCCGAAGGTTGCGCCGAAGGTTGCGCCGATGGTTACGCCGCAGGGGAGGGGTTGAAGGCGTCGGGTGGCTCGGGGGAGGGGCTTGCTTCAGAGGAGGGATGAGGGTGCTGCGCACTACACGCGGGGGGATAATGCTGCAGGGGAGGGAGTTGAGGATAACCCACAGAGCGGAGACGGGTTGACTGTGCAGGAGATGATTGAAGGGAGACTCGGACAGGACCAGCTTCTCCTTCGCGCACATGTCCGCTATTTCCCGTACCTGCGTTCCGCGACTGAGTTCCACACTTCCGCTGCATTATTGCACGCTTCCGCGACTACTCCGATGCCCGCTACTGCTCTGCCGAATGAGATCATGGAAAAAGGGTTTGAGATGACGCGGACATGCAACGCATAACCTGTTTTGAGACGCCGCGGGTGGTTCTACGGGGGACGGAGTTGAGAGTGACACGCTCAACACGCGGTCGAGAGTTGAAGGCGCCGGAGGGATTATGCTGCAGGTTGAGGATAACCCCCGGCGCAGACAATGGGGTTGACTGCGGAGGTGAGAATTGAAGGGAAGGCTCGGTCAGGGACCAACTTCTCTTTGCTTCCACTGCATATTCCAGGCTTCCTCGACTGCTCCGCTGTGTGCTACTGCTCTGCTGTGTTCAATGACTGTGCAACTGTTCCACTGTTCTGCTGCTGCGCTCCACCTTAGATTCATGGAGAAAGGGCTTGAGGATGCCTCGGACATGCTGCGCATAACCCGTTGTGGGGAGCCGCGAGTTGTCCTGCGGGGGGAGGGAGTTGAGTGACGTGCTCACCCGCGGTCGAAGAGTTGAAGGCGCCGGGGGATTGTGCTGCAGGGGAGGGAGTTGAGGGTAACCCGCAGCGGAACGCGGTTGACTATTAAGTATAACTTGCCACGACTACTCCGCGTCATATGGTAGAAGGCAGGTTGTTGTTGCGGTATGGGGCTTAATGTCCATTGTGGGGTCGGTGATTCTACACTTTTTCCCAATTTATTTACAAACATCAAACTCTAATATTTATATAAACCACGAATCATCCATAACTTATTGCGATTCCAACCGACTACACAACTCAAACTCCATCCTCTCGGCTGCCATAGGACCACTCATAATCTCACCCATCATATCCAAACCAGGAGGGAAATCAACCTCAAACACTGGCTCACCAGCTCCCCTCATACTAGCTAATACTGCTTGTCTGAAATGCCAACGTAGTAACTGATCAACTGGCTGACGCTCATCATTCCCAAACTTCAACGTATTTCCTAGCAACACCCTTGCTGTCCCGCCGAAAGCAAACAACTTTATAATTTTCCTAAGAATACCCGTCAGCAATTGAACACTAAGAAACTAACAACCTCACGTCTGGATTAACTGAAATCACATAAGCATCAAAAAGAGTATGAACGTCCCCTCTCAACAACAGACCCTCCCGTATCAGGTTGAACAGTAATCCACCAGCCATAACTGTTCTCAATCCAATGTCCTTCATATGCCAACGGAAATATGTGGGCAGCCTCAAAACCAAACCACATATCATATTCGGCATCGAGTGCTTCCTCCCCTGTAATAACACACTTTCGGTCACGCTGACGAACCGCATCACGAAACTCTGCCATCCTGTACCACTGGCCACCGAAATCGTTCGGACTAACAACCTCCATATAATCTCGCTGAAACTTCCATCTCTAACCTTTCTTTTCCATATGGCCCCGAACTAATCTCTTTAACCATGTCTTTACCCACAAAATCGTGCTCAAACGTTGGCTCTCCCGCTCCTCTCATGTTAGCTAAAACAGACTGCCTGAAATGCCATCGTAACAGCTCATCCGACACACGATGTGGATCCCTGTCATCGCGGCAAACTCCCTACCATCAATACCCAAACCATCTAGGTCAAAAACAATAACTTTGTAATTATCCTATCACCGGTTAGCGACTTTAACCGTTTAGTCCGTATAGATTAACTCACATCTGGATTGACCGACAATAAATATTGGTCGAATAATTGATGCACATCTGACCGTAGTAAAACCCCGTTCTGTGTCGAGTTGATTTTAGACATTCCAACATTATCGTCCATATCCGTTATCCACCTGCTATATCCCCATTGATTCCAATAATCCTCCTTTCCCAATGGAAAGATATGCGCTTCCTCGAACCCATGCCATCTGTACGGAGCACTCCTATTCACTACTCCGCTAATAACACATCTCCATCTCGATCCTGTATTCTGTCGCAAAAGCTGCCTTCCCGACCCGTCACATTGTGTGAAATGATTCGATGTAGCCATTGTTCATCTGATACTTTAATGTCGCCTATCATCTGTTAGCTATCTTATGGACACTCACTCATATATGAGTACTCACTATCGCAATAAATATCATATATTCCAACCTCCAACCAGTCATCTGTCCCCGATACAATATGGTCTGAATCTCGATGGTGCACACATATCGGACTCTCTGTAACTAGCAGTATCCCCAGCATGTCCAAGAAATTTCCTTCTGTGACCGACCCATTCTGTATTAGTCCTCCCAGGGCATCATCATCATCGCCATCCTTTGTACCATCGTAAAAGTGAACGTTTCTGAAATGTGACCGGTTTGATGTCATGCTGATTCGCACCTGATTGCTGATTGGTAACGTAGTGACTGGCGCGAAGCGGAAGGAATGAAGAGCAGAAACAAAAGAGGTGGGCGACAGCCACACCTATACTCTCGCACATGGCTCACGTGTTGAGGGATGTCGGCAATGCGGGCCAAGCCTGACATTTGTATGGAGAGCTAAGCTCTTATCGGTATTTGCTGGCATCCAGATTCCTGCCTTTTTTGACCAAAGCACGCACGCTCAGCATATCCTCCCCCCCAATGCAATACTTAATTATCGTTACCCTGAAACACTTAATCCTACCGTCCTACTCTACCGAGTACATATGCAATACTTAATCACTACCGCTGGAAATATAACATTTATTCTCATACCCTCCGTACTCCGTCAGGGGGCTGCGCCCCCCGACACACCCAATTAAAAATAACTCTATTAGGAATCCACCCATAATTTATTTACAGATAAACCCTAGTATATACATAATTACTTAAGAAGCAATCCGACTAAACAATTCAAATTCCATGCGCTCCGCCGCCGTAGGCCCCTGCATTATTTCACCCATCATATCCGAACCAGGAGGAAAATCAACTTCGAACACAGGCTCACCAGATCCTCTCATATTGGCTAATACTGCCTGTCTAAAATGCCACCGCAGAAGCTGATCAAGCGGCCCGACACTCATTATTCCCAAACTCAATATATTTCCCGGCGATATCCTTTCTATCTGTATCGAAACACACAATCTTATAATTTTCCTAAACAATAATCAGTGTCCAAGACTCAAAACCTAAGATAGTAGTAGTACACTTACATCAGGATTAATCGACACGTCGTAGCTATCGAAAAGAATATGAAGGTCCGCCGTCAATAACAAACCATTCTGTACTGAGTTGATTGAGCCTCCAGTACTCGGATGAATACTAATCCAATGCCCAAAATTATGTTCTTTCCAGTAATCCTCATATGCTGACGGGAAAATATGTGCAGCCTCGAAGCCAGCCCAAGAACCGCGAGCACTGACTACCCTCTCCCCTGTAATCACACACCGTCTGTCTCTCTGCCGAACAGCATCGCGAAACTCTGCCACCCCCGTATCACTGGCCACCGAAATCGTCCTGACTAACCAAGGCTCATTATTTTCGGCAATCGTACCTCCTATCAACTCAACACCAGCTCAACCGTAAGAGTAACTAAGGAAATACCTACCATCTGTAATAACAAAATAACTTCCTCGACGCATGGGCTGATCATTCCTTTGTAGCTCCGTACCATCTTCATGTCGCAAAATATAATCGCTATCGAAGAGCAAGAACACTTCCACCATTGAATAAAAGTTCGCATTCGTTACACCATTTGTTAGAATAAGACCTCCTAGCACAATATCAGGATCGTTGGCATCGTAAATGTGGACATCTCTCCCTGCCGATCGATTTTCAGCCATGACCACCGTACCTGACTGCTGATTCGTAACGTAATGACTGGAGCGAAGCGTAAGGAATGAAGAGAACAACAACCACTGAAAGTGGGAACCCACCTGCATATATACCCAATACACATGACTCATGTGTCAACACGCAGGGGTCGTGTGCTGATTACCCTAAAATCACATCAATAAGCTATTTTCTAATCACTTCATTTAAAGATAAAAAAAATTCCAAACTTTTCCTCAACCAGCCGGGAGACAGCAACTTTGCCTGTTAATATCTCGCTCATCTTTGAGTTGGCGACAAGAGTCTCTTCAGAAGTTTGTTTAGCAGACATTATTACCCTGAAATCAAATCAATAAGCAGTTTTCTAATCACCTCATTTAAAGATAAGGAAAATTCGAAACTTGACCCATAATCAGCCAGTATACTGCAACTTCAACCTGTGACATGATGGTCAATTTTGAGTTGGCAACAGAAGTCTCTTCAGAAGTTTGTTTAGCAGACATTATTACCCTGAAATCACATCAATAAGCCGTTTTCTAATCACTTCATTAAAAAATTTAAAAAAAAGAAACTTTTTCTTAAGGAGCCGGTGTGAGATACGCAGCTAGACTATATGTTAGCTTTAGCTTTCGCTTTAGTTTTAGCTTCGCGTTACATAGGAATAGTATATAAGAACCCCCCTCAGCCCCCCTTACTCGGACAATATTTTCTCCTCACTCACCACCACTTCCTTAACCACCACACCACCACCACAGCACCCCCCCTACCTCCCAAATCTTCGAAAAAAATAGCAGCTATTATTCCACAACCATTCGATGTCCACACCCCTTCTGCTGACATCAATCAATTTCTTGATCAGCTTGCGCACAATCCTCACAACAGATTTCGAATCCACGCCCAAGTTATTGCGTACAAATCCAATCAACTAATCTTCGTACTCTTTCGGGTGCAGATGGTCGGTATTCGGGGTCTATGATAAAGACCTTGCGTTCGAAATAAATCAAAGCATATGAATGCCAGTGATTTCCAACTAATCTTCGTACTCTTTCGGGTGCAGGTGGTCGGTATTCGGGGTCTATGATAAAGACCTTGCGTTCGAAATAAATCAAGGCATATGAATGCCAGTGATTTCCAACTAATCTTCGTACTCTTTCGGGTGCAGGTGGTCGGTATTCGGGGTCTATGATAAAGACCTTGCGTTCGAAATAAATCAAGGCATATGAATGCCAGTGATTTCCAACTAATCTTCGTACTCTTTCGGGTGCAGGTGGTCGGTATTCGGGGTCTATGATAAAGACCTTGCGTTCGAAATAAATCAAGGCATATGAATGCCAGTGATTTCCATCCTGTTGTATACCGCTGATATTCCCGCAGAGCCACAACAAGGAGCCACTAGAACCATTCTGTGCTTGGCCTGTTGCATAATGTCACAGGCCTCATAATCCCTCCTGTTATAACGGGGGTGCTATGTCACAGCCGTAGAATAAAGGTAACAGAATTATTATTCACAAGTATGAAATAATATTAAGCTATCGCTTCCACTATTCCTATGTGATGTCCGTGAGGATAGAATCCCTTCCCAGCGGGCATAGTTAAATACCCGCCTCGGAATACTAGAGCCTCCTCCGGAAGGCTTTCTTCAGGTGTGGGTGCTTAGTCGGTATCTCCGATCATCCGTGACACCTGTCCACCTCCAGTGCTAATTGGATAGCATTTGTTCTTCATGTTTTTGGATTCGTACGCAATAACTTGGGGGTGGATTCGAAATCTGTTGTGAGGATTGTGCGCAAGCTGATCAAGAAATTGATTGATATCAGCAGAAGGGGTGTGGACATCGAATGGTTGTGGAATAATAGCTTCCATTTTTTTCGAAGATTTGGGAGGTAGGGGGTGTGGTGTGGTGGTGTGGTGGTGTGGTGGTGTGGTGGTTTAGGAAGTGGTGGTGAGTGAGGAGAAAATATTGTTCGAGGAAGTGGGGCTGAGGGGGGGGGTTCTTATACTATTCCTATGTAACGCGAAAACTAAAGCGAAAGCTAAAGCTAACTATATAAGGGGTATTCAAAGTTAATTTTTTCGGCCGTATAATACGGATATCTTGGCAAGCCACTTTTTCGGATAATCCGCATTATCCGAAAACCTCCACACAACCATTTATCCATCAAAAGTTAGTCTGGTTAGCACAAACCTACGAGAGGCTTGAGCCAACCAGACTAATCAAAAGTGATACTAGGGGTATTCAAAAGGGGTATTCAAAGTTAATTTTTTCGGCCGTATCATACGGGATATCTTTGTAAGCCACTTTTTCGGATAATCCGCATTATCCGAAAACCTTCACACAACCATTTATCCGTCCAAAGTGGTACGATAAACGGTTATACGACCAAATAAACCAACTTATACGAAAATTTTATTCGGTCAACGCCAAGTAGACTAGCAAGTCCCGTGAGCCCAAGAAGTCATAGTAAGCATGATCATATGCCAGTCTAGCATGACCTGGACCGGTAAACATCATCATGCCTCGAGTCAGCAACAAGCGCAAGTTAACCCAGTGGTATCGGAGGGGGCTAAAGAGCATCACGGAAGAGGCGGAAGCCCAGTTAGTCACCGCTGCGCTTGAGGACGCAATACTAGATGGGGTAGCGGGGGGGGATGATCTTATGGCAGGGCTCGAGAATGACCTCCTGGAGGAGCTGGAGTACCTGGCGGACGATGACGATCACAATCACGATCACGATCAGGGGTCCGACAACGAGGGGTCTGTGTCTAGCATCAGTACCACTTCTAGTGCTTTCATAAGATCTGAGGAGGGGGAGGCCCTGGATGGCGAGATGGGGGAAATGGACGAAGAGCTGGATATAGAGTTGGTATTAGAGTGCCAAGTGTCACGTGATAGGTGCCAAGTATAACGTGATACCTACATAGCCCAATTCGGCCTAGCAGTCACTAGCACGGTCGCAGATTCCAATTAACTTTACTCCGAATGGCACCTTATCCGATTTTTTTATCCGGGATTTTTGAGGGGGTAACTCAAAGTTTGGCGATTTATCCGGCCGTTTAAATCGGACACGATTTTCGGCCTAAAATTTAACTTTGAATACCCCTATAGTCTAGCTGCGTTTAAATATGCAATGCAAGCCTAGTCTAGCACATAAACCTTCAATGTATGGTATGATAGTAACTTTTATGCATGAGTGAAACTATACCCTCGGATTTTTACTTGCTCGCTTACTCTGAACTTCCCGGCTTAGCCTGATATTAATCAGTTGCCCTGATATTGCCTGCGCCGCTGCTATATATATGCTCAATATGCTAGTGAGCTGCTGCTATATATATACTAGATATGCTAGTGCGCTGCTGCTATATACCTGTGATTACTCGATTAAATTACCCTGAGCTTGCTCAGGCACCGTGAGATTGCTCCCTTGTGCTGCTGCTATATATACTCAATATGCTGCCTATGCTGCTATAGCTATATGTCCGCTAGATGTGCTCCCTGGTGTAACAACCGTTTCCCCGCCCCTCTTGCTATTGTCTTTTGGCATCACCTGCGTCGCAGGTGTTACGCTCCCGATGTCGGGAAGCTTATTCCATTGTCGGCCTTGGCTCTTGGAGCCACTGTATAAGTATATATCTTGCTCTCGTGTTGTTGGATCCCTATCCAACGTCTTGTATACACGACCGGGGGTAACTGCAGCCAAGAGCTGAGTTTTATATGGGGCGCTAGGCCCGTAATTGCAGGTATCCTGTCATACCTGGCTTTGGTCAAAGGATATCATATAGGCAGATTCCTACCTCTTTGACCAAAGCACGCACGACTAAACCTCATGCGCCATAGTCTGCTACATGTGCCAATAATTTAACATAATCCCGACTGTGCCACAACAAAATCACTAACACTGCTCGCTCAAAATATGGTTTTCCCATCTTCCCCCTACAAGCATTATGTGTAGGGGGTAAGAGGAAATCTGGGGGTGGGAAGGGGGTGGAGGAAAGAGGGGGGGATGGAGGTCTTTGTTGTGGGGGGTGATAAGATGGGGAGATGATAAAAATAGAATTGTATCATTTCCCCCTCCTTCGTGGTGTATTAAAACTTACAACATTAAATAATGTTGTGAGGGGGGGGGTGAGAGAAGGAGGGGGCACCTACGACTTCCCTAAACTCTGCTCTCCCTCAGCTGTCAACAAGTCGAAGTTCCAACGGTCCCTTGGTGCCGTATCGATCACAAATTTACTGTCACCGGGAATAAGTTTTCGCTCCAACTGTCGAGTATCTTTGGTGTATTTGTAAAAACAAAGCATAGTCCCGAGGGCGCTGGTACCATACAATATGGGGATTCTAACATCATCGCGTAGGTCATCAACTCTCTCTCGCATTTGCTTATCGGCAGCAGCACGAGATAAACTTCTATAGATATGCCCGGCAGCATTTATTTCGAGAAAAAATACTGGATGTTCTCCATGTTGAATAAGGAAAATAGTAGTAAAATCGAGTGATGTTAACTGTGTCGGCCGTTTATATTGCGGGATAACCATGTAGTGTTCTTGCTTAGGAAACAGGTCGTTGAGGAGGCCATTGTAAGGACCATACTATAGCGATTCATCGTGTTCACCCAGCGGAAGAGCAGTCTGGAACTGCTCAAGAGTGTATTTGTCCCACGGCATATCTGAGTAGGAGTCGTATTAGCCTACACTGGAATTAATTTATCTGATCTCACCAGCGACTGGGAGTGAAGCGAAGCGGAATGTACAGTACCTAGAGCGACCTGAATGGTTACCCGTGAAAGGGTAGTGGTTAGGGTTAGCGTAACCGAAGGGATCGAAACGAAGAGGACTGGGAACAAAAATGCAATAGAGGTGGGCGACAGCCGCACCTAAACACAACCGGCGGTCCCCTGTCTGACACGGGATGCAGCCAAGAGCTGAGTTTTATATTGGGCGCTAGGCCATAAAGCGTAATTGCAGGCACCTGTCGTGCTTGGCTTGCAATCCGCCTTTTGACCAAAAAACACACGAGAAACCTCGTGCACCCAACAAAATACTTATTCCTCTACCTGCACCTCACTTATAAAATAATAGCAGCTCTAACACAGAGACTAAGCCTCAACACAATCACTATCGCATAACCTCACGCATTAAATCTCTAAGTACACTATACGTCAGGGGGCTGCGCCCCCTGACACCCCACTCGACAATTGAATATCTACCATTACTTAATGCGATTCCAACCGACTAAACAACTCAACTCTCCTCTCGGCTGCTGTAGGCCCACTGATAATGTCACTCACACTCAAACACTGGCTCACCAGCTCCTCTCATATTAGCTAATATCGCCTGTCTGAAATGCCAACGTAGTAACTGATCAACCGGTCGACGCTCATCATTACCAAACTCAATATATTTCCCGGCGATACCCTTTCTATCCGTATCAAAGCACACAACCTTTAATTTTCCTAAACAATAATCAGTGGCCAAGACTCGAAATCTAAGATAGTAGTAGTACACATACATCAGGATTAATCGATACATCATAGGTATCAAAAAGCACATGAATGGTACTATCAAGGAGCAAACCATTCTGTACCGAGTTGATTGAACCTCCAGTACTCGGATGAATACTAATCCAATGCCCAAAATTATATTCTTTCCAGTAACCCTCATATGCCGACGGGAAAATATGTGTAGCCTCGAAACCAGTCCAAGAATTGCGAGCACTGACTACCCTCTCCCCTGTAATCACACACCGTCTGTCTCTCTGCCGAACAGCATCGCGAAACTCTGCCACCCCGTACCACTGGCCACCGAAATCGTCCGGACTAACCAAGGCACATTATTGACGGTAATCGTACCTGCTATCAACTTAGTCTGGTTGCATGACCCCTCCGTACTATCAACTCAACACCAGCTCAACCAGACTAGCTCAACCTTAAGAATAACTCAGGAAATACCTATCATCTATAATAACAAAATAACTCCCTCGACGCATGGGCTGTTCATTACTTTGTAGCTCCGTACCATCTTCATGTCGCAAAATATAATCGCTATCGAAAACCAAGAACGCTTCCACCATCGAATAAAAGTTCGCATTCGTTACACCATATGTAAGGATAAGACCTCCTAGCACAATATCAGGATCATTGGCGTCGTAAATGTGGACA
This sequence comes from Tirmania nivea, assembly GCA_015179035.1. Taxonomy (NCBI): domain Eukaryota; kingdom Fungi; phylum Ascomycota; class Pezizomycetes; order Pezizales; family Pezizaceae; genus Tirmania; species Tirmania nivea. The sequence continues at coordinate 75,119 of WHUY01000083.1, forward strand.
TCTCTCCCTGCCGATCGATTTGCAGCCATGACCACTCTGCTGATTCGTAACGTAATGACTGGAGCGAAGCGTAAGGAAGGAGGAGAAGTTGAAGTACGACCATAGAAGGTGGAAATCCCCAATACACATGGCTCTTGTGTTGACACAGCAGGGATCGTGTGCTGACACCGACTGGTATGTGCATCGTGTGTGCTTTGGCCAAAAGGGTTCCCTTTTGACCAAAGCCAGGCACGACAGGATATCTGCAATAATAAGAGCTTAGCTCCCCATATAAATGTCGGGCTTGGCCCGCATCCGACTGCGGTCGTGTGAGCACAACATGGGCCTAGGGCCCCATATAAATGACGGGCTTGGCCCGCATCCTACCCCTGTCATGTCAATGCACAATCCCTGCTGTGTTTGACACATGAGTCATGTGCAAAAGGTATATGTCTCAGATTCGACTTCGGTCACGGTTGCGCTCCAGCTTTGCCTCTGCTACACTCCTTTAAGTTAGTTGAAGAATCAGATAAGGATTAGATAAGGTACGTGAGACTTGAATTTATGTGTCGGGATACTGTTCGGTTGGGTTTTTAGTAATGGGCACCGATGACGATTCCCTAGCAGAGAATGGGAAGTGGAAGAAAGGATAGGTGTGTCGACACTGTAGGGATCGTTTGCCCATAGTCTCAAACAAAACCCTTATCTTCTCAGTCGCCACGAAAGTAACGAAACATCCTCCAATCTTCTCCTGTTGTAACAAATCCATACAAAAAATTGTCTTTCAGATTGTAATTCTCCCAACCATCCTTCAACGCTAGGCAAACACTGTTTAGCGCCCTCTCCAGTAGAACCCCTCTTGCCTTCCATGATGCACACAAATTTCTCTTCCGTAACCTTGATCCTGTCCATATAACAAACTCTTCCTCACCCACTACTGTATTGTCCGTAGATACAATCTTCTTCTCTCGAGTTAATCGTATATTGCGTCCTGTCTTGCGTCTAAAATCCGTAACGATAGGAAGAACAATAGTATAGACCAAGACACTAACATTGGACTCTTTGAACTCCAGATTTGCCTCAGTGGGGTATCCTTCGCCTTCAATATGCTCCACTAGCCGTTCATGAAGCTTTTCCTTCATAGCATCCACATCCGCCTTCTTGACAGTATGCTTTACTGTTGCCAACATCTCATCAACAGAAATCACCGGAACCTCATCCAGTCTAATATTGAGTCTCTCCTCTGCTTGTGCAATTGTCATCTTCAAATATGAGGTACTATTCGTCATCGGCTTTCGCTTCTTGTTTGCCTGTTCCGAATTATCATCCATATCTAAACGCCAACCACAAGGAATCAGACTGGAACTCACCGATAATTTTCTTAAACCTGGTTAGGAACGGAGTGTAGCATTAGCGGAACGCAGAGGGGTTAGGGTACCGAGGCGAAGCCGATGAACGTCCTGAAGGGAGCGGAGCGAAGCGAAGTGGGTGAAAGAGAGCGATGCAATAGTCGACAGTGCAACCAGACTTGGCACAAGTCTACGAGAGGCTTGTGCCAACCAGACTATACGAAGGGATGTCGTCCAGGGGTGGGATGGCTGGAGCGAAGAGTAAGGAATGAAGAGAAGGTGGCGACAGCATGACTCATCTGTTGACATAGAGGGTTGTGCTGACACGACCGGGGAGGAATGCAGCCAAGAGGGCTGATTTTGTATGGGGGCTAAACCCATATAGGCAATTACATGCATCCTGTCGTGCCTGGAAATGGCCAAAGGGAATCATATAGATTCCTGCCTTCTTTGGCCATTTCAGCACGACGCCACGCTCGTGCCCCAAAGAGGCTTAATGATCCTCCATGAAATCACTTGATTGGCAACGAAGTTGTCAATTTTAATTGAAACGAAGTTTGTTTTTAATTCAAGAAGTATAATTAGTCTGGTTGCATGACCCCTCCGTAGACACCACCGACTGTTTTAACCAGACTATGACTGTTCTGGTGCCCAGACCGATTTATTTGGTGTAGTGCTTAGATTGCACACCGATGTCCAGACCGATTTATTTGGTCGATTTAAATAAATCTTTATTTTGTCAAATTCATTCTGATCCTAAATAAATTGATTATATCTATAAAAATAAAGATTTATTATACTCGACCAAACAAATCGGTCTGGGCATGAGAGCACACACCGACAGGGCAGGAGCAGAGGTTTGAAGCCGAAGGATTTATGCTACGAGCGGCTTAGACTAGGATTTATATTGCTTATTACTTTACAACGCACACGCCAAGAAACAGAGTTGATGTGAACCTGTTAGAGATGGTGTGCAAACGCTTGGCGATTGTCTGGTCCTCTTGCTTAGGGTTAAACCAGAGGTGTTTGTGACTCAATAACACTAGCATCGTACGATGTCGATAACACTAGCAACGCACGACCTTGTGAATCCCATTGCAGCATCTCTGTCTTAGTCTGGTTTACGAGGGGCTTGTTCTGTCTCTGCTTTCTCCCCGCATCCTCTCCCTATCTCTACGAGAGGTCTCCCATCTCAACCCCATCTTCGAGTTTCCTAGCTTCGACTATGATACTCCCAGACTTTACTTTAATCTAGAGACTATACAAACAACTGTAAGTAATGCCTGTCACCTCCCAGAGATCTCGTGGTAGATACTTACATATCCTTCTTTTCTTTAGTATTTGTCCCAGTACAAGTCGGGGACCCACATCTGCAGCCTATTCTTTGTGTCGACATCTGTAGGAAAGCCCTAGTTGAAGGAAGGCTTAATATAGACATGTGCTATCAAGTACAACCCCTTGCAGGGTCCATTTTGCATACTCTGCTTCAGTGCTGACATGCCTAGGATGCATTGTATTGCAATACAATAACTTCAAAATACCAAGCTGTGGCAAGAACCAGCCTGCTCTAGGTCTCCTACGGGGTAGTTACAGGCCAGATATCAGGCTCGATGCAGCTGAAGTGTAGAGTACAGAGTCCCCTAATCTAGGTACCAGCATTCACCCAGCATCTGCCGTACTACTGATAAAATCATTTACCTTTTTGTACAACGACTAAGAGGAGGAGGCTTTGGATGATCCAATGCGAGCTCCCTTTTATCTGAGGTTAGTGCTCCTCGCGAAGATCCTCCCATTCCGCCATTTAGCATACCCTTGTTCAGTGCTGATTCCACATGGATATAGATTCTAGATAAAAGCCTTATAGTCGCCATTGGGCTGAGGCGTTCCAGCCAAGCAGGAGATTTCTTGCTGGCTAAGGCATTTCGGCCAAGAATTTAGCCGTCACATCTTCTAACCCCAGACTGAAGGTGCACTTTGCTTTATAGATACTTATTCATACCTTACTCCAGAGTGACGGCATACACTTTCTCTCAGCAGAGCTTGAATGTTCAAAAAACCACAATAGGACTGCGATACTGTGAGGTCTAGTGTAATAGTGAAGGTGGATTTTGCTTTCAGCCTAGCTTTCTATCAAAACACTTACTCATATCTTCCTTAGTACTTATCTCAGTTTTTCAGCTAAAGTCATGGCCTGCATCTGCAATCCATCCTTTGCATTGTTGTTGGGCGTGGAAAAAGGATTGGGTAGGAAAGGCATAGTTGAAGCAAGAGTTAAATACAAAGGCATATAGTGTAAGTGAAATATGAATATAACCACAGCCCTGGCAGTGCTAATGGAGCTATAAGCACGCCCTGGTAATGCTTATGGACAGTGTTACAGGGGCAGAATTTGCTATTGCGATGGTAGTCCTGATGATGTTTCATTAATACGATCAAACCGTTGGTCGAACCTTAGAGTCATCAACACTGGTCCTACTAATGAACATCATCACCGCTATCATCGCTAATAAGATCGTACTGGTCTTAGTAACGGAATATCATCACTTAAAAAACACATATTCCTAGACAATTATTCCAAGAGGAGGGATTGGGTGAGTTTGTAATTTTGCATACCCCTTGTAGTGGCTATTTTGCTACTTTCCTTATGTGCTAACATGCATAGGATGCACTATACTGCAATACGATAGCCTCACGATACCATGCTGCACCGAGGCTAGGAAATGAGCTAGTTACGGGCCAGAATCAGAACTTACGGTCGTCCTGGACAGGGAAGAAAGCTACCTATTGAGGGTGGCGATGTCGAAGAGGACGAGGATTTGGTTGATCCAATGAGAGCTCTCATTTTGCGGAAGTTAGTGTTCCTCGTGAAGACCCTCCCATTCTGTCATTTTGCATACCCCGTTCAGTGCTGTTTCCGCATGGATATAGATTCTAGGTAAAGGCCTCATAGCCGCCATGGAAGGTGAGGCTTTCCCGGCCAAGAAATTGACCGGATCGTGTTGAGGAGGTTATCGCATGGTTGCAGAAGGTGGTAAAGGCCTCAAAATATGAGAACTGAGGCGTCCCGGCCAAGGAAATGATGTGGATCGCAAAGAGTAAGAGGAAGAGGAGATTGCATGGTGGCGCCAGGAGAATTGGCGGGAAGCTGAGGCATCCCAGCCGAAGAAACGGATTGGCTGGAAGCTGAGGTGTTCCTGCAAGAGAAAAGAATTGGTAGGAAGCTGAGGGCGTCCCACCCGAAGAAAAGGATTGGCAGGAAGCTGGGGCGTTCCAGCCAAGCAGGAGATTTCTTGTTTGCTAAGGCGTTTCGGCCAAGAATTGGGGGATCGTATTGAGGAGGTTATCGCATGGTTGCGGACGGTGTCGCTTCAGGTGATGTAAGGAATAGCGGATACGAATTCGAGATGCACATTCATGTACCGCTGTTGAAAATAACACGAGATTTCGAAAGATAATATGACTGGCACAGAGTTAAAATGAAATACGACATAGAACGTAATGGCTCTGTGGAGGCGTAGAAAAACGTCGGATTCAGGGTAACGGGGTGGATTTGGGATGAAGGCAAATGGTGCGGTTTCCTTTGTTTTGTTTTGTTTATTAGTCGCTCTCTTAGGTGTTTTGTTTATTAGTCGCTCTCTTAGGTTTTGTTCTTGATCGTCAGGCAATGTTTATTATCCTTACGCACTTTTCGCACGATATTGAGGATAGGCTGGAGAAGAATAAACAAATGCAGTGTACGCTCAGTTGAAAAAACTCTTCTTGATAGGCCGACACTGACGTGGATTCTGATCGCTTACGTGAGTGTCAAGAAAGGAAAGCTTTCGCACGCGCTCTTCTCGTCACTTCTTCGAATTCGCTCTGTTTGATTCTCAGAAAATTCTAGTGTGTTCCGCCAGCTCTTATGACTCTCCGGGCATTATTCTGTGTTTGTTATCCATACGGGTCATTCGCAGCTTCTTCATAGCACTACTCGCTCCTGCTACTTTATTGACGGTCATGAGCCTGCTTCAACCCAGGGTATCTTACACCAAGTTGCAGCTTCTTCCTGCACGTTTGATGGATGTTCGTTCAGGTTTCAAGCGCTATACCACATTCAAGGGCTATACCGCGGCACGGGTGGATACCATTCATTGCTCTATTGGCAACATTCGTGAGTCTTGGAGGCTCAAAGGAGTTGGGCAAAGCCGGTACAATTGAATCTTGCTGAACTCACATCTTGTCGAAACTCGCATCCACATGCTTTTGGGCCTTGGATCCTGGACTATTATTCTACCTCTATCCAAAGTTCATTACTAAAGAGAGAGCAGGAGGTACAAGGCACAGGAGAGGCTTTGGGATGTATAATGATCGACCAGGACCAATGCCAGATATCAGGTTGAATTCTTCTCCCTCCATGTTTAAAGTTGAGGGTAACCTGTGCTGAGGAGTTGAGGGTAACTCCAAGAAGAGGGGGTTTGAATTGCGATTCTCACAACTAGCTACGCAATTCAATCATTCTCTGTATAAGTGAGTCCTTCATTCTTTTCATTAACAATCGTTTATCTATCACAAGCAGTAGTCTACAAATACGATACAGGTAGACCTAATTACATTATGTATTCAAATCCTATTGCTTTCTCATCGTAAGACCTCCCAACAAAGTTTTTTTTTTTTTTTTTTTTTAAAACTCACATTGAAGGATCTCGGTTATGACGACGCAGCGCATCATCTTAGATCAGATCTGGCAACCACTGCCCGCTCCCTCCCTCGTATCTACGTACATGACTGATATCATCTCCGCAGTGAACGCACTAGCGACATGGAACAAAACTTCTAAAGAAGTTCCCACCGCCGCACCTATATTTGCTCCCACTGACACCCTTTTCTTCTTTTTTTTTTTTGGGATCAGAACTCGCATTCAAGCTTCTCGCTTATGCCGAGGCCACTGACACCCTTGCTGTCCGTTACCCCGAGATGTGCGCCGCATTTGCGGTACCCCTTCCGTGCACCGTGGTTCCTAGGGGCCTCGACTCTTCCTACCGTATACAGCCACTACCGTTGAGGGCCTCCGTCGGTTACGATGTACGTAAGACCATCAACAACGCTTTCGTTCGCCCATCCGATACTAATATATTGTTGTCCTGCCGCCCCCGACCTGGAACCATAGATTGACTTCCATAGTCTTTCCAAGATCCCCTCTTGTTGCATGCCGATCCTTGATATACAGCTCCTCCCGCAGCCAGGTAGGCCTTCAATGTTTGAACTATCTGGTCGTCAACGTGTTCTTGCAAGCTTTTCAAACTCCTTCATGCACACTTTCGCTGACTTCCGCGACTGCGCTCCACACTTCCGCGCCTCCGCTGCGTTCTGCTTGTGCCTTAGCTTGGATATCAGCATGTGACTTTGCGGTTTGAGCCTGAGTTTGAGCTTTGCTGCCTGGGCCTGCATTCTAGCCTATGCCTGAGCTTGTATGTGCATGGGCTTGCTGTTGCTGTAGTCTCAGGAATGGCTTCGGGACAGGCTGCGGTGATTGTGTCGCGGGTTGAAGTGCTGGGTATGGCTTCGAAGATGGGAATGACTTTGTATTAGCATATCGAATGGGAGTTCTTTGCACTGGAGTGCTATAAGCCGTCACCGACGAAGCTGCGGCCACATTTGGTCTGTACCAATTGGGGTTTTGACTCACAAAGCCTGAATCGTTAGAGTAGGGATTCGGTAAGTGTTGACTGTTGAATTGAGAGCTTGCAGTTTTCGCTGGGTAATGGTAAGCCAGCTGGGGTATTAGAGAATCGTGATCTAAGCATACGAAAAAAACTGACCTTGGATCCTAGGTTTACTAGTATTCACTCAGTATTCATTGCCTGGTAGTATGGGTGGACGACTACGTTGACTGCATGCTGGGACTGCTGATTTGGGGCGTTTGCACTGTCTGGTTACCTTGCCATAGCTTTAGATTACAGTGAACCTTTTTTTTTTTTTTTTTTTGGTACATCAGTACTCGCATTGAAGCATCTCGCTTATGGCGAGGCAGCGCATCCCCCCAGGTTAGGCCTGGTTAAGGCTTAAGTCTGTAAGGAATGCCCACCTTGAAAGTGCACTTTGCTCCCTTTTGATAATAAGCTTACCATATCTCTTCTGTTCGTACTTATCCCAAGTTTTCAGCTTGCAATGTTAGGTCTCATACTTGACTAGTCACGTGAAATTATCTTGGTGTTTGCACATTATTGATCCCACGGTTGATAGAGCCGAATGCTCTTTCGGCTCCTTAGATCTTGGCACATATTTTAGTCTGCTTGGTACCATTTAGGTAGTACTTATATCTTATGAACTTATGTTCTGGTCTCTATTTTTGTGCCAAGGCCGCTCACCTTAAATACCTGTTGCTTAGGGTTAATCCAATAATGTTTGTGTGACTAGCATCGCACACACTTTAAATCCCATCTCCACGTCTCCGTCTCTACTCTCTTCTCGTATCCTTTCCTCATCGCTACGAGAGTTCTCCTACCTCAACCCCAGCTTCAACTATGTTAAACTCTGCAAAGAAGGAGTGCACTTTTTTGTCAACTAGAAGTATAGGAACGGTAAGTAATGCCTATCACATCTCAACAGTTTTACTTAGTAGAAACTTACTATATCTTTCTTGCCTTCAGTGTTTGTCCTAAGTCTTTAGCTTGTAGTGTATACAAGTTGGGGACCTACATCCATGGCCTATTCTTTGCCCCGTTGTGTCGACATGGCTGTATGAAACGCCGAGTTGCAGAAAGAGTTAGTATAGGCATGTGTTACCAAGTACAACCCTCCGCAGAGCCCATTTTACATACTCCCCTTCAAGGCTGATCTGAGATATGCCTAGGATACATTGTACTATAATACGATAACCTCACGATACCAAGCTGTGCAAAAGAGCCAGTCTCCCACAGGGTGGTAACATGCCAGATATGGTCCCCTACTCTAGCTGTGAGCATTCATCTAGCAGCTGCCGCACTACCGATAAAATCTTTTAAAAAGAATCCAAGGAGAGCTCTCATTATGTGGAGGTTAGTGCTTCTCGTGAAGACCGTCCCATTCTGCTATTTTGCACACCCTTGTTCACTGCTGATTCCAGATAGATTTAGATTCTAGGTAAAAGCCTCATAGTCTCCATTAGGCTGAGGCGTTCTGGCTAAGAAATTGGCCGGATTGTAAAGAGGAAGAGGAGATTGCATCGTGGCGGAAGGTGGTAAAGGCCTCATAGCCGCCATGGGTGTTGAAGTGTTCCATCCGTGGGTTATCTGGGGTGCATATTAGTCCATAAGATCACGGAAGAGACTGTGATAATCACCTTTTGCGCTACGGTCGTCCTAGACTAGGGAAGACGTTACCTATTGAGGGGTGAAGTTGAGAACATAAGTCCTTTACAGATTTGTAAAATCCTTTTAGTTTTTCAGAAAAAGAAGAAGAAGAAGAGGAAGAAGAAGAAGAAGAAGAAGAAGAAGAAGAAGAGGAAGAAGAAGAAGAAGAAGAAGAAGAGGAAGAAGAAGAAGAAGAAGAAGAAGAAGAAGAAGAAGAGGAAAAGAAGAGGAGGATTTAGTGGATCTAACACATTTTGTGGAGGTTAGTGTTCTGCGCAAATCCCATTCTGCCATTCTGCATACCCCTCGTTTAGTGCTGATGATATGGATATAGATGCTTGATAAAGGCCTCATAGTCCCTATGCGAGTTGAAGGTTCCACCCAAATGGGAGCGGATCGTAAAGAGGAAGAGGAAGAGGAGATTGCATGGTGGCGGAAGGTGGTAAATTATTCAGCCGCCATGGGATCTGGCCAAGAAAGTGGGCGGAACGTATGAGGAGATAATCGTATGTTGGCAGAAGGTGGAGCTGCCCAGAGGAATTGGCAGGCCGAGGCGTTCCCGCCAAGAGGAATTGTCAGGTCGAGGCGCTCCGGCCAAGAGAAATTGGCAAGCTGAGCCGTTCAGCTAAGAAAATTGGTCGGAACCAATTGAGGTTATCGCATGGTTGCGGAAGCTTCGGTTGATAGGTGTAATAATAAGTTAAGTTGGCATGGAAAAGAAAATTGGCCAGATCATATTGAGGAGGTTATTACTGGTGGCAGAATGTGTCGCGTCGTGGAGCATGGTTACGGAATGTGTCGCTTCAGGTTATAGGTGTAAGGAATAGCGAATACGAATTCGAGATGCACATTCATGTACCACTGTTGAAAATAACACGAGTCTTTCGAAGAAGCTTAATAATTGGGCCCACACTTGGGTGTCAGGAAACGACGTATACAGTACATAACATGATTGCGCTACTTGCTCCTACTGCTTTAGATTATCAACAGTCAGGAGCCCGCTTCACCACCAGATTATCCTACACCTAGTTGCAGCTTCTCTCTGCACATTTGGACGTCTATTGCAGATAGCATACACTCCCTTTCAGTGCCAGTGGTCATTCGCCCAAGCAGTATACTACATGCAAGGACTGTACCACGGTACAGCATTACTCTATTTGCAATATTCATGGGTCTTGAAGGCTCAAATGAGTAGCGCAAGGCGGTATATTCTGATCTAGTCGAACTCACATCCGCATGCTGTTGGGCCTTGGATTCCGAACCACTATTCCACTTCTATCTAAAGTTTATGAATAAAGAGGGAGGAGGAGGTGCAAGCCACTGGAGGGCTTTGGGATGATATAATAATCGATTAGGACCAATGCTAGATGTCAGGTTGAATTCTTCTCTCTCCATGTTGATAGTTGAGGGTAATTAGCGCTAAGGAAGTGGAGGGGTAACGCGGAGGAGGGAGTTGAATTGTTGTCCACACAACTAACTGTGGGATTCATCGTTCTCTGTATTTCCATCCTTGCCATCACAACCTAATTGCATGATGTATTCAAATCCGATTGCTTTCTCATGGCAAAGTCCTCCCAACAACGCCTTTTTTAAGAAAAGTTTCATATTGAAGCATCTCGCTTATGGCGAGGGAGCGCATCATCTTAAATCAGATCTGGGAGATTATCCAACCCCTGGCTGCTGTACCTACGTATATGACAGATACCTCTCGAAGTGAACGCACTAGTAACATGGAACAAAACTATCGAGACTAAAAATATAAACGAGATCGCCAAAGAGTTCCCACCTCCGCTGTAACCCTTCTAGCGCCTCCGCCAGCTTTTCGCACCACCCCGGGTCGCCCTATATCTGCTCCCATAAGCCGTGGACAGTCAGTAACCCAGAGTACTCCGTCTGTACACAGTTCCCTACGGGGGGCGGTGCCCACCAGACTAGTGTCTAGTGGGCACTCGGCGACGTGTATCCTCGGGGATCCGTCACTTCATCTTATACTTATATGTAGTCTGGTTGAATGACCCCTCTGTAGACTTATATGTAAACTTGCACTCAATTTCTCCTCAGATTATACTAGTCACGTGAGATTATCTTGGTGTTTGTGTGACTGTTTATAGCCCGATAAGACTAGCGTTCCCCACCGTTGACAGAGAGTCTACATTGTTCTCGTGCCCAGACCGCTGACCCTAAGTTGGTGTTTGTGTGACCGTTTACAGGACGATAAACACTAGCATCGCACGACCTTTAAATCCCCATCCCTACGTCTCTGTCTCTTCTCCCTCCTCGCATCCTCTCCCCATCTCTACGAGAAGTCTCCCAGCACAACCTCAGCTTCGACTATATTAAACTCGACAGTGAAAGAGTGCACTTTACTTTCACTAGAGCTTGAGTGTTCAAACAGTCTATATGGGAACATAATTTAACTCTTAACCTGGGTAAGTAATGCCGTCACATCTCCATAGTGAAGGTGCTAGAAAACTTACCTATTTCTAACTCCATAGTGCGGTCAGGCTTAACCTGAGGGGATGCGCTGCCTCGTCATAAGCGAGAGCTTCAACACGAGTACTGATTTACCAAAAAAAAAAAAAAAATCTCCATAGTGAAGGCAAGCACTTGTTTGGAACAGAGCTTGAGTGTTTAAATAATTCTGTGGCACTGGTAGCCCTGAACCTAGGTAAGTAATGCCGTCATTTCTGTTGAGAACCAGAATGAAGGTGGACTTTGCTTGGTAGAAACTTACCATATCCTACCTTTTCAGTATCTGTCCCAGACATCAGTGTGTACAAGCTGGGGACCCACATCTACGGCCTATTCTTTTCCTCGTTGTGTCAACATAGCTGTAGGAAGGCCTACTGCATAAACTAGTGGTTAAGAACCCCTGTTGCTCCATACAAATTAGTTGCAACTGTAGTCTGGCGGGCACTTAACCGCCAGGTTATGCGGTAGTTGAAAAAGAGTTGGTATAGACATCTGCTATCAAGTACAGCCCCTCGCAGAGTCCATTGTGCATACCCGCCTTCAGTGCTGATCTGAGATTGATATGCCTAGGATGCATTATATTGCAATACGATAACTTCACGATACCAAGCTGTGCCAAGAGCCAGTCTCCGACAGGGTAGTTGCATGCCAGATATGGCTGGAAGTGTGGAGTACGGAGACACGATGGTCCCCTACTCTAGGTGTGAGCATTCACCCAACAGCTGCCACACTACCGATAAAAGCTTTTACATCTTTATAAAAAGAAAATGATGGTTTATCTAATCAGAACGCTCATTTGGCGGAGGTTAGTGCTCCTCACGAAGACCCATCTATTCTTGCCATTTTTCTGCCATGTTGCATACCCTTGTTCAGCGCTGATTCCACATAGACATAGATGCTAGATAAAGGCCTCACAGCCGCGGGCGGATCGTGGAGTTGGTTATCGCATAGTGGCTGAAGGTGTCTGGAAGCTGAGGCATCACTGCCCAAAAAACGGATTGGCTGGGAGCTAAGACTTCACTTCCCCAAAAACGGATTGGCTGGGAGCTAAGACTTCACTTCCCCAAAAACGGATTGGCTGGGAGCTAAGACTTCACTTCCCAAAAAACGGATTGGCTGGGAGCTAAGGCATCACTCCCCAAAAAACGGATTGGCTGGGAGCTAAGACTTCACTTCCCCAAAAACGGATTGGCTGGGAGCTAAGGCATCACTTCCCAAAAAACGGATTGGCTGGGAGCTAAGGCTTCACTTCCAAAAAAACGGATTGGCTGGGAGCTAAGACTTCACTTCCAAAAAAACGGATTGGCTGGGAGCTAAGACTTCACTTCCAAAAAAACGGATTGGCTGGGAGCTAAGACTTCACTTCCCAAAAAACGGATTGGCTGGGAGCTAAGGCATCACTCCCCAAAAAACGGATTGGCTGGGAGCTAAGACTTCACTTCCCCAAAAACGGATTGGCTGGGAGCTAAGGCATCACTGCCCAAAAAACGGATTGGCTGGGAGCTAGGTAAGGCGTCGCTGCCAAAGAAACGGATTCGCTGGGAGTTAAGGCGTCCCAGCCAAAGAAACGGATTTTGGCTGAGAGTTTGGCGGGGGGCTTGTGCCAACCAGACTAGGCTGGGAGTTAAGGCGTTCCAGGCAAGCAGGAAATAGGTTGCTGGCTAAGGCGTTCCAGCCAAGCAAGAAATAGCTTGCTGGGTAAGGCGTTCCGGCTAAGAATTGGGCGAATCGTATTGAGGAGGTTATAGTTGCGGATGGTGTCGTGTCGTGGAGCATGGTTGCGGATAGTCTGGTTGCGGAATGTGTCGCTTCAGGTGATAGGTGTACTGAATAGCGAATACGAATACGAATTCGAGATGCACATTCATGTACCACTGTTGAAAATAACATGAAATTTGTCTTCTTCGAAGAAGCTTAATATGACGGGCCCAAATTTTGATACCTGAATTACAATGAAAAACGACAAGTAACGTAAGGGCGCTACTCACTTCCTACTGCTTTAGATATCAACAGTCATGAGCCCGCTTCACCACACACTCAGTTGGAGCTTCTTCTGCACATTTGGACTCTTATTCCACAACGCATACACTCCCTTTCAGTTCGGGTGGTCGTTCGCCTAAGCAGTATACTACATGCAACGACTGTACCGCGGCCAGGACTGCTCTATTTGCAACATTCGTGAGCCTTGAAGGCTCAGATGAGTCGAACAAAGCCCGTACATTTTGATCTTGCCGAACCTACATGGCTTTGGGCCTTGGACTCTCGACCACTAATTCAACTCTATCCAAAGCTAATTCTCTAACAGAGTGAGCAGGAACTACTAGGCACAGGATAGTCTTGGGACGGTATGATGGTCCGATCAGGGCCGATGTCAGTCTCTCTACAAGTCCTACAGCTGAGGGTAACCCGCATTGAGGAAAACTAGGTAGCTACGAACTTCAATCGTTTCCTATATGTGAGTCTTCCATCCTTGCCATCACAATCATTCATCCATCACGAGCCCTAATTGAATATTGTATTCAAATCCTATTGCTTTTTCATGGCAAGACTTTCCAACAACGCTCTTTTGAGGGGGGTAAATCAGTACTCGTATTGAAGCCTCTCGCTTATGACGAGGCAGCGCATCCCCCCAGGTTAAGCCTGACGGGATTATCCAACCACCGGGCCGCTCCTTGCCCCGTATCTACGTACATGACCAGATACCCCCCGATAAAAATATTCGCACCCGGGAAAGACACAACAGAACTACGGAAAAACCACCCCCGGAATCACCCTTACTGCCTCCGCCAGATCCAAATCTCTCCCAGATCACCCTCCTTTGTATGCCCATCCTTGATATACACCCCCTCCTGCAGAGAAGATTCCTTCATTGTTTGAAGTATCCGATTATCAAGTGTTCTTGCAGCAAGCTTTTCAAACTCTTTATGCACACTTTCGCTGGGTTTCTCCACAGTTCCACGTCTCCGCTGCATTCTGCTTGCGCCTTCTAGCCTTCAATAGCTGCGCTAGAGCTGAGCCTGAGCTTGAGTTTGGTCTTGAGTTTGAATCTGAGTTTGAGCTTGAATCTTTCCTGCATTGGCGTGCCATGGCTGTAGTCTCGAGGAAGGCTTCGAGAGTTGGAGTTTAGATCGTCGATGATGGGGTGACATTATATTAACCCATAGAGTGGGAGTTCTTTGCATTGGAGTGATGTAAGCCCGTTGGATAACTATCCGAGAATGACCGGTGAATTGGGAGCTTGCAGGTTTTGCTGGGTAATGGTAAGCCTGCTGGGATATATTAGAGAACCGTAATCTGAAGCATAGGAATAAACTGACCATGAGCCCTAGGAGTATTAGTACTCAACAATGTATGATCTTTTTGCTGGTAGATTGGGGAGGAAGTATGGAGCTGGACCACGTTGACTGCCCGCTAAAACTGCTGATTTTGGGCCATTTGCATTGTCTGGTAGTCGTAATATCTACAGACCGCCTCGCCATAGCCTTAAAGTAGTGATTTTAAATTAGAAGACCAAAAGATGTATTTGACCTGTATTTGGCCTGTAGGAGACTTGAGGTATGGTTCTTGATGCGGCAAGTGCTGTCTGTGTATGGCAATAAGAGCAGCGTAGTACGTGCCATTCAATTGATAGAGCTTTGAAACCTAGGATTATTAGTATCCAATGGCTTTTCTTTTTGCTAGTAGATTGGGGAGGAAGCATGGGGCTGGACCGTGTTGACTACCTGCTAATACTGCTGATTTTAGACCGTTTACACTGTCTTGTAGTTAATATACTTTACAGACACCGCCTCGCTATAGCCTTAAAGTAGGGATTTAAGAAAAGACCAGTAAAATGTTTATAACTTGGAGGGATAATTCTTGGTGTAGTCTGGTGGGCACTGGCCTCTGGTAGTTCTCAGTGCAGTAAGGTTTGTAGAGTTATTGTAGATGTGTACGAGAGTAGTATTGCACGTGTCCACGGGATTGATAGAGTTTAAATCACTAGCTCTCCATCTGAACTTCTCGGTCTCTGCTTCTTCTTTACATCTTTTCCACGCTCAACCTAGGTGGTCTTTCCTTGATAGAAACTTACCGTATTATTTTCTCTTTAGGGGACGGGCGCTTAGCATCCTCAAACCTACCCATCAGTCTCCTTCGCCTTACTATCTATAGCCTCGTTCACGGAAATTCTAATATGCTCCTTTACTCGCATCATCATACGCTGGAATCCGTTCAGATGTTTGATCTTCGCTTCGCTCCACGAACCTGGTTGCTCGGACTGCAGGTTTACCAAGCCCCTTGACTATCTAGTAGCACTACTGACGAAGACTGCTTGCCAAAAACATTGACTCAGTTGAAGAAAGAGTTAGTAGAGGGCATATAAACATGATCTACGGATATCAAGCACACGAATTATTATCAGGAGAAAGCAATCGACAAAACGCTCTGTACTACTATACCTACAGACTTGCTCTCTACATCTCCTAAGTTCAGGAAGCAAATCTACCCACACTACTGAGGACTAGGGTGAGTCTGCCATTTTTCCTGGTTGTACAACCCTTCGTAGAGCCTTTCGTAGAGGCCACTTTGCATACTTCTTTTTGGTGCTGAGTTGACATGGATATGCCTAGGATGCATAGTACTCAATGCGATAACTTCACGATACCAAGCTGCACCAAGAACCAGTCACCTACAAGACAGCTACAGGCCAGATATCGTCTAGATACAGGTTAGATACAGCGGAAGGGTAGAGTGCAGAGGACACGATGGTCCAAACTCTAGGTGTACAGAAGAATGAGCATTCATCCAACAGCTGCTACACTACCAAAACTTACAATACTATACCAGTACACGGAGACAAAGTTCTGATTGCGCGGTTCAAATCCTCTGTAGGCTTCTACCTGCCGGCAGGAGTAGACTCTACAGAGGCTGAAGCCGGCGCTTGCCATCGGCTATATTAGTCCATGAAATCACGAAAGTGAAATACACTTTCTGCGCTACGGTCGTCCAGGACCACGGGAGACGGTTACCTATTGAGGGTGAAGTTGAGAGCATAAGACCTTTACAGATTTGCAAAATCTTTAAAAGAAGAAGACGAGGATTTGGTTAGCGCGAAGGTTAGTACTCCTCACCAAAACCCACCCATTCTACCTTTTTGCATTACCCCCGTTCAGTGCTGATTCTTCATGGATACAGATTCAATGCAAAGGAGCTGGGGCATTCCGGCCAAGAAATTGGGCGGAACGTATGCAGGAGGCTATTGTATGGTTGCGGATGGTGCCGCTTCAAGTAATAGATGCAAGGTATGGCGAATACGAATTCGAGATGCGCATTCATGTCACTGTTAGTCTGGCGGGCACTACCACTGTTGAAAATACCATGAGCTGTTGTGAGTCTTTCGAGAATGCTTCATATGACAGGCCAAACTTTGATACCATAGTTACAATGAAAACGTGATTGCGCTTCTCCCTGCACATTTAGACCGTGACTATTACACAACGCATACACTCCATTTCGGTTCTTTGGGTGATCATTTATTCAAGCAGTATACTACATGCAAGGAGTGTCCCGCGGGACAGATTTTTTTTTTTTTTTTGGACTCAGTACTCAACCTTAAGGGTCGTACGACGAGCCACCCGGAAACCCGGATGGATTCAAGGGACAGTCAAGTTGATCTGACGCCCTGGGCGAACTATGTACAAATAGCAAGAGGACGCAAAGGAAAGAGAAATCAAGATATGCGCAACCAGCGTCTCCCCAGTCTCACACCCCCTCCTGAAGCCCCCCTGCCTGCGCCTTATCGTCCAGCAAGGGGGCGATAGAGGTAGGCGAAGTACGCCTCTAGGTACTGCATCCCACTCCTCCTCCTCTCCCTCCTCCTTTCTCTAGATTGGTGTGTCTAATTCTTCCCAAGTCCTGATATTCCCGATGAACTCCTGGCGCTGCTGGTGTTGGTGGGGGCAGTCGAAGGTGATATGGAAGCCGTCCTCCGAGGGGTGGTTGCATTTGGGGCAGGCCTTGCGGATGAAGTGGAGCCAGTAGCTCTGGGGGCTCTAGCCCAGCCTTTGATGGCTACACTTGAGCTTGAGCTTGAACCTGAGTTTGAGCTTGTGCCGTTGCTGCCTGGGTCTGCACTCGTAGTCTCGAGGAAGGCTTCGAGACGATCTAAGATTTGTGGCGCCGGTTGAGGTACTGCGTATGGTGTCGAAGATGGGGCGACACTGCATTAACATATAGGGTGGGAGTTCTTTGCATTGGAGCGCTGTAAGGTGTGGAATAATTCTCCGAGGATGAATCTGCATGTGCTTTACTATAGGTAGCCTTCACTGAAGTATTGGTAGCTGTGGTTACAATTTGTGCATTGTACGAATCGGGGTTTTTATCCACATAAGCATGATTCGTTGGGATAGGGATTCGGTAAGTGTTGGCTGGTGAATGCTTGCAGTTTTTGCTGGATAATGGTAAGCCTGCTGGAATTTTAGAGAATCGTTATCTGAAGCATACGCAGAGAATTGACCTTGGATCCTAGGTTTATTAGTATTAATTGTGTGTTCATTGCCTGGTAGTATGTGTGGAAGGCCACGTTGACTGCCTGCTGGGACTACTGATTTTGGGTCGTTTGCATTGTCTGGTATGCATAATATTCTACAAACTGCCTCGCAATAGCCTTAGTAATGATTTTAAGTTAGAAGACAAAAAAATGTATCTAACCTGTATCTGGGCTATAGCAGACTTGAGGTATGTAGTCTGGTTGGCACAGCACCCTGGTATGGTTCTTTGTGCAGCGAGTGTTAGCTGTTCATGCAGTGTTGCACGTGTACTCGCTTGATAGAAGCTTTTCTCTCCAAGTTCTCTCCCCAGCTGACAGCTGCTTTCGACTACATCTATCTGACAGCACCTTGCTTTTACTACAGGCCTGCGAGATTGGGACTTGGATGCCCACAGTGAAAGCGCACTTTGCTTCCTTTTTGATAATAAATTTACCATATCTCTTTCTTTAAGTACTTATCCTAGGTTTTCACCTTGAAGAGAGCAAGCCGGTGACCTGCATCCTGAATCCATCGTTTCATCTTACACTACTATCCAGACTTGTAGTTACTCTATTTCACCATTCACGAAGCAAGACCTATCCGGAATAGTGAGGACTTGGGTGAGTCTTGAATAGTAAGTATTCCCCTTCAGTTCTAAATTGACTTGCATGCCTAGGATGCAGTGTACTGCAATACGATAGCTTCATGATACCTTGCTTTGCTGGGCCTCTTCCAGGTCTACTACATAGTCTGACCGGCACCACCCTCTCACAAACTACTGCATGCCAGGTATATACTAAATATAAGCTAGATACGGTTTCCCAAAAACTAACTCATTGCTCTGGGCAGACCTTCGATGAGCCACCTGGAATGGATTCAGGTTTCACGTAAGTTAATCTGCCATGTGTGAACTATTGCATGATAAACGGCTGACGGAAGGTGTGGAAGTACCAGCCAGATAATGAATTGCCAGGAATTCTACGACGTGAGATTAGAAATCAGTACAAATACCCATGACAAAATAACCTTTCTAACCTATTTCTTCTCCGCTACGGGGACTGGTACATTTCAGAAATGCCTACCAGTTTCACCAGACAAAGCAGATTCCACCTGCCTGCACTCTACCCCTTCCTCCGGTTCTTTCATCTCTCTCTCCTCCCAGATCACCAGTCAATCATTTTATCTTCCTGTGCAGGAATGCTGAGGTAGGTGAAGTATGTCTCCCATGCTTCCAATTTCCTCTTAGATGCAACAGAGGTTGGAGTACAGAAGACACCATGATCCACTATTCTGAAATTTAGAACCACGAGCCTTCATCTAGCAGCCACATTGCCGAACCTTACAATACTATACACTTGCATGGCTTAAACCCTCTTCTTGACTTGCACATGCCAGTAAGTGCAGACTCCACGGGGCAGGCCCTGTTGCTATCGCCCATTTTAGCCCTATGATAATTAGGAATGCCGCATCCACTTTCTGCGATCATCTTGGACAAGGGAAGAAGGTTACCTCTGTGAGAGGTAGGGTTGAGGATGAGGTTGAGGGGAGCATAAATCAGGTGAATTTGGGTCAATGCATACTCCCCTTTCAGTGTTGATTTCAAGATGCTAACTAAAGATTAGCGTCATACGTATTCACGAATAACATACGAGCAGTTTGAAAGCCCTATAGAAGCTTAATATGACACACCTGCGGCCCGTCCTTATGCTGCTGAAAACTATCCGGCAAATACTGAAAATTCCTATTCCAAGTAGGACTGTATGAGGGCACCGTAAGGTGGAATGTGCAACATTTCTTGACCATTTTCCACACACATTGTTCCTCCGGCACAAACTTCGATATCAGAATACATACAGTTTCTCAGACCACCACTCCTTATATTTCCATCAGTGCTTTAAATTCCAACAAGGTTGTGAGCCCATCCGTCATAAACAAATAATAGGTAAGTACACTCTATCAGACTATCAATTAGACTGTTTCTAACCCCTAACTTATACGTAGTTGCAGCTCATTTGGGTGAACGTTTGTTCAAGAACTATGCTACATGCAACCGCGGCACAAGTGAATATTATTCATTGCTCTACTTGCAATATTTACAAGCCTCTCGACAGCTGTTTAAAGATTCAAAGGAGTCAGGCAAAGTCGATACTTTAACTCGCATGCTTTGGACCTTGGATTCGCGACAGCTATTCAACCTCTATCCAAGGACTTTCCCATACAGAGAGCGGGAAGAACAAGGCACGGAACAAGCTTGAGGTAGAGAAAACTCCCACCAAAATCCTGGTCCGTCCAGCCCCGGATACCAGCATTTGATTACAGTCTCTTTCTCAGTCTCTTCCTCAGTCTATTCCTCAGTCTCGTAGTGCCGTTGTAGTGATGACGAAAAGGAGGGCGTGACAGCTGCTGCAAGAGAACCGATGAAAGGGGTTTGGAAACAATGAACTGGATGGAGTTGAATTCAACACCTTCCACCCTCAATGCCATCAAGAACGAGGGCAGAAGCCTCTATTGCAGAGGCTGCTGTGAAAAAGAAGGGGGAATTATTGGATATTATACTGTAGCTTGAGAAGAGACTCTTAAAAATTCCAGACGTCTGCAGGCGACGTCTTCACATTTGGGAGAAATTCAGATCAATCCAGATGAGGCTACACCTGCAACTACTGCCGGATAAACTTCACCTGTTCAACAGAGAGCATTAGCTATTACATTCAGCAGCATGGGGTCTACATGCACGGGGACTCCTTTTGCCCACGTATCAAGTACAACTATGTACCACTAAATAGACCTATCCCGGGGAGACTATACATGAAGACACCGACGGCACCAACTATTCCTATTCTGTTACTCCCTTAACGAGTGGAACTGATAAAAGCTTCGTATGCGGTTGAGAAATGAGGGACAAAAGCTTGCAAAATCGATGAAAGACACAGACTAGGCCAAGCCGATAGATTACAAACTACATAGGGAAGAATGAAACCTGGAGCCAGATGGCGTCCAACATTTGATCCATGAGTTCAAGGCCATCATCCACCTAATTCAGGTCCTCAATGATGTATTTTTATCATCAGATGAGGGTGATGATCGGAGTATTTTACGAAATCATGTTTTTACTGGTCCGCTGTATACAACTAGTAGTGTTAAGCAGGTGATGGCGACCCGTATACAAAATATCATCCATCAAGCTCCCTGTTTTCTAAAACCAGGCCTTTCAACCCATGAGGAGATTCTATGCATCTTCGACCGAAGACGTGCCCACAGTAACGACTGCCGATACCCTGAAGCAGGCGCTGGCGCCATCACCTATATTAGCTCGATGAAAATTGGGAAAGTCAGATACTACACATCCTGTGTGAAAGACAACGAGATATCAAGCTATTCGTAGTTGAAGAGAAGAGCTGTATTTGCCTCAATACAGAGGTGCAACTTCCCACATATACCGTTCATGGGTTAAGAGAAAAGAAATCACATTCTATCAACTCATCTAATTTCTCCGTCGGTCTTATTATTAAACGACCTGCCATACCGGTCGGTCACATAATTTCACCGATGCAGGGTTACTCGTTCAACATTCTTTACTTACCCACAACCGGAGGAAGTTGTATTGCTACTCGCGGGGTTAATACAAGGTGGATAGGTGCATGGTGGTTACTTTTGGACATAATCAAGTCTGCATTGAACTGTCTTCGCACGTCACTGAGATATTTTCTCGGATTTTTGAGTCTCGAATTCGCACCGCTTGCACACTCCTGGTTCTGTTGGAAAATATACATCGTGACACCCGTTCTGTGCGACTTCCAACTGCTACGAGACTTTAATTTTATTGTAGTATAGCAACGAAATAGTCATACCGGCCAGAGGCTGAGATTACCCTCAACCTGCTGTCTCAACTATTTTTTTGAGAATTTTTTAAATCCACACTTCCTTCCCCAGCGCGCCTAGAACGAAGAAGAGTGGTGACCCAATGCGGAAGTGACTATCGTATCAGGGGTGTTCAGGTTAAGCATAGCAACAACCCCTAGTTTTCAAAGAAAAAAGGAGCAGTATCTTGATACATTTCACTGGTTCGAGGCATGGTTATGGGACTATGTGCTACCATTGGTGCTCTGAGGATGCACATGTATTGTAGGATGAAATTGCATCACAGCATTGTAGGATGAAATTGCATCCTAAGATGAATGATGAACCGTGCTCTAGATACATATTTTCACACAAATCTATGCAGATAAGCAATCTCAGAGTTCTCGTTCAATCCACCTCAACCATACCACTCTTAATCCCCCCCCCCTGAATCTTCCTCAACTCATACTCAGCAGCATCCATAGTAATCATGATACAACTATACAGTCATATACAGTACTTGAGTCTGAATGGCATCTGTGGGTCTGGATCCAAACAAGCACAAAGTACGTCAGAGGAGGAAGGGAAGATGGTTGGAGAGGGTGAAAATTCTAAAACCAGTTTATGTATTAGCAAGGCCAAGATTGAGATCCATGACTTGTGCTCGGATGGGCTGGTTTAAAGAGGTTGCTAGCAAAAAGTGAAGGCAAATGGTTGGGTAAAAGGAGGCAGAAGAGGAGGCGGAGGTGGACTAAGCGGAAGTCCTCCTAGTGGGAATGAGATCATGATGGCATATCCAGCCTTGGGGATAGAAGGGGCGGGAGGGAGGGGGGAGGGGGGAGAGTGGAGGGGGGTTTAGAGTGTTCAAATTGCACGAGGAGGGTATTTGCACGAGGAGGGTATTTGCACCCTCAACCCCCTCCTCCGCCTCCTTCTCTATGGCGCCTTCAGGCACCACGAATACCCCCCATATTCACCCTGCCTCGGTTGAGAGGGTAAGCAGATTTTGCAGAGCTCCGTGTTCAGCGCAGATCTGGAAAGTATAGATGCTGTGTTGAGGCCTCATAGTAGTCATATGAGATTATTGGCATATCCGGCTACTGGAGGGGGTAGAGGGGCCTTCACAGGGAGGTCATTGCAAGGGGAAGATGTTTGGGAAGGTGTTTGGGAAGGTATTTGCACACTCAGCCACATGGGAGAGCTTTCCCCCGGTGCTCGAGCTTCAGGAACATTGGTTGAGAGGGTATGCTGGCCTCTTCTCAGGGTAGTCTGGTCGCACTTCTTATGTTGCATAGCAGCAGCTCCATGCAACATCGATACCACGGAGGAGAAAGTGGATGGTGGCACAATTTGCGCCGTGATGAGAGGTCGAAGGTGCTGTAGGTTGGGCAGCGAGGAGAGGGTTGGGGGATGCTGCAGAGAGGAATTTGGGGATAGCGCGGAGGAGAGTGTAATGGGAGGTGAGCAATGTAGTTAATTACTTAACATATATGTCAGCATAATTATATTCAAATGGAGTCCGTCTAATCTACTTTCTAAGAGTACACAATACTTATAAGCATTGATTAACAGGGCTACCAATCAATTGCTCCTCCACCAGCGGATCAATATCTAGAATTGATTTTCTGATTGTCTGCTGCACCCCTCAACTCCCTCCCCCGCGGCACAACCAGAGCTTCCATTCCCTCCCCCGCGGCACAACCGGAGCTTCTATTCCCTTCCCCGTAGATTGTGCCCAACATCTCCAAGTCCTTCCACAACCCCCTCCTCCGCACCACAATCTCCACCCTCCATGACGTACAAAAACACCCAGCTCACCAAGAGTACACACAGTAAATTAGAGGTGATCTGCGGCGTCAGTCAGGAGCGTGACTTCATCTGAAAAGGCGCTGGGTTCATCATCTTATTAGTCCTGCCGCAATCTAATAACGAGGGGATTCAAATATCCACTGTGATGCAATCAGCTTTCAGGATAAACAGACAATCACCGTCCACGCCGATCACCAGACCCCGACATTCTACCACAGCAGAAACTCGCCTCCTCACAGTTCAACAATTTGCTTAATATCACAATCAGCTTCAAAATTAAAAAAAATTGCTAGGGCAAGAATGTCATTCCGGACCTTGGGGGGAGTGTTGAGGGTGCTGCGCACAACACGCGGGGATTAAGCTGCAGGAAGGGAGTTGAGGATAACCCGCAGAGGAGGTAGTTGAGTGAGCATGCTGCAGAGGAGAGGATTGAAGGAAGAATCGGTCAGGGACAACTCCTTCTTGGCGCACACTTCCGCTACTTTCCGCGACTCCTCCGCTGGGCGCTACTGCTCCGCTGCTGCGCTCCACT
The DNA here is from genome assembly GCA_015179035.1 of Tirmania nivea. Taxonomy (NCBI): domain Eukaryota; kingdom Fungi; phylum Ascomycota; class Pezizomycetes; order Pezizales; family Pezizaceae; genus Tirmania; species Tirmania nivea. Next base: position 98,916 of record WHUY01000083.1, read on the forward strand.
CCTCTGCCGCACCCGCAGCGTTCCCCACATTCCTGCTGCGTGCCGCGGCTGCATCCGCCCCACACTTCCTGGCTGCCAATCTTCTCGACCTCCGCTCTTCCCAGCCCCTCTGATATCTCGTCGGATCGTCAGTCGTTATGTCATGGTCGTTATCCTGGTTGCCAATGCAGTCTGCTGGTTTCTGGTGGGGTCATGGACACCTCCGCCAGGTAAATACAGCTGCATCTGTGGCATTAGCTCCATCTAAATTTCAACATCTGCTATGGGGACTATACTTTAACCTGTACCCGACATACAAAGACTCGCGGAGGACGAGAAGAAGGCGCCGAGGGATTATGCCGCAGCGGAGAGAGTTGAAGGTAAGAGAGTTGAGAATGCTGCGCACAACCCACCGGGAATGGGAGTGAAGGTGCAGGGGGTTGTTTTGCAGGGAAGGGAGTCGAGGGTAAAGGATGGGTTGGAGAATGCTGTGGAGAGGATTGAAGGGGGACTCGATCGCTGAAGGCGTCGGGGATTGAAACGGTTAATCGTATCTCTTTCTATCCACTTCATCTACGTGCTTCATCTACGTGTTCTTGCCTTTTTCAAACTACTCCTTCACACTTCTGCGGTTTTTGGCTGAGTTCGCCCAGCTATACTCCACACTCCGCGACTGCGCTTCAAACTTTCTGTGGATTCCCTGGCTGCGCTCCAACTTCCGCGCCTCCACTGTTTCCACGACTGCTCCACGGCTGCGTGGGGTTGAATGCGCCTGGGAATTATATCGCAATAAGAGAGTTTAGGATAGCCTGCTTGGAGGAGATTTAAGAATGCTGCGCACAACCCACGTGTGAACTGTTCTGAGGGGAGGGAGTTCAGGGTAACCCACTGATGGTGGACGGAGCAGTCGTGGATATGCCGCCTTTAGAGAATCCGAGCAATCCCCACGCCTTCCCTGACCGAATTCCTCAACACCCCCTTCCATAGCATTCTGGCACAACTCCCTCCCCTGTAGCAATGAACCCCTTCGCCCCTCTGCTGGGTTCCCTGGCTGCGCTCCATACTTCCGCTTTTCCACGAGCTGCTCCCCTGTGTCCCGTGGCTGCATCCCACCCTTCCGCTGTATCCTCCAGCCGCGCCTTCCTGCGTTCTGCGGCTTCTCTGCTGCGATCCTGACTTTGCAGCTGCTCCGCTGAGTGCGCGACTGCTGCGCTCCGCTATATTCCACAGCTGCACTCTACATTCCCGCTGCGTGCGTCATGCACTTCCGCGGCTTGGCCCTAGTCCGCAGCTGCCCCAACCTCTCCCTTCACTATTTTCAAGATAGTCTGTCCTGTTGCCAGGAGTGGTCAACATCGGCTACTTTTTATAGTTGGCCGGTGTCCGAGAGGCAAGAACGGACCGCCAGTATTTACCGGAGCTACGAGAGGCCGAACCGCGCCTGGACTGTATCTAGCCTCTGCATCTAGCCTGCATCTGGGCTGGGGGGAACGGCTCTCAAGGTCATCAGGCATTGGTCGACACTCTTCTGCCTCGTTTCTATCAAACACACTACCCTACACTACTCGAGCTAATATCAGTGAGGTCATCATTGGCAGACCGCATTCTTTAGACTGCCTCACCACTTTCTGCGAGTAATTTCAGAATGACCTTCTGAAGTCTGTAAATAGGCCCCCAAACTGCAAACCACTTCCAACATTCGATAACAACTACTTGTAGGTTACCCTGATCAGTTGAGTAGCGACTAATTTGTGATAATAGCTACAAACCCCATCACAGCAAAACAGCAGCGATGTCTTGCAACACCATTCAAGCTTCACGGTCTAGCAATACCAATCTAGCTCCACCCAAGCTCGTAATACCGAGGATTCTGAGCTTGCATCCTTGGACTCGGTCCTACACCAGTTCCAAAGACCAATCCTTATTCATATGCATGACAATATTTTGGAAGAATTAAGTGGGTCAACACTAGCTCAACCACGCCGCGTTGAAGCCTATGTCCCAGTGGAGCCTGTTGAAAGAAAACTCGTCAATATAGCCACTGAGCTCTGCGATATGAAGCTGAGTGATGACAATATGGTGGAGAAAGTGGTCAAGGTGGGAGAGATGGTTAATGAACTAGAAATAAAAATTGAAGGGCACCATCAAGAAATGATTGCACTTCGACAATGGCGGGCACGAGGTGAGTTCTTATTTATCAGTAGGTTTCAGATGCTGAACATATTATGTAGCGGATAGCATGCCGAGTTAAGTGGAGTCTAGGGTCTCCATGGTGAGTTTGGGGGTGGGGGGATGGAGGGAGGGGAGAGCGGAGAGGGGAGTTGCTGGAAAGGAGATTGTTAAGGGAGATGTTATATGTGGGGAATGGTTTAAATATTCCTTACGTAGTCTTTCCTCCATGGCACCATTCACGGAACCGCCTAGGAGAGGAGAAGCTGCAACTGAGCTGTAAAATAGTGGGTCTCAGAATATTAGAATTTTTCTTAAAACCGGCTTATAACTTTAGAGCGGTGATAAACGGAGCGGTTGTCTGAGTAACGGTATATTGATACCATTACGTCATATTATAAATATATTATTCCTCCGATACTAAAGTTTGTGCCCCTCATATTAAGCTCCTTCACAAGATCTCAATAGCTCGTATTAATTCTCAATTCTCAACAGTGACGTAATGCGCATCTCGAACTCAAGTCGCCACTACCGTTCAACTGCCTCATGGTTGCACTCACCACCGGAACAACTATTCCTGGCCCCACCAGTTCGTGACCAACTACAATTACCACGTGACCATGGCTGGGTTATAAGCACACTTGCATCCGTTTCAATGAACCCGGCACCTCAACCGTAATCTGGCTACCTACAGCTGTCTGTCCAACACACATTCTCAAGTGACCTCACATAACCTCCGAACCATAGTCACCATGCCCGCAAAGAAAGGCTTCTCCAGAGCCCCCCCACCATCACCTATCCAAGACCCAACCGAGGGGCTTCCCGAGAAATTTTCAGCATTGTCAATATCAGACGACAAGGGTGTGCCTGTACCCCCCAGTTTTCCCCCTCCTCCAATATCAGCAAAGCCAGTTATACTTCCCCCGGTAAAGAAAGCAAACAAAAGGAATGAAGAGCATGTGATTGTCGACAGTTGGGAGGATGAAGTCTCTGATGGGTCGGAAGGGGACGTAGTAGTCATTGGTCGGAAGGGATGGAGACGGTGGGACGATGACACTGCGGATGACTCTGATGACAAGGGGAGGGGGGAAGATTCTGATAAAACCCCCACTCCAAAGGTTAGGAGTAAATCATTTTCATCAGCAGCATTACCCTTCGAGCCCCGCCCAAATACGAAAGCCTTTTCATTAGGCTCCCCAGCACCACCGCCTTCTCAGGAAGGTGAACCCGCCCCAGGTGGCTCGCGAATATGGGATTCAGACCCCCCATCCCCTCTATCTGGAGTGAAGTCGTTCTCCGCAGAAGGGGAACCGCAAAAGAAAAGACCGCCTATGACGGATGTGGTAGCCAGGAGGATGATTGCGAATGCATTGGGAATTAAAGTCCCAATGTTGACTGCGGAGCAGAAGGAATATGAGGCGAGTATGAAGGATCAGCTGAAAAAGAAAAGGGAGAGAAAAAGGGAGGAGAGGGAGGCAACGAAGAAAGAGAAGGAAGAAGCAGAGAGAAGGAGATGGGAGGGGTGGGAGGGTTGAATAAATTGTAATAAAGGGATTAATAGATTTAACCTGGCCGAGTACTCGATTTCAGCTACTACTGTATACCCTTTATCTAATTGAAATTTCACTTCACTGTTGTTTGTGTACCTGTTTAGCGCGATAAGAGTAGCGTTGCACGTGGTCATGCAAGTCTTTGAATCAGTGTGCCCTCCAACTAGTCTCATGCCAAGACCCTCTAGGCATGAGAGGCATGAGACTACTCTCCAACTCGACTCCTCTGTCTCTGCTCCTTGGTTGCATCTTAACCCAGACTCTCCCACCTCTCTTCCACCTCGACCCAGACTCTACCACCTCGAGACCCAGACTCTACCACCTCGAGACCCAGACTCTACCACCTCGAGACCCAGACTCTACCACCTCGAGACCCAGACTCTACCACCTCGAGACCCAGGCTCTCCCACTTCAGCCCAGGCTCTCCCATCTCACAGACGCTTTCGACTATATCTAATTCCAACAATGCAGGAATGCATTTGCTTTCACTAGAGTTATAGGACTTCGAGATTGGAAACTAGATTTAACTCTGAACTTAAGTAGGTGCCACACATTTGCCTAACCCCACAGTAAATGTGCACTGCTTGACAGAGGCTTACCTATATCTAACCACACAGTGAAAGCGTGCACTTGCTTGCAGCAGAGCTTGAGTGTCTAAAATCCTACTTTACGACTGCGAGACTCGTAACTCTGAAACTTAGGTACGTAACTGTCACATTTGTCTAACCTCAGTATGAAGATGGACTTTGACTTACTATATTCTTGTTTTCAGCTTATAGTTGGATACAATCCAGGAATCCACATCTGCAGCCTTGCAGCAGAGCTTGAGTGTCTAAAATCCTACTTTACGACTGCGAGACTCGTAACTCTGAAACTTAGGTACGTAACCGTCACATTTATCTAACCTCAGTATGAAGATGGACTTTGACTTACCATATCATTCTTGTTTTCAGCTTATAGTTGTATACAATCCGGGGCCCCACATCTGCAGCCTATCCTTTGCTTTGTATGTCAAGCTAGCAACAGGATTGGGTAGAAGGCCTAGTTTACTATAAACCTGTGCTATCAAGTACACAAATTACTATAAAAGACCAAGCAATCAACAAAACGCTATACGCTACTATGCAGACTTGCTTTCTACATCATGAAGCAAAACCTGCCCGAAGTGGTGTGAGCTCGAGTGAATATGCCATTTTGCCTGGTTGCACAACCCCTCTTAGAGACCATTTTTGCATACTCCCCTACAGTGCTAATTTGACTTTGATATGCCCAGGATGCATTGTACTTCAATACGATAACTTCATGATACCTTGCAGTGCCAAGAACCAGTCTCCTCTAGGTCTCCTACAAGCCAGATATCGTCTAGATGCAGTGGAAGTGCGGAGTACTGGGACACCACTATTCTAAATTCACAGAAGCCGAAAGAGAACGAGATTTAACCAGACTACAAGATTTCAAGCTATTTCGTAGCTGAAAGAGAAGAGTTGTATTCGCTGATAATTCAATGATCAAGGAGAGAGGTCACAACCTTCCTACATATACCCTTCATGGGTTAGGAGAGAAGAATCATATTTTATCAACTCACCCAATTTCCCCGTCGGCCATGCTATTTCTCCGCTCGGATCAACCCATATGCCCGTCGGTCACGTAACTTCAGTTCCAACAGAAACACGAGCATTCCCCCAGCAGCTGCAACATTACCAACCTTTATATACTATACACTGGGATTGATGGACAAAGTCCTTGTTTGTGTGGTTCAAATCCTTTTCTAGGCTTCCACCCCCCAGTGGGTCTAGAAAATATTAATTCACAAAAAAAAGGTAAGTCAGATCCGACTAGAGTAGGGAGTTACTACTATTAGCAATAAATTAAAATGGCTATTTTCTCGCAGCTTTTGTTTAATGGCGGTATGGAACGTGAGTATGATACCAAGCATCTCCTCATAGCAGAAACAATGATTTCAGGGCACACAGCAAGGGGTAAAGAATTATTGCAACGGAAACTAACTATCGTGTGTAGCAGGTACTTCATCAGAAAGTAATATTTCCCAGTCGGCAAGGTCTACAGGGCTACTGGGAGGGGAATATAAGTAGACTCCGCGACGCCCTGGAGGGCGCTGGTACTATCAGCTATATTAGGTCATGAAATCACGATGGTGATATTGACTTCCTACAGTCGTCCTGGACTAGGAAGACGATTACCTCTTGAGGGTGAGGTTGAGATCATATGTCCTTTCACAGATTTGTAAAATCTTTTTACTTTCTAGACAAAAAGAAGAAGAAGACAACGATTTGGTTGATTCAATGAGAGCTCTCATTTTGTGGAGGTTAGTGCTCCTTGCGAAGCCCACTCATTTTGCCATTTTGCATACCCCCTTCAGTGCTGATTCCACATGGATTTAGATGCTAGGTAAAGGCCGCAACTACCCCTCGACCAGACTAAGGAGAATAACACAAACTGTTGTGAGTCTTTCGAAGAAGCTTAACATGATGGGTCCAAACTTTGATACCAGAGTTACAGCGATAAACGACATATAACGTAGTTGCGCTACTCGCTTCTACTGCTTTAAATTTCAACAATTATGAGCCCGCTGATTATCCTACACCTTCTTCCTGCACATTTGGACCGTGACTATTACAAAACGCATGCACTCCCTTTTATCTCGGGTGGACGTTCGCTCAAGGACTATTCTACATGCAATGAAGGTACTGCGCTATAGGTGGATACCTTCCATGGCTCTATTTCCAATATTGGTGAGTATCTATATAGCTTGAGAGCTCAGAGGAGTCACGCAAAGCCGATACATGTTGATCTTGTCGAACTCGCATTTTAATATTTCCTGGTTAGGAGTCACATAGGCATCCCAGGGCAGAATACGAATCCGCACTCAACGTTCACACCCTAGGTATAGATACACCGTACTGCATGGCATTGACAAGCCCTCTCCGCCTACACCTGGCTCCGGACTAATTGAGACCCCTTCAACAGCTGGCTTTACACAATAGGCAAAGCGGATTCCCAGCCTGCCCTCACTGCGACCACCCGGCGGAGGTCGGCCACCCTGTCACCTTCGTGTGCCTCCGGCATCTACCACTGAGGGACTCATCGGGCACATTGCGATCTGGGAAGGCCTAGATCGTCCTGTCTTAAACACGGTTGCGGTTTTCTTCACCTACTTGTACTGACTGCTAGCAGGGCACCACTGAATCAACCGACCGAAGGGACATTCCTGTTTAGGATTTGTTTTTTTTTGTTTTTTTTTTCTCCCTTTGTATTTGTTGTTGCTGCTTGGTGCGAGACACCCTTTCTTTTCTCTTTTTGTACATATCGTGTCGGGCTAGACAACGACAACCACTTTGACATACCCAGCAAAAGGTCGGATCTCAACAACCAGAGCAGCTACACACAAGCGGACAGCACCACGAGATAGCCCTCGCTGCCCACAACAAGATTATCTACCAGACCTTGGGGAACAACCATCGCGAACCTTTCCCCCTCGTTTGAAGTCTTTTGAGCTCTTGTTCTCTCCGCTTTCACACAATCCCACCTCGAACGGGCATTGGTCCACGACAGTGTTGAGAGCACCCACACCTCGGGCAACCCCAGACTCAGCCTCGGAATCCCCATCCACTGACAAGAAAGATAATTCCCACACCACGACCCCACCGGACGCAACTAGACATGCAGCTGAGCCAATCTACAGCAACCAATCCAGACCGACGACATGCCGAGCAAGGGAAAAAGAAAGGTCAAGACCGGTGAGATGGATCCACGGAAGACCTGCGTACCGGTTACCGAACATCCACAGCCTAGTCATGACCCGACGAACCTCGGCAAGCCGGCAATGACCCACAACAGCCAACACACGAGGTACCGACACCATCACTAGAAAAGCCTTGCAAGCAAAACGATGATATCGAGACGTCAATGCTCATTACCCTTGTCCTCCTCCGCAAGTTGATAGACAGAGGCCCGTCGTCGTCTCCGAGACACGCCCATGCATGGGTTTATCACATTCAAGATTTGTGTAAACTCTGTGGCCATCCTTTGCAAGCCATCTGTGGTCCGGGTGCAGTAAAGTTCATGGCAGCTGAGAAGGAACACAGGATCTCTACTACAAAGAGAAATACCAGCCCAAACCCTCGACAAAGATGGAAGCAACGAGTCAGCCACCATTCCCAGAAACATCAGCTAAAGTATCAGCAGTAAGGACATAGACTTCCGAGCAGAAAACTCAGACCTCAACCCCTCCGACAACAGTGATACCGGAGGTTGGACAAGCCTCCAGTTCCCAGACTACACCCCCCCCGTGGCAGCGACACCAAGGAAGAGAAAAGCAGTACACGAACAAGCACCACCAACACATCCAACACCTCTAAAAGCCCCACACATACAGACACATCCGCAGTCATCTAGGCCTAGGAGAAAGGCACCACCCCCTGTGTTATCAAAGCCAGCACCTCCGACACTCCCAGCACACCCGACTAGAGCACAAGCGGTAGTCATGCATGGTACGCCAGCCAGGTACAAACCAGGGCAAATGAGAAGATGGATCGAGGAAGACAACAAGGGTGTTGAAGTTATAGGGATTAGGTGGCTATTGAAACAACATGAACTGGAGAAGGGAGCATCCTCTCTGGTTATCTATACGAGATCAGTGGAGGATGTAGGTAGACTACGTATGGGAAGGAAGTTTTACCGCACCACAAGATATGATTGGAACCGTCTGACTAGCAGTGGAAGAAGGGTTGAGAACGGGAAACAAAGAAGCGCATTGCCTGCCAGGTCAACCACTAGTACAGACACATCAGAGACCTGTAGGCGATGCGAAGGAGAAAATGAGAGATGTCCTATCTGTGGGGGTTTTGGGTGGGTACATATGCTAGATGCCTTCCCATGATTTTATTTCTACCTGCGAACGTTACTCCTACCTGCGAGAGGGTTTTGAGACATTTGTCTGGAGTTGTTTTTATTTCACGGGACCATAGGGTCCATTTCTCTCTCTCTGCTGGTCGTGCAGATTAACTTATACGTACTTTGAATTCTAGAGTGGCTCGTCATACTACCCTTAAGGTTGTGCATACGAGGAATGAGTTCCAGGTGGCTCGTCAAGCGACCCTTTGAGGTTGTACACACGAGTTGAAGGTTGATTTTGGCTGGATGTAAAACATCTCATCACTCTACCTTACGGCTCTTTGTGCAGCCAAAAATTCTTAACCAGTCAAGAGTTAGTCGTTTTCCATTCCAGACCCAACCTCTCTATTCCATCTCGGAGGGTGCTGTGCCAACAAGACTACTATTCCAGTAGCCTCAACTTAACCAAACCTTGTAGCAGCCCATCCAACGTAGCACGGAGGCACTCTAGGCACTTGGCATCGATATATCTTGTTCCGTAACCCCATGCGGATGATCAATCTCAGGACTTTGGCTAGTAAGCCTCTCGTAGAGAGACTTAGGCCTCACAGGAGGTGGGTCGTGCAACCAGACTACTTAGGCCTATGCTAGTCTGGTTGGCACAAGCCCCCCGCCAAACGGGGGGCCAATAATAAGCTAGAAGTTCTAAAAATGGTCTACCTGTTTAGACTGTCATCCTCATTGACGATACTTAGTCTCGAGGATTCGAACCATACTAAGACATTTGCTTTGTTCTCATATCCTCTCCGTTCGAAACCGCTTGGTGAGACAAACCGCACTATCGTACATCGGTCAGGCTTAATAGCTTTTGCAATCTGATTGCACGATAGCCTTCGAGCTGGAGATGTTTACGTCTCGCACAAACTTCAAACCAGATGCAATACAGTACTACATGTTGACGGGTAATAACACAAAAAGGCACAGTGGTCTAATGGTTATGATTCCCGCTATGTAGTATCCTGCTGGTTTCAGGCGGAGGGTGGGTGATCTGGGTTCAATTCCCAGCTGAGCCGTTATTTTTTTTTCTTTTTAGCAAGAATATTGACAGCGCCGGAAAACCTGAGCCTTGCAACGAGACTAGAGTTAGATTCTTCTGGTCAAAATTCTATACCCACACCTACACATTTCTGTTACCTCACCAATCAACCACCAATTCCTGTGTCCTATGAAGCCTACGCTCAGTAATCGCAAATAACACTGCCACAACACAATCTAGCTGCAACCATATATACGGGGACGTCTTTCGCGGCCATGCAAGCAGACACAGCAACTAGGTTTAGTAAAGTTACAACCCGAATCCTTCTGGCTATCCTATCTATTCTACCTTCACGACGTTTGATATAGTTAAATTCTATGGGAGGCACGTTCAACATATGACTCCGCAGCTATAGCTAGTTAGCCACAAACCATACACATTGCCTCGACCTCTTATGATAACAGACACGCAATGACAGTCCAGTTAAGGATAACTCAAGATCCAGTATTTATTAGTCTTAAGGGTATAGAGCAAAGAGCTCCGATGTGCGCAGTACCACATATATACTACCAGACTAGGCGTCGTGAGTTGGTGGTTGAGAGCGTTGAGGGTAACTGAACATCATCATTTGATGGTTGGACTCCGATCCTTGCGGAATAAAAGCGAGTAGTGCTTTCGAGCGATTTGCGTCCTCAGGGCTATACGGTAAGTATAGCCTGGTTACGATATAAGGGTTGATATGAACGGGTATGGACAATTATGGGCAAGACGGTGCGGTCTCACAACAGATATTAAAAGACGAAAAAATGAAAGACTCCCAGGGTGATTCGAACTTGGAGCTAAAACGTCACAAAAAGAAAGCCAATTAAGTTTTTTTCTTTAATTTTGAGCTAGCTACTTGGCTGGAAGAAAGGAGAGATGGATGGTATATGAAGGGGAAGTCTCGTTGACACTAGTTGGATGAGATTAGAGTGTGTTTGTTTAGTCTGGTTGGTTCGGGAATTCAAAACTCCAAGTACATGGTACTCTACTTATTATATCTATCCCCGTTACCAGTACTGGGCATACCCCCTAAGACTTATAAAATACTGCGCGTCAAGTTATTTCTTAACTAGACTGCCATCGCGCGACTGTAATTATCTGGTTGCACGGCTTCGTCCTGGATTGAGTAAGGGGCATCATAGGACGCAGGAATCGGTGGGGGGGTGAGGCAACACAAATCATGTGTGGGGTTGGTATAGTATTATTGACCAGAAGTTGAAGCTATCAGATAAAAAGAAATTTTGGCTCAGCTGGGAGTTGAACCCAGATCACCCACCCTCTGCCTGAAACCAGCAGGATACTACATAGCCCAATCTAAAATTTCTTCTATATTGGGCATAGGTGTTTGTCTTTTATTGTCATTTTTTTTTTTTTTTTTTTTTTTTTTTTCATTACTCGCGTACGGCGTGACCATGGCGAGATGTCATTAGGTTTCTTAGCGTACAATCAAACAAGAATAGGTTTAGGTTGTCTGAATACGATAGTCTAGTTGGCTAGTCTGGTTGGCACAAGCCTCTCGTACATTTGAGGGTCTGATCCTGCCTGTCCTTAGTTCAGTTTCTATTTTCTGTGCTATGTGCTTTTGACCATAGCAGCATAGGAGCTGAGGCGTTCCGCTCAAGTAAATTGGGCAGATCATATTGAGGAAATTATCGCATGGTGGCGGAAGGTGTCGCTTCGTGGAGCATGGTTGCGGAAGGTGTCACTTCGGGTGATGGGTGTAATGATGAGAGATAGGTAATAATAATGAGGTGAGAATGATCATAAAGAAGCTGTAATAGGTGTAATGATCCCTGGAGCTTGCAATTGAATGACGAATTCGAATTCGGGATGCGCACACATGCATAGATTACGATTGAGAATAGCATAAGCCGTTGAGAATCTTACGAAGTTTTAATATTTCGGGCACAAACTTTAATTTCAAATGACAGCGCAGTATGATATGACCTAATGGCTGTTCTCATGCCCAGACCATCAATCATGTATATATACCGCGTCCAAGACGACTACTCCTTTACTCTTCATCAACGGTTTAAATATCAACAGGGTTATGAGCCCGCTTAAAATTAAATTGTAACATCTACCAGACCTTCTATGAGACCGTATCTAATCCTTATATTGCACGCAGTTGCAGCTTATTCCTGCACATCTTTGCACTGTGATTATTACAGGACAGGTCGACATTCTATCCTACATGCAATTTGTAGGCCTGGGCACGAGACGTCTCGAGACAAAACGGGGCCTGGTCTTGAGACTTTTGGACATCGAGCACCCAATACAATCATAAATATATTCGAACTCGCTAGCTATTTTACAAGCGAAGGCTGTCACACTATCTCAACGGCTGCTAAACTGTCTCACAGATATCTGCATGTCGCAGCCAATGAAAAAAATATTTCGCAGCCACTGACAAAAGTCTCGAGGCTTTGTCATCTCGTCTCGTGCCCAGGCCTAACATTGCAACGATGATACTGCAGCACAAGTAGACACCCTACATTGCTCTGTTTGCAATATTGTCAAGCCTCTGGATAGTTGGGCATGGAAGTAAGGGGTAGAAAATTTGAAGAAAGTCCTTGGAGATACGCCTACTCCACCATTTTACTACTTTTACCTATATGGAGTTAGGTTTCTAGTGGAAATTGACACTAAAACACTAGTTCATCAGCTTAATCAACCCGCCTCCTAGCTTGATTGTCAATAGATGGCTGGCTTGGATTAGGTCATTTTCGTTTGATATTAAGCACGTTGCGGATGCCTTTCCCGCGCAGAAGAAGGGAGGATTTTGGATAGCTCGGATGATGAGGAATTAGAAGAGGCGAATGCGGATTTGGCTAGAGACTAGGAAGTAATTGCTTCATTTGCTTGGATGCGAATGTCTCTCAAACAGCTACTACGGGTACCGGCCTCCCGTAGAGACATCTAGCGACTCTCTAAATTCACTCTTAGTCGTAACGACTGCAAAATGGCTTCTCTGCTATCTATTACACTTTCTTTGTCTCCTGGACGAATAAACAGCACCTACCTATAATTATTTCATTACAGGTGGACGTTCGTTCGTTCAAGGACTATTCTACATGCAACTACGGTACTGCAGCAACCACTATACCGACTACTGGTCCCTTTGCCTGGAGAGATAAGGTAGCAGAATTGCACTATCGAGATAATATCAGTTTTACCACAAAATCGCTAGATATTTACGCTCAGCTACGGAATATTAACCTTTGCAAGAGGCGGGGATCGCAAATAACTCGAAGACGTTTCTAGTTCAGTACTCATAGCTAGCTCAACAAGCGAATCAAAATGATCCTCCACAGCAATACGGTAATAGGGAATATCCACCTACTCTAATAAATCTGACCAGAACTTAGGGTTGTTATTGGTATGGCACAGGGAAGAGGACTGTGCTGAGCAGTTCGCCAGAAAAATAGATTCATGTATTTAGGACAGCAAGGTGTAGGAGACGCAATCGCGATTCCTATTCCTGAGGAGATAAATAGGTGGCAGAAGGATTGGGTAAAGGAAGCCCCTGAAAAAGAAACGAAAGACATGGACATTGCACATACCACCTGCACATACCACCTCGGTTTTGATAGCGTTGTCCGCATTCGTCCTTATTGTTGCTGTTGTCGCTCTTGGGGTATAGTGAGACAAGAGTCTTATTAAACAGACGGACAAAGAGGTTCTGCCACCCTTCTCCACGATTTCTATAGTCTAGGAATAAAGGAGAAAGCAGCATAGACAGCAGGAGAAGCATCTTTCGCGGCGACACGGGTCGCCATCTTTTACTTTCATCGCAATCACTATCAGCTACAACCTCTCATAAATTGTGGTTGCCCCAATAACAGACAATGCAGCCTATTACGCACAGGTCGCAAGCATCTGTCTACTCGTGTGATCATCAAACCATGAACGGACTCGAAAGACAGGGGTGAAAGAGGGAATATCACAACAGCGCTCTCGCTGTTCCTTCTCCGGCACCAGGTGGGCGCACCTTATTTTGACAGACAAGATATCGATTGATCCCGAGATAGAGGTTTTCCGCCAGCTCAAAAGGCTCTCCGGACAAGTAGTCAGTATAGTGGTTGCTATATCGATTCACAGCACAAGTAGACACCCTACATTGCTCAATTTGCAATATTGTCAAGCCTGTGGATAGTTGGGGAAGAAGAAGTAGAGAAGTTGAAGAGGGCCGTTAGGGATACACCTACGACAAAAGGTCTCACCGCTTTTATTACTTTACCGACTATGAAGGAATTCCTTCATCCACCGGGCTTCCGTGATGCGACCCCTAATGGTTGCGCACACGAGTAATGAGTCAAAAACAAGAAGGGAATTCCTTCATTGCTTGGACGTGGGAGAAGGGATAGAGAAATTGAAAAAGGCCTGAGGATACACTTACGACAAAATGTCTCGCAACCAGCTACGTGTTTCTCATGGCTATGGCATTGCAATCGATTTCTCCAACATATTTAAGAGCAGGGCATTGATTCTGGGATTGGACCACGACTCTTGACTCTGGGCGACACTTGAGACTCTAACTTCACTGCGAACAAGTTGAAGAAGATGTGAAAGTTGTTGGCAAAGGAAGGACGAGATGAGGATAAGGTTGAAAAGAGAGTCTTCAAGTGGAGGAGGCTGATAACAATGATGGTGGAGAACATGAAGGTGGATGGTTCGGAATGAGACACCATGTGTGCGCTAGGATACCTAAAAGAAGGGAAACTCCTTGGATACTCCCTCACCATTCAGGTTAATGGCAATCTAACCTAATCAATAGAGATATTTTTTTTTCCTTTTTGGTAAATCAGTACTCACATTGAAGCTTCTCGCTTATGGCGACGCAGTGCATCCTCGGGTTGCGCCTTGGGAATTGTACTAGGTACCGCTGGGCCGCTCCCTGCCCCGTATCTACGTACATCCCCGTGAGTATATCTGGAAAGAAAAGGAGACTACAGAAATCCACCCCCCACCGCCTCCGCCAGTCTTTCACACCATTCCGGGTCTTCCCCATATCTGCTTCCACCACCATCCCTTCCCATTCGCCACTCCGGGCATGTCAGTAGGTGCGCCGCGTTCTGCAATCAATCAGAGGTTCCTACCTCAACTGTTGATTCTTTACTTACCAAAATGGATGCATGTAGTGGTTGCTTCTCAAGGGCTTTACAGGTGCAGGTGGATCGTAATAAGGGTGGTAACTTGTGTACATAGTCAAATCTACACTGAACTGTCTTTGCGGGTCACCGAGTTGTGTGATATGCACGGAGTGACAGGTTAATTAAGGAGGGTGACGACCTTCTTATTGTCAGATATGCCAGAGGTTGCCTTGTCATCCGACTTTCTTGTGTCGTGTGTCAAAGTGACTTCCAAAGTCTCTTCAACTCCTCTTGCAGAGGAAGGCTCATTCAAATGCGTTCTTGCGAACTATTTCAAACTTCTTCGTGCACACTTCCGCGCTTTCATGTCTCTGCTGCGATTTCGCTCCTGCTCTACTGTGTTCTTCGGCTGCGCTCCACACCTCCGCGCCTCTCCTGCACCCAGCGACTGCTCCGCTGCCTTCTGCGGCTCCGCTGGCATTATTCAACACTTCCGCTGCATTCTTCCGCTGCACTCTTCCGCTGCATTCTTCACACTTCCGCGAGTACTCCGATGCGCGACTGCTGCTGCGTAAGGGTCTTGGCATGAGACTAACGACCGCTCTTGCCCTCCACCCAGCGCATTTGGTCCCAAGGCCAGCTCTGGTCAAAGTGGTGAGAATCCGCCCTTTGACCAAAGCCTGGCACGACAGGATGCCAGAAATTACCTATATGGGTTTAGCCCCCCATACAAAATGTCGGGTCGTGCGTGTCCACGAAGTTGCTAATTTCCTATTGGAACGAAGTTTGCTATTATTTCATCTTGCACGTATGATAGCACTCTTGGCGAGGGCAGCCACGTGATTAGACCTGCCAAGATTAACTATCTACAGCATTCAAACGTAGCAGTGATCACTGATCTTCAGAACACGCACGAAATCAACCCCGTGATACAGCTTCAAGCACTAATCATGAACTCTCAGAACACGCACCAAATCAATGCTCAAGGTGTCGGAGAGCCTTCGATCCAAAAGTATGGACATCTACGCCAACAGGTGATTGATCAGTGCAGAGCTAGAAAACGTATTGGTAGGTTTCTTCGAGTATCCTATTCGATTTATATGGGATTGGAGCTAATACTATATATAAATCCATAGAGTAAACGACGAAAAGAATCAGAGCAGCAGTAGCAAAAACCTACTCAACAACGGTTGGCACAGCTTGATCAACCATTACAGACTATTGAGGCTTCATATCAACTAGGGAGCAGTCATAGGATATCAGGTATATATGACAGTCGTTATACCTTATAACCCCTCTACACTAGGGACTACTATTAACAGATCGAGCATGTAGCAGAATGAGTACAAGCTTCGATTCAACCTATTCTGAAGATTCAAGTTCATGACGCCGGCGCACCATCCAATTCAGAACCCACGATACAACAATTCATAATGGTTCTGACTGCTAATTTTTTTACCTTTATTTGTAATTTGCGATCGTTGCCAAATCAGGATGACTACATCGTCGTCAACCTCAGTTACCTTGTTCTATATGAGTGGCATCCCCCACCTTCAGTTCTACATTCCTCTCAGTCCATTACGCTTCGCTACCTTCGGTCTCGAGCCAGGCACTCTATGAAAAGGGGGTTAAAGTTTTGCATGGTGCTGGGGACAAGGGGACATGGGATATTTTATGCCTGTTGTTGCTTCACACCGTATGTACCGTGCTCTCAGCATCGTTCGTTATTGTGCTGCCGCCGCCGCTGTGACCACCGGCGCTCTCCTTTTTCACATAATCTAAGTTTAAGGAAATCATTGGTGAGTTTTCTTAATTCAGTGGAAGTTAACGTGGTCGGGGCTGATGGGTCGGTATAAATTTAGCAATGTCAACTGCGGTGGATGATAAGAACAGCGAACAACCAAACAAGAAGCGAAAGTCGAAGTTCATTACTTCGTATTCCAACATGAGCGACGCGGACGCAGAGAAGAGACGGGTTAAAAATGCGAACGCTGGAAAATAAAGCGATAGCTCTTGAGAGAATGTTATCAGAGGCTGGAACAGTTGAAGAGTTATCGGATAGTATCATGAAATCGAAGGAGAATGTTTACAACCAGATAGTGCAATGCCTTGCCGTCGAAACCATCGGAATCAGATCAATATCTTAAAGAAGCTAGCATCAATGATTTGGTTTTTGCCAGCATTGTCCCAATAATCTATCATTTCAGACTCAAGACGGGCGTGATAGCATACAGTTATTAAGGGGAAAAAAAAATTGTTTCTGAGGCAGGAGGCCCGGAAGAATTATTTGTTGCGTCATAGAGGGAAACAGATCATCCCTTGGAGATGCGAAGAAGCAGTGTTTGCTAGCGATGAAGGATATGGGAGACAACAATAGCGGTTATACACTCACTGCCTCCCCTTGTCTCCCCAACTTCCACAGTC
Organism: Tirmania nivea; assembly: GCA_015179035.1. Lineage (NCBI taxonomy): Eukaryota > Fungi > Ascomycota > Pezizomycetes > Pezizales > Pezizaceae > Tirmania > Tirmania nivea. Next base: position 116,063 of record WHUY01000083.1, read on the forward strand.
GGCCCCACTACCTGCGACTGCTTAATATTAGCTTTCAACTTCTTCTCACAGGGAGTGTCTGGTCGTTCTCACCATTGGTTATCTCACCTGCATCATTTTATTTTTGCCCCGTAGGGCGCCCCTGACCATCCTGAGAGTCGGCGACCTCACGCCGCTCCTCTACCTGTTCTTGCTCGTCCCCTGCATCTACGTCGTGCATCTCCACGTCGCAGTCACCATCCCCAGTCATGGAGAGGGCCGACACCATGCTTGCACTTGGCAAGGCCAAGGGGGGCGCATCCTCCATCGGCGTGTCGAAATCGTAGTTGTAACAATCTTCATCGATGTCCATTTCAAGCGGGAGAAGGCAAGGAGATTCGACGTTTTTTTTTACCCAATTAAGTTACAACGGGAGATTCCTGGCAATGCTCAAATATGATGGTGCATCGTTTTGTCGCGCAAGATTGATGTTTTATTTAATGGGATGGATCAAGAGAAAGAATTGTGGATGAAGGACTATTCGATGGACTGTATGTAAGTCGCGTTAAGAAGTGGTGGTGTAATGAAGAGGGATGTGTCGGGTAGATCAATCGGGGTCTAGTGGTGGATTTACGGTGGTTTAGTGGTTTCACGGATTTTTCTTTTTTTTTCCTGTATAAATAATAGGGATTGTTTATTGAATGTTACTGTTTATTTTGATGGTGATATTTTCTAATTTGATAATTGGGGGTGTCGGGCTCTGATGTATAGTGAGGATATTATCTTTAAGTGAGGATATGCATATTATAGCTTAGCGCCAACTCAGCTTCCAGGCAACCCGGCAAGTTCGGTAGGGGTTGTCGACTTCGACATAAGCACTGCCTTAGTCTGGCTTTGGAGAGGCTAGTGCTAGCCAGACTAGCACTGCCTGATGGAAGGCTTGGCGACGCTACACTAGAGAGGAAAGGGACGCTACACTAGAGAGGAAAGGGACAAGGGACTAGAGGAGCAATAAAGAGGAATAACTTGGATGTAATATAGAGATGAGAATGACATGAACTTCACCTCGAGATAAGGCAGAGCTTCCAGGTGATGAGCCCGGTTGCGAATACTGCGTTTTCTTTTCAAAATCACTTCTATTCGCTCTGCTTTACAAACTAGCCTCTACAACAACACCATGTCTTCAGACAAGGAGAACAGTTTGTCAAAGGTGGTGAAGCTCAACGGTCTTAACTATCATGAATGGAAGGACGACATAAAAATGATTCTTATCATGAAAGGTTTTTGGAGAACTCTCAACAGTGACCATCCACCACGCTAAAGGGAAGAGGACTTTGAAAACTGGCTTGAAGTCCAGGAACAGTGCTTAGCGGTTATACATCTATCCTGCGAACGTGATCAAAAGCATCTCATCTCCGAATGTGAAACTGGCTTTGAAGCTTGGGAGATTCTGGGGGATACATATGCCTCTAACCATATTTCGAATGTCATGAGAATCGAGGAATTATTCGGAAGATAGGAAATTAGATGGACAAACAATGGGGCAATGGATTGCACATATAAAGAGTTTAGCAAGCCAACTGAGAGAGGTGGGGGTGGAGGTTAGCTCAGACCGAGTGGCCAACAGACTTCTAAATGGACTGAGAAAGGAATATCAAGGCATAAAATATGGGTTGAGAGCACGATCAGGCACTCTCAAAGTCGAGGTAGTTACGCAACACTTACTCGCAGCTGAAACGGAGCTCAACGAAGAAAAATCTGAATCTGTGGTATCAAAAACTCCCAACCCTACCACCAACAAGGAGACCAACTACGGCAGAAACCAACTCAATACATATCACGGTCCACACATAACAGCGATGCCAACTTTGACAGTGGATACATGCCCCCCATGTCCTACAACCTGTGAATGCGGTAACAATATCTCTCAGAGAAAGGATGGACCTCAACGAACAATCAGACCAGATCAACGGAGAGCACCATATCAACAAAGACCACACTAGGTATTTCCTTTCCGTGTTTGCAAAACAAGCTCTACTACAAGTTCTACTACAATTGCAAATACAAGTTCTACTATACAAAGTTCTACTATACAAAGTTCTACTATACAAAGTTCTACTATACAAGTTCTACTCATTCAAAGTTCTATTTCAAGACTATAAGGCATTACAAAATACACAAGTACTTACACTACGTTTCCATAGTTTCCTCAGACAAGACTAAACGTCCTGCCGAGAATGCCAATCAGAACACAGAGACAGAAAGCGGGGGAGGATGAAGGAGATATGGGCAAGCGGGGGAGGACGAAGGAGATATGGGCAACGAGGGAGGACGAAGGAGATATGGGCAACGAGGGAGGACGAAGGAGATATGGGCAACGAGGGAGGACGAAGGAGATACTGGCAAGCGGGGGAGGACGAAGGAGATATGGGCAACGAGGGAGGACGAAGGAGATATGGGCAACGAGGGAGGAGATACTGGCAAGCGGGGGAGGATGAAGGAGTTCCGCGTCGGCGGGAGGTGGAAGGCTTGGCGACGCTACACTAGAGAGGAAAGGGACGCTACACTAGAGAGGAAAGGGACAAGGGACTAGAGGAGGAATAAAGAGGAATAACGGGGATGTAATATAGAGATGAGAATGACATGAACTTCACCTCGAGATAAGGCAGAGCTTCCACCTGACTTCCTACCAGTCATACATATCAGCACATGACTCCTATTGTATCAACATATAAGTCATGAACTTATAGTATATGTAGAATCAGTATGACATTGAATCAGTACTTTAGGAATATACACTTCTATGATAGTAATAAGCTTGAAGATACTCTTGGTAGACTTATATAAAATAGTTTACTTATAGAAGGAAACTTTTTTGAGATATTGGAGATTTTATTAGTTATAAAAGGTACTTCCATAAGAATTAAGTATTAAACTTCAGGATACATCATATTAAAGAGTAATAACCACCTCAAGATTGGAATATATAATATTTATTGTGACAGTATATCATATATATCACGACCGTCCTGCTGTAGGGTGAGAGTCGTGCCAGTATCGGCATGTGGTTCGTCTCCTTGTTACTATTGTTGTCGCGAGAGTGGTACGACTCCTAAGTTCGTTTGTCTCTTTCATTTGTCATCGTCATTGCGAGAGTCGTGCCGGCGTCTGACGACTCTCAGGTTGACTCATCCCTTGTTGTTAAAGAGATATATAACAGGAAAGTAAATTCCACCAGACTCTCTACGAATCTCGTTTCTAACCCTTATCTTACATGCAGTTGCGGCTCCTGTGGATCTTTTAACCGTGACTATTATGCAACGCATACACTTCCTCCACGGACCATGCTACATATAAATCCTCCTTTTCGGCACGCTCTGACTCGCCCCTCGATTCCCTACCTTCTCCTTACTTCTATCCTGATAAGCTTGGCGTGGAAAGAGGTAGAGAAGTTGAGGCTACGCCTACGACGAAGGTCTCTCAACCAGCTACATTTTTTCACAAGCTATGGCATCAGTATTGGCTTTTCCAACATATTTAAGCGGGACACGATAGGGTTCTTTTAGAGATTGGACTGCGAATATTATCCCCGGGGCATATTAACTTCACTGCGGACGGGTGGTGAAAGTCTGTTGAAAGGAAGGACGAGATGACGATAAGGTTGAAAATCGAGGGGGATGCTGATAACAATGATGGTTGGGTCATGGGGGGTGATTCGGATTGAGACGCCGTTTGTAGGAAAGCTAGGAGGATACTCAGAAAAGAAAACTCCTCTCGAATACCTCCCTCACAATCTGGCACCATTCAGGTTGATGGCAATCTAACCTACTCAATGAACGAATGCAAGCAGTTATTGCTGCTCAGGGTTTACAGGTACGGAGTGGATAGTAACAGGGTGGTAACTTGTGTACATAGTCAAATCTACACTGAAGTATCTTTGCGGGTCACCGAGCTGTGATATGCGTGGGGTGACAGGTTAATTAAGAAATGTGACGAACTTCTTAATTAACAGCAATATATTCCGCTTCCGCGGAGGTGTCGCGCTTGTAGCGGAGGGGTCGCGCATGAGAGCGAAGGGATCGCAGAGGTGGTGTGCACACAGAGGAGGAGCCATACACAGCGGAGGAGTCGCGGGAGGGGTCGTGCATGTAGGGGAGAGTTCGTGCACGTTGCGAGGGGATCGCGGAGGTGGTGTGCACACAGCGGTGGAGTCACAGAGGAGTCACACGCAGCGGAGGAGTCGGGGAGGAGTCGCGGGGAAGTTGCGCATGTAGCGGAGGGGTCGCGCATGTAGCGGAGGTAGCGGAGGTGGTGTGCACACTGCGGAGGAGTCACGCACAGCGGAATAAGTCACGCACGCAGCGGAGGAGTCAGGGAGGTGTCGCGGAGATGTCGCGCATGTAGCGGAGGGGTCGCGCATGTAGCGGAGACGTAGCGAAAGGATCGCGGAGGTGTCGCGGAGGTCGCGCATGTAGCGGAAGGTCGCGCACGTAGCGAAGGGATCGCGGAGGTGGTGTGCACACAGCGGAGGAGTCACAGAGGAGTCATACGCAGCGGAGGTGTCGCGGAGGAGTCGCGGAGGAATCGCGGAGAAGTTGCGCATGTAGCGGAGGGGTCGCGCACGTAGCGGAGGGGCGCGCACGTAGCGAAGGGGTCGCGGAGGTGGTGTGCACAACGGAGGAGTCGAGGAGGTGGTGTGCACACAGCGGAGGAGTCACAGAGGAGTCACGCACAGCGGAGTATGTCGCGCACGCAGCGGAGGAGTCGTGGAGGTGTCGCGGATGTAGCGGAGGGGTCGCGCACGTAGCCGAGGGGTCGCGCACGTTGCGAGGGATCGCGGAGGTGGTGTGCACACAGCGGAGGAGTCACAGAGGTATCGCGGAGGTGTCGCGCATGTAGTGGAGGGTTCGCGCATGTAGTGGAGGGTTCGCGCATGTAGTGGAGGGGTCGCGCACATAGCGAAGGGATCGCGGAGGTGGTGCACGCAGCGGCGGAGTCACGGAGGAGTCGCGGAGGTGTGGCGCATGTAGCGGAGGGGTCGCGCTACATGGCCAACCAGGACGTGCTCATGGCCAACCAGGACGTGCTCATGGCCAACCAGGACGCTCATGGCCACCCTGTCTCTGCCATCAAAAGACCCTGTGTGAGCTTATTATCCCACATTAGCTTTCACAAGACTGCCTTGACTCACAAGCTACAATGCCAAGGAAACAAATTGAGAGAATATCGACACTTTCTGGGGAAGGAACGGGAGCAATTGAGAAAGTCAAGGAGGAGTTGGCCAGCAGGGTCACGGAGCTGGAAGAAACTCTGAAAAAGTACGAGACTGTCCCTGATTACCCAGTGCACCTGATTGAAGGCGCACTCGAGGCGATGGGGAACGCGTTGAAAAACTTGGAGCAGGTGCCGACGGACTGGTACAATGTGGTAGAGAAGACGGCGGAGGAGAAGCTAGACAAGTTCTTGGACGACTTGTAGTTTGTTTGGATCGTTAACTCGCATATTTTCATTGACGACGAGACTAATTGAATGTTGAATAGAATCTTGAATAGAATATCTAGAATATCCAATATCTGTATGCCGTCATAATCATTTGACTATCGGCAAGCTGACTGGGTGGGCACGACATATCTGCACGGCCTACGGTGCAACCAGACTATGGGGTACTGCTGCCGTTACTTGTCGACAGACTCATGCTTATGGTATTCTAGGATCATGCTTATGGTATTATAGGATCATGCTTATGGTATTCTAGGATCATGCTTATGGTATTCTAATGGTATTCTAGCTCATGTTTATGGTATTCTAGGATCATGCTTATGGTATTCTAATGGTATTCTAGCTCATGCTTATGGTATTCTTCTATTTAATTATATTATGCGAGTTACACCCAAACTAGTGTTCCACCGCTGACTCATCTCTAGCCTCCTGTTCTCTCTGTAGCCGGCTTTTCACCCCTTTCACCGCTAGCTCTGCAATCTCCCGATCTAGTATCCGGTCCGCCGCATCCAGCCGCCTTTGCTTCTCTCGCTCTTGAAGCTCCAAACCTAGTAATTGTTGCATCTTGTACACCCTGTCCATCCGCCTTTTCAACTCTAGCTCTTCAATCTCCTCGTCTAGTATCTGGTGCGCCTGCTCTAGCCGCATTTTCTTCCACTCTTCCATATCTAGTGGCTGGTACGTCTTCGTCAGCTCCCGGATTTTGTGTTCAAGTCCGACTGGCTCATCCTTGCTCCTTTCCTCCTCTTCCTTGACAAGCTTCTCTCCGACTTGAGGCTCATCCTTGCTCCTTTCCTCCTCTTCCTTGACAAGCTTCTCCATTGCCGCGATCAATTGCTCGAGAGGTGTCATCGTAGTTTTGTGTCTACCAAGTAAGTCTTGTATAAGTTGTAGTTTTGTGTCTTGAAAGCTGATGTGCGAGTGCACAGGTCTTTTTAATGACACAGCCAGCGCGGCCATAAGCTCGCATAATGGGTGGCACTTGGCCAACCTGGACGTGCTCATGGCCATCCTGACTCTGCCATTAAGATATATCAGCTTTTCCTGGATAGACACAAAACTGCAACTCCTTCCTAGACACAAAAGTACAATGAATTCAACTCCAGCTCGCGATAAAGTCATCGACGACTTGTACTGCTTGATCACCTCGCAGGAAGCCTGTCTGGAAACACAAGGATGATGAAAACTTGGAGCAGGTGCCGACGGACTGGTACGATGTGGTAGAGAAGACGGCGGAGGAGTAGCTAGACAAGTTCTTGGACGACTTGTAGTTTGTTTGGATCGTTAACTCGCATATTTTCATTGACGACGAGACTAATTGAATGTTGAATAGAATCTTGAATAGAATATCTAGAATATCCAATATCTGTATGCCGTCATAATCATTTGACTATCGGCAAGCTGACTGGGTGGGCGCGACGAGACTACTAATATCTGCACGGTCTACGGTGCAACCAGACTATGGGGTACCGTACTGCTGCCGTTACTTGTCGATAGACTCATGCTTATAGTATTCTAGACTCATGCTTATGGTATTCTAGGATCATGCTTATGGTATTCTAGGATCATGCTTATGGTATTCTAGGATCATGCTTATGGTATTCTAGCTCATGCTTATGGTATTCTTCTATTTAATTATATTATGCGAGTTACACCCAAACTAGTGTTCCACCGCTGACTCATCTCTAGCCGCCTGTTCTCTCTCTAGCCGCCTTTTCACCTCTAGCTCTGCAATCTCCCGATCTAGTATCCGGTGCGCCGCCTCCAGCCGCCTTTGCCTCTGTCGCTCTTCAAGCTCCAAACCTAGTATTTTTTGCATCTTGGACGCCCTCTCCATCCGCCTTTTCAACTCTAGCTCTTCAATCTCCTCGTCTAGTATCCGGTGCGCCTGCTCTAGCTGCATTTGCTCCCACTCTTCCATATCTAGTGGCTGGTACGTCTCCTTCAGCTCCTGGATTCTGTGTTCAAGTCCGACTTGAGGCTCATTTTTTCTCCTTTCCTCCTCTTCCTCCACTTCCTTGACAAGCTTCTCCATTGCCGCGATCAATTGCTCGAGAGGTGTCATCGTAGTTTTGTGTCTACCAAGTAAGTCTTGTATAAGTTGTAGTTTTGTGTCTTGAAAGCTGATGTGCGAGTGCACAGGTCTTTTTAATGACACAGCCAGCGCGGCCATAAGCTCGCATAATGGGTGGCACTTGGCCAACCTGGACGTGCTCATGGCCATCCTGACTCTGCCATTAAGATACATCAGCTTTTCCTGGATAGACACAAAACTACAACTCCTTCCTAGACACAAAACTACAATGGATCTAACTCCAGCTCGCGATAAAGACATCGACGACTTGTACTGCTTGATCACCTCGCAGGAAGCCTGTCTGGAAACACACAAGGATGATGCTAATTGGCCACTCTTGCCGCTTGTAGGCGCAATCCAGGAGATGAAGAGTGCAAGGCAAAATCTAGAGGAGTTGGCACCGAATTGGGAAGTTGATCTCGCGCAGACTCACGCAGCGGGGGTGGGGGAACGCGTGCCCGGCAGAGTGAGGGCGGACCAACACGCGCCCGAACTCACTCTGGCGCCTCTGTGGCCTCTGGAGGGCACCGCCTCTCGTAGAGAGCCCGAACTCACTCTGCCGTCTCTGGCCAGTCTGGCGGGCACCGCCTCCCGTAGAGAGCTCGAATGCACTCTGCCGCCTCTGCCGCCTCTGCCACCTCTGCCGCCTCTGCCGCCTCTGCTGCCTCTGGGTAGTCTGGCGGGCACCGCCTCTCAGCTCGAACGCACTCTGCCTCCTCTGCCGCCTCTGGCTACCGGCCCTCATAAAGAGCTAATCTGGCGGGAACTGCCTCTCTTGGAGATTACAGAGCTCGAATGCACTCTGGCGCCTCTGGTCTCTCGTAAGGAGCCCGAACGCACTCTGCCGCCGCTGGCTAGTCTGGTGGGCATCGCCTCTCATAGAGAGCCCCACGTCAAGGTGGAGAGCCAGTAGTATGGAAGGATTGGCTAGAGATAGTAGTGTGAATCGTAACTCACATATTTTAATTGAATGGAATATCTATATGTAATTTGTCTATCGACAAGCCTGTTACAAGTATGGTACAAGTAGACATAATTGAATCTGCACCAAAAACATTATTTATAAAATTATTATAACTTTTAAAACTAACTATTTGAAAGCTTAAATCTTATATAATTTCTCTTTAATATTTATTTATTAATATAATTCTATTATTAGAAATCTTTTTTACTCTTTAACAACCTTATTACAAGCCGGGGCTATGTATAATAGCGGGACTGGCGATTATCAGCATTTTCTCAACCATGGCCCTTGTTTTCATCGTTCTGCTGCAACCTCCGGCGGGGCCAACCACACGGCCGGCCAGAACTAACTTATGGCCACCCTAGCCCTGCCGTTAAATCGACCTGTGCGGGCTTATTACCCAGCATCCGCTTTACAAGCCTTCACACAAAACCTACAATGCCATCTACATCCACCTTCGTGGTGGACATGGAAGAGGCGATCAGGAGGATGGAACTCAAGCTGGCAGATTGCAAGAATGAGTCTGATTTCGATGCCCTTAAGTTTAGAATCAAGGAGCTGAAGAAGAAGTTATTCGAGTGGCTACAACCTGAAACACCGAAGAAGGAGAAGCTAGGGCCAATAGCGGAAGAGGAAGAGTCGGGATCGTAAACTTGCATCTTTTGATTGAATGTAGTCCAGCTAGGTGGCTCGTCTGGTTGGCACAACAACGGAGGGTGCTGTGCCACACCAGACTATAGGTGGCAAAAATAAATCTCGTTCCTTTAGGCTTAGCCGCGCACAAATATGCATTGCGGAATTGATGCGGGCTGTGAATAATACACCCTATACCATAACAGATATATCCTATATTACGCCAAAGTTAGCATAGGGTATTCTAAATAGGGTGAACTTGAATACTACATACATGGATTGCCTGCCTCTGCTGTAAAACGATCATCTCGCTCCCTTCTCGCCGCGGTGGAAGTTTTTAGCTACGTGGATGACGTCAACCAGCTAGTCATCTCCAGCGGTCTCACTAAAAGGCAGCACGACGACCTTGTGGAAAGGGCTGGAGGTAGCAGCCACCAACTACCACTTGACATGGGATAGACAAAAGGAGACACGTCTCGACTTCGGGGGACCAGGAACAAGGCACATCAAGACCCTAGGCATCACGGTCGACAACCGGCTCCAGTTCTCTGCCCACATCAAGCTACGGACATCAAGGGCGGCCTCCCTCTTGTCAGTACTCGACCGCCTGTGCAATAGTAACGGCGGCATCAGCAGCAGGGCCAGTAGGGCCATGTACACCGGGATGATCCGACCAGTCTTCACATGGGGAGCAGAGCTATGGCACCGCCCCTTCCACACCAACCCGCGGGTCGACCCTTTCCGGAGGATAGAATACAGAGCATTGAGGAAGATTACTGGTGCCTACTTCGGGAGCAGCCATAGGAAGCTCGCTTGGATCGCTGGGGTAGAGCCACTCGAGTCTAAGCTGGACGACTTATCAGTTTGTTGGACAGCAAGGGCAGTCAGGACCGGAGACACCAACATCAGGTATGAACTGGAAGCAGTCTCCAAGGGGAAGACCAAGTGGCATGGTGGCAACGACCTCCCCAACCTCAACCTAGCTGGACCGATCCACAGAGCCTTTTTCCTGACAGGAGCCGGGCCCGACGAGCTCTCCTTCGGAGACTGGGACGACCACCGCATCTTCTCCATTACTGACATCGACATCCTCCCGACTGACAGCAAACGTTCCCAGGATAAGAAGGAGTGGTATACGGAACCTCTCGTCATACGACCCTTAAGGTTGTGCATACGAGTACTGAGTTTAAAAAGAAAAAAAAAAGTTGGGTTCGGAACCAACAGGTGCCTATGGCATAGACACGCCATGACAGCTTACACCTGGCTACGCACCAACCGGGGCCCCCAGAACTACTGGCTCCATTTTGTCCGCAAGGTCGACTCCCCTGTCTGCCCCAATTGTGACCACCCCTCGGAGGATGGTTACCACATTACCTTCGACTACCCCCGCCACCGCCAGCAACGCCAGGAGCTCATCGGGGATGCCAGAACATGGGAGGAGCTAGACACACCAATCTGGAGAAAGTAGGAGGGAGAGGAGGAGGAGTGGGATGAGGTGGAGGCGTACTTCGCCTACCTCTACTGCCCCCTTGCTGGACGTTAGGAGGATCACGGATAGGAGCCAGCTACATCAATTCCAATGGCATTGTGGAACTGATTGAGGACGAACGTGTTATTTAAGATCTATGGAGTATAACACTCAAGGTCAGAGGGGTTTCAATGAAGGATCTTTTCCAGTCTACTCGATTTCAACACCCACTGGGGCTATCGACATTCCGCCGTTGATAGTTGAGTTTTCGGTCTTAATCAACAGACATCATTCAAAAAACACGTCCCCCCCAGGCAAACACGCCCCCCCAGGCAAATGTTCCAACGGCTCCGCTAGGAATTCAAGTGAAGTACGCGTTCGGTCTGCGCAACATCACCATGCCGGCCAAGGGAAAAAGAAAGAACAATCCCGGGAAGGATGACAGGGTGAATCCACCACACAAAACACGGCTACCAGTCACCGACCACCCATGGAGCCTCAGTCCTATGATTGGTGGCGACGTCCCACCACTAGCCACTCCACCGACACCAAGCACGGCCACAGCTCCAGACACAGAGGAGGGGTTCCCGCCACTTGACGCTCACGATATCGAGATCGTCTGCCAAATAAGTAGACAATTAATGGCACTAAATCCCTCCCCGATGATGAGTTCAATATGACTGGGACATACCATTAGGGGAGAAGAGAAAGGGCTGCTGAGAGTGTGGAGCTTTTGTGTATTGTTTTCATACTTGCGAGAGGGCATTAGGAGTCAGGATAGCTACACCTGCGAGCAGTTATACTTTGTTTTATGCGGGACCCTAGGGTCCATATCTCTCTCTCTGCCAGTCGTGCAGATTAACTTGTACGTACTTTGAATCCACCCGGGTTTCCCGGTGGCTCGTCATACGACCCTTAAGGTTGTGCATACGAGTACTGAGTTCCAAGAAAGAAAAAAAAAGACGTTAGGAGGATACACATAGTTGTGATCTGCTGCGCTGCTTTGTGTTATTTGATTTTGTACGTAGCTTGCCCAGGGCGTCAGATTAACTTTACTGTCCCTTGAATCCACCCGGGTTTCCGGCTGGCTCGTCATACGACCCTTATGGTTGTGCACACGAGTACTGAGTTCAAAAAAAAAAAAAAAAAAAAATCGCTCCCTTCTCCAAACCAATTACCTCTCCCACCTTTACTCCGTTCCTCAACTGATCTCTGCATTAGTTGAGAGTCTAGTCTTCCCCTTCAAGTGCACATGCCAATCTTGCACTTGTATGTCGTGGTAATAGCTTTGGTCGTTTTTTTGCTATCCCCCTTCCCTGGAGCATGGATCGAGGGCTCGTGAGTGGATTTATTTAAATTGCATACAATCCCGTTCGACCAAGTCAAGAACTGCTTTTTTCAAAGGAAGCTGTCTTTGAGTGAAATATCTGTTAGGCAGCGGAAGTGGTGCTAGCGAGGCAGCACGGGTGCAGAGCGGATCTATAGCAATATGCCAACTATAGCGATGGTAATACGCAGAGTGGCCAATAGAGCGCAGAGTGCACTTAGGTAGAAGTGAACGATGCGAGCGAAGACTTGCTTAATTTCTTAAACGGAGCGTGGTCAATATACGTGGAAATTCAGGGTAAGACAATGCGCAGGGATGTATTATTCGGCCAATCAGAAGCGAGAGAATACAAGGATTGCGGGTGGCAACCAGATATGCGAGACTTGCGTGTGAGAACGTACGATAGTAGCGTATGCGTGAACGTGCGATACTTGCGTGTGCAAGTGGCGGAATATTGTAGTTGCTGTGATAGCGGCGACGGCGGTGGCGACGGCAATAACACGGGTGTAGCGGGTGTGCGCCACACTTCTGATGTATTATTCAACATTTCCGCTGCGTTTTGCAGCTGCGCTTCACACTTCGCTGCAGTATTCAACCCTTTCGCAGCTACTCCGCTGTGCGCGCCAACTTCTGTGCTGAGTGTCATGACAGCGCGAAAGCTCCGCTGCGTTCTGCGGCTGCGCTTCACTTCCGCTGCAGTATTCCACCCCCTAGGCTTTGCGCCACTGCTCCGCTGCCTTCTGCGACTGCGCTTCACACTTCCGCTACAGTATTCAACCATTACGCAACTACTCCGCTGTGCGCGACTGCTCCGCTGACTTTTGCGACTGCGCTTCACACTCCGCTACAGTATTCCACCCTTCCGCGGCTACTCCGCTGTGCGCGACTGCTGCGCTGCCTTCTGTGGCTGCCCTTCACAATTCCGCTGTAGTATTCCACCCTTCCGCAACTACTCCGCTGTGCGCACTGCTCCGCTGCCTTCTGCGACTGCGCTTCACACTTCGGCTGCGTTCTGCAACTGCTGTCCATGACAGGGCGAAGCTTCTGCGGCTGCGCTTACTTCCGCTACAGTATTCAACCCTTCCACGACTGCTCCGCTGTAGTATTCCACCCTTCCGCGGCTACTCCGCTGTGCGCGACTGCTCCGCTACCTTCTGTGGCTGCGCCTCACACTTCCGCTGTAGTATTCCACCCTTCCGCAACTACTCCGCTGTGCGCGCCAACTTCTGTGCTGAGTGTCATGACAGCGCGAAAGCTCCGCTGAGTTCTGCGGCTGCGCTTCACACTTCCGCTGCAGTATTCCATCCCCTAGGCTGTGCGCCACTGCTCCGCTGCCTTCTGCGACTGCGCTTCACACTTCCGCTGCAGTATTTCACCCCCTAGGCTGTGCGCCACTGCTCCGCTGCCTTCTGCGACTGCGCTTCACATTTCCGCTGCAGTATTCCTCCCTTCCACGGCTACTCCGCTGTGCGCGACTGCTCCGCTGCCTTCTGTGGCTGCACTTTACACTTCCGCTGTAGTATTCCACTCTTCCGCGACTACTCCGCTGTGCGCGACCCGCTGCCTTCTGCGACTGCGCTTCACACTTCCGCCGCGTTCTGTACTGAGTGCCATGACAGCGCGAAGCTTCTGCGGCTGCGCTTCACACTCCTGCTGCAGTATTCAACTCTTCCGCGACTACTCCACTGTGCGTGACTGGTCCGCTGCCTTTTGCCACTGCGCCTCACACTCCCGCTGCAGTATTCCACCCTTCCGCAACTACTCCGCTGTGCGCGACTGCTCCGCTGCCTTTTGCGACTGCGCTTCACACTTCCGCTGCGTTCTGCAACTGCGGTACAGAGTGCCATGACAGCGCGAAGCTTCTGTGTCTCCCTTCACACTTCCGCTGCAATATTCAACCCTTCCGCGACTACTCCGCTGTGCGTGACTACTCCGCTGCCTTCCGTGGCTGCCCTTCACAATTCCGCTGTAGTATTCACTCTTCCGCGACTACTTCGCTGCCTTCTGTGGCTGCCCTTCACACTTCCGCTGCAGTATTCCACTCTTCCGCGACTACTCCGCTGTGCGTGACTGCTCCGCTGCCTTCTGCGGCTGCGCTTCACACTTCCGCTGCAGTATTCAACCCTTCCGCGACTACTCCGCGGTGCGTGACTGGTCCGCTGCCTTCTGTGGCTGCCGTTCACACTTCCGCGACTACTCCGCTGTGCGCGCCTGCTCCGCTGCCTTCTGTGGCTGCACTTCACACTTCCGCTGCAGTATTCAACCCTTCCGCGACTACTCGCGACTGCTCCGCTGCCTTCTGTGTCTCCCTTCACACTTCCGCTGTAGTATTCCACCCTTCCGCGGCTACTCCGCTGTGCGCGACTGCTCCGCTGCCTTTTGCGACTGCGCTTCACACTTCCGCTGCGTTCTGCAACTGCTGTACTGAGTGCCATGACAGCGCGAAGCTTCTGCGGCTGCGCTTCACACTCCGCTGCAGTATTCCACCCTTCCGCGGCTACTCCGCTGTGCGCGACTGCTCCGCTGCCTTTTGCGACTGCGCCTCACACTTCCGCTGCAGTATTCAACCCTTCCGCGACTACTCCGCTGTGCGCGATTGCTCCGATGCGTCCTGAACTGCTTTGCTGGCGTCCCGTGACTGCTTGACTTCGCTCCACAACTGCGCGACGGCTCTGCTAGTGCGCTCCACCCTTCTGCTGTATTCCGCAGCTCTCCTCATCGTTTTCACCACCGCCCTTCACACCTCCCCTCCGCGGGATCCGCGCAGAACTATGCGCAGTATGCCTGCCGTGGCGCATTTGATCCCAGCTATGTGAGAATGGGGGAACTGGCTGTCATCAGCATTTTCTCAACCGTGGCATTGTTTTCATCGTTGTTCTGGTTTCTGGTAAGGTCCTTTCAAAGCTGTGGAAATCTGACTTCTGACGTGCAACCAGACTACTCTCCCCTGCACCTGGCCTGTGATGCATGCCGATGTAGTTCTCGGCGCAGCAAGATAACATGGAGGTATTCACACATTCCCAGGGGCAGGTGCACTCTGTCCGGCAGATGACATGGCCAACCAGGACGTGCTCATGGCCGCCCTGGCTCTGCCGTCAAAAAGTCGTGCGTGGCTTATTATCCCACATCAGCTTTTACAAGGCTTCATGATAGTCACAAAACTTATACAAGAAATCCTTGGGGAATATAGAATTACAATGTTAACCATTATTCAAATCATGGACGACCTTGAAATCTCGCTCAAGGAGCTGGAAGGTGTTTTAGAAAGTTACATTGATGCGGCAGCCCGCATGAAGGCCCTGCTTCAAGACGAAATCAACAAGCTGTAGGAGGCGAAGGGGAGGCTAGAGAGGGGGAGGCAATGGAGGAAGAGGACTAATTTGGATTGTAACTCGCATTTGAACTGATAGCCTTGTTGGCACTTAAACTGACAGATGTCATGGGCTCATCTAGGCATATGTTAAGAACTTACTACGCAGGCTGTGGCGATGAGTGCGTGTGTTGTGGCATAATGGGCCATCTGGTTTTCTTGCCGTGGAAAACTGCACCTAACCCTACGAGAGGCTACTACACCTACCCTACCACTCGCCTGCACCTAACCCTACGTCTGGGTTACGGGATATCTGGGTAAGAAATGCACCTGGCCTGTGCTGCACTGCAGGTGGTTCTTAGCGCAGCAGGATATCGTGGAGTTATCGTGACATTATCGTGGCGTGTTGTTTGTGTATCGGTTGATGGTGATTAGCACCTCACGTGCTTACGATCAGTGTTTGATATAAATTACCCCGCTCCCCACCTCTACTTCTCTTCCTCCTCGCATCCTCTCCCAACTCCCAGACTCAACTTTTAACGAGTGCACACCTGTTTCAGAACGTTCAAAAACAGATATACTGCAACACTTTGAGATTTAGGTAAGTGATACTTCATAGTGAAGTTGCATCTTGCTTTCAGCCAGCTTCTATCAAAGATCTCATACTTATTCTAGGTTTTCAGCTTACATCTGCAATCCATCCTTTGCCCTGTTATGTTATACGATACACATATAGTATAAGGATTAGTAGTAGAGGCCTAGTTGAAGCAAGAGTTAGCAGATAGGCATATAATGTAAGTGAAATATGATATAACCACATCCCTGGCAGTGCTGATGGACAATAGCATTAAACTAGAATTGGCACAGCAAGAAGCACGCCCTAGCATCTCTACGAGAGGCTGGTGCCTTGCTCATGGATAACTGAATGGTGCCAGAATTGGCCTCAGTCATAAGTTTGCCTTAGCGAGACTCATCACGAAATGGAGCCAGAATGGCTTCAGCAATGAGCACGCATTGGCAGTGCTAATGGATGGCCATGGAGCATGGTGTGCGGACTGTGCCGCTTCGGGTGATGGTTATAATGATGAGGTTGGGAGGAGCATGGAGTATGGAGTTTTGAGCCCGCTTAAAAGAAAATTATAACAGGTAAGTACATTCTACCAGACCCTCTATGAGACCCACTTCTAACCCTTATCTTACACGCAGTTGCAGCTTCTTCCTGCACGCCGTGACTATTACACGACGCATACACCTTGCATTTCAGGTCGACGTTCTATCCTACGTGCAATACGGTACTGCGGCACAAGTAGATACCATACATTGCTCGATTTGGAATATTGGCAAGTCTCCACTTGAAAAGGGAGACTTGAAGAAAATGGACGTTGACAATAATGACGGTTGGTGTCCTGGAGAAATGGACATTGACAATAATGATGGTTGGTGTCGTGGAGGTGGACGAATCGGAATGAGACGCCATGTTTGAGATGGCAAATTAAACTACTCAATGAGAGGTCTCTACCTCAACTGCTGATTCGATGCATGCATTATTTCTAGTCCACGCTTTTATGGTACAGGGTGGATAGTTACAGCAACAGGTGTTGGATTTGTATGCTTAGTCATTCTATAGTGAAATGTCTTTGCGGGTCACCGAGCTGTGTGAATCACGAATTCGCACTCAAATTCTATTGACTTGAGTATCAAACAAGATTTTCTGAATAAATGAAATTAGGAAAATACAGCGTGCACATAAATAGTACGCCAGACTAGAGTAGGTACTTGATCGTATTGTTAAGATTCTCCGCAACCTGGCTACTCTAGCTTCTCCTTCTCTAGCCTCTCCTTCTCTACCCTCTCCTTCTCCTTCTCTAGCCTCTCCTTCTCTACCCTCTCCTTCTCCTTCCTGCTTTTCTCCGCCTTCCAGATTTCACTTGCAATAAAGTCCACTCTGCTCTGTGCCACATACGTGCAATATTTCATAGCGCTGTCTAGCTCTCTACTGATGTCCTCGTCGAATTGAGTAGGAGTTGGAGTTGACATGTCTACCAGGGAAGTCTTGTAAAAGTTGGAGTTTTTGCGGAAGGCTTGTAATAGCTGATGCAGTGGGGTAATAAGCTCACACGAGTTTCTTTTCAATGGCAGAGCTGCGTGGCCATGTGCACGGCCATGTGTTGAGCAGTGTATTAAGAGCTTGAGCATTCGGAAACCGTCTGGTTGGCACCCTGCCCTGAGCTTATTATCCCCAGACTATCCCATTATGGCCATCCTGGCTCTGCCATTAAAAAACCCCGTGTGAGCTCATTATCCCACATTGGCTTCAATAATAAACACAAAACTCCAACTTTAACAAGACTTCTTTGGCAGACACAAACATACAATGTCAACTCCAACTACTAAATACCTGGAGATAATTAGCAAGCAGCTGAACAACATTATAGAAATCTGCAAGGATGCGGCACGTCGCAGAGCGGCCTTGATAAAAGAACATATCAAGAGGCTGCAGGAAGACAAGAACGGGAAGGAGAAGGAGAAGTTGACACAAGCCGCTCGTTGAGGCGAGGCAATAGTGGAAGAGGATAGTCTCATACCAGAAGAGGACTAGTTTGGATCATAGCTCGCATTTCTTAATTGAATGGAATAATTATCTCTATGCTGCTAAGGCTGAACGGTCTCCAGCCATTGTCCAGTAGATGGTAGCTTCGTGGCATTGGTACGTGGTGGAAATTGCGGGAATGGTTGCTTCGGGTGATGGCTGTAATGATGAGGTGTAAGCTCCAAGAGCTTGCAACTGAGTATGTATGTGACCCTTCCATCCTCGGCCCTCTTATTGCTATTTTGGAGTAAGGCAAAGCTGGAACATTTTTATCTTGCCAACCTTGCATGCTTTTGGGCGTTGGATTCTCAACCACTCTTCTGCCTCTATTCAAAGCTGATTCCCAACACAGAAAATGGGAGAAGCTTGGCACGGTATGATGGTCGATGTGATGTCAGGGTAAATTCTTCTCTCTCTATCCGTTTGCACAAGTTAAGCTTCCGAGGTTGTTTTTTTTTTGGTAAATCAGTACTCGTATTGAAGCTTCTCGCTTATGACGAGGCAGCGCATTCCCCAGGTTAAGCCTGAAGGAATTATCCAACCACCGGGCCGCTTCCTGCCCCGCATCTACGTACATGACCAGATACTCCCGGGAATGGAATACCCCCCCCCCTTTCCCCTTCCCAACGTCACCCAAGGAAACTAACTCCGCAGCGCCCCCGCCAGCTTCTCACACCACTCTGGATCTCCCCATATTGCCTCCCAACTCCGCCCCTTCCCATCAGCTACCCCAGTGCAGCTAAGCAGGTGAATCTTCACGCTCTAGTGCCCACTTTAAACGAGCAGTAGCATGTGCAGCTGTTAACTTAGGTCGCTTTCGAGCTATCCATTTCCGATATCCTTTGCCTTTCAGGTATCGGCTTAAGGTGCGTGGGTGAACTTTAACAAGGTTGGTATCAACATTTTGCTGAAGAGATAGCTTAGATATTGAGCGATCTCCTTCAATCATATCAATTATTTGAGCACCAATTGTATCGGTTATTTTCGGAGGTCGACCTTTTCGAGCTGCATTTTTGTGATCTTGATCTCGCTTAGCATACCTATCTATTAAATTAGTAGCTTTCCTTTATGCTTGTTCAAGCAAAACTAAGATATACCGCTTAAGAAAAGACCGGACAGTAGCTTCATTCCGCTCCACCTGCTTCCCAATTTGTCTATTTGATGCACCACATATATTCATGCCCACAATAACCCCCTTTGTGAAATCATCAAGCTCTCCCTTTGACCGCCCTTGCGGTCTAGGTGCGTTGGCACTGGAGTTGTATCGGCTGTGTCTAGAGCTGGGTCTGGAGCGGACATCGATGCCATGTTGATTGATGTTGAAGCACAGGAAGAGTCATGTAATCTTGACCCCACTTTATGCCTTTATTCAGGTCACCTGTTTCACCGCTGCACCGCGTACTACTGCATGTCTTACCAACATCGCTGCATATTATGCAGGGGGGGTGCGTGAACACTTTCCCCCACACACTGTATAGGCAAGCCATGATTGTACCAAAGATTCCAAGGAGGTAGATATGAGAGGAGCTGGTTGAGTAAGAGCAACAGGCATCTATTGACTTTTAAGCGGGCTCATAACCCTGTTGATATTTGAACCGTTGATAGATTACAGGAGTGGTCGTCTGAGTAAGGGTATATATATGTTCTGGTCCGTTCCGGGATCCAGGCCGTTCCGGTATGGCCCGGGCCATACCGGAACGGCCTGGATCCTGCAACGGCCCAGGCCATTGCGGAATTAAAATTTTGGTCAAAGGTTTTCAATGCCACGGTGACTTCTATAATACCACAACGGTTCTACAATACTACAGCGACACTCCAATATCACACGTAGTAAATACAAAATAGTAGTGTATCCAATATTACAGTTACTTTATAACAAGTTACTTAATTAAACAAGAATAAAGAGATAGAGCATAAGTAACTAAATAATATAGGGGTATAAAAAATTGCTTCGCTTGCTCAATCCTCTACTTAATCAATCCATTAATTGCTGAACCTTCCTGTTGAAGGAGGAATTACACAATGCTTGGTGGTTGCAGCAACAATTCACAATAGTCTAGCTACTTACGCATAGGTTGGACTCCTCATAACTAAGTTCTATTTGTCTCTTTATTTGGTGTTTAATCACTTACACTATCTGCTTGCATTAATATGCTTGGAGTGCGCATATAATGTGTGAATGTATATGCTATTTTAGAACGGCCTAGCCAGGCTATTGCGGAATTAAAACTTTGGTCAAAGATTTTCAATGTCACAGCAATAGGGTATAATTTCTACAATACCACAGCGAATATTATAGTTATGTTATAACTAGTTACCTAATAAAATAAAGAACAAAGGGCAAGTAACTTAACAACATAAAAGGGATAAGCGCAAGTGATTAAATATCAGATAATATGAGGAGTCTGACATGTTCATGAGTAGGTTTGTGGAATATGTCGCTGGAGTCAATGCTAGTTTGATGTGAGTTTGAAGGTGTAATACAAATATATTAAGGATTTAATAAACTGATTTTGATGTTGTTATCCCTTTGTTCTTGGTTTAATTAAATAGGCCGCTATAAAATAACCCCAATATTGGAATTTGGCATTTACTATATGCAGTATAAGAGTGTCGCTGTAGTATTGTAGAACTGTTGTTAGAGTGCGCATATATTCATTCTGCAACGGCCCGGCAAACTCGCAACGGCCCGGTCCATACCGGTATGGCCCGGGCAATCCTGGAACGGCCTGGGCCATACCGGTATGGCCTGGAATCCCGGAACGGACCAGAACATATACATGATTGATGCCATTACGTCAATAAGAGTCTGTATCATGTACGGGATTTTCTGTGTCACACCTTGGCACCTTGGCAGGAGCACTCATTGGCCGACGGCCCTGGTGGCGTCACAGGAATAAGCTGTGGCCATGACGGGAGTAAAACCTGCTGTCAGGGCTACAGGAAATAAGGTGTAATTCCTACAGAATTCCGCATCCACGCAAAAATATCCGCATACCACAATTATTAAAGTGAATATATCGGGAGAATAGACAGCGTATAGAAGTAGCGGATAACCAGCGGAGTATTAGGACAAAGCGTAGGTCATAGGAGAGCGAGTATCGATATGGGAGTGCACAAATAGTAGATGCTAACGGAATGAATAACTACTTAACGTAAATAGGAATAGAATGTAGAAAAATCCATAAGTAGGAAAGTAGTACTATTATTGGTGGGGATACGACTGAGCAGGGGGAAGCGACCGACATGAATAACCCTGTTCGCCAAGGCCACCTCTCCTCCTTCTCCTCCAATCGCAATTATAGTACCTAATAGCTATACTATCCGAATCGCTGAATTCAGGCCTATCTATTACAACATACTAGATACTCGTCGGCTTACAATATGGATGCAGATTTGGAGACAAGACTGCAGACAGCAATTGAATACTGTTGAAGGCACCCCCACCAGAAGGCAGCTCGTATTGCAGCCAAATATGGGGTTAATTAAGTAACACTGCGTTGTAGGGTTAAGGGTACGTAAGTCAATCGGAGGGTAGCGTATCAAGATCAGCAGCTGTTTAGTTCAGGAGAGGAGAGTGCAATAGTGGAGCTCTGTGAGTTAATGGCAGGTTGCGGATTTCCATTATCACAGGATTTACTCCATCGGTATTATGGATGGCCATTCATCACATATCAACTACCGAATGGTACAATTTGCACTCAATCATGGTATCCACATGATTTGCTTACCTCCACATAGCACACATGTGCTACAGCCCCTCGATATTGGGTGTTTTGGTCTAGTGCAGAAGGCCTATCAGTGGCACCTCCGAACCTAGTTTGCAGCGAACCCAACAGCAGTAATAACAAAAGCTTTCATGGTCTATTAACCTTGACTAGAGAAGAGGTTTTTAGTATGGAAGTTATTTTGTCGGCTTGGAAGAAGTCTGGCTGCTGGCCAATTGATTTGGATTATGCTTATGGTTTCAGTCAAACTCCCTTTAAGCCAACTTCCTCAAGCTATGTATGTTGCCGATACTTCTGGCAGAATGAAGCAAATGGTTACTGAAATTAATGCTGAACTCACAGCTGGGAGCTACGGTAGTGCTAAAAGAGAAATTTCAAGCATGCATTGACTTCATGATTCAAAAAGTTACGAAGTACCGGGATATTGAGAAGAGATCAGCTACACTCAAGCAGCTTCGGAGTGGCAAAGCAGTCAAAACAGCTACCAGCAGAGCTTATGTAGGCAAGGGAAGGGTGCTGACACAAAAGGAGGTCGATCGAGGTATCACAAAATTTTTGAAGCAAAAAGAAGATGAGCAAGTAGCTGCTGTCCGGCGGGCTGAGAAGGTGGCTGCTAAAAAAGCATCGGATGAAGTAAAGGCCATCTGTGAGGCTGAATATCAGGCGGCATGTGATGCTGCATTGGCTGGCGGACTTCCTAAGCCCAAACGGCCCCGAGTGCCGGTAAAAGCTAAGGCAGTAAAGGGTGGGGGAGGGGCTAGTACGGGGGGGGTAGTAGAAGGGGTTTTAATAGAGAGGGTGCTGGTAGGAGGGGTGCTAGTAGGAGGGCGGTGGTGGCAGGAGTAGAGGAGAAGGGCAGGTAGTGACTGAGATTAATATAGAGGCTGGTGATAGTTCTGAAGAGCTAGATGAGGTCGAGATTGAGGAGCAGCAGCGAGTTCTACAGATTCAGGAGTTTTTTGAGGTATGTAGATACCTTATGCTGGTTGGAAGCTGGAAGACGTGTGCTCACTTGTATACTAATAGGAACATAGGGCCTTGAGTGATCTTTGGGTATCTATCCGCATAGGTAATGGGCTGCGTATGGTGGTGGCAGGTGGTATATGCAAGGGGGGTGGTATTTGGTATCGGATTCACAGGTACTAGTGAATTGGTTTTTTTGCGGGCTTAGTTAATATGCGCATGAGATAGAGCAAGTTCGATATACCTATACTATGAGTTTACGCTGTATATGTTTGCATTGAATTCATCGTGAGGCCCGTTGAGAAGTGCCAAGTATGCAGGGGTTCATCTTGGTCGCTTCCCCCTGCTCAGTCGTATCTCCACCAATAATAGTATGCAGTCAGCATTAATATAAGACAGTGTGGGCATGTAGATGAAACAACGCAGAGTAAGCTGCATGTAAGACTCGTAGATAGAAATAGATAGAAGAATAGAAAGAAATATCGTAATGGAAATATGTATGACAATATAATAGTAAATATATGACGATATGAAAGACAAATAACGACATTAGAGGGCACAGAATGTACCATTGGCAACCTACTAGTGGTCAGCCACTGTCTTATGTCCAGTGTCTAAGACATGCAGCACGCCAGCCTCCTCATCCCTTCAATTGGTCCCAGTCGGGACCCCTTACAACTATCATGGCCGCAACCTATATCAGCCGAATCACCAAAGCCTAGGCAATATCACCAATACCACTACCTTACGAGAGATGCCGAAATATACCGAAAAAGACCTGCAGGCAGCCATGAAGCCAGATATACCCATTATACGAATAGCTGAGCTGTAAGGGGTTGAGCGGCAAACACTGCGTCAGAGGCTGCTGGGGACGCACTAAGAGAGGTCTACAGCTCATCGGGATGAGCAATTGCTCTCTTCAGGTGATGAGAAAGCAATTGCAGCCTATGTAGGAATGATGGCTGATGCAGGATTTCCGTTAAATCATACCCTTTTATGGCAAATCGCACAGGACATTGTCAATGAGAGGCAGATACCACAGCAAGGCAATGGAGGGGGTATTACAGGGCCCCGACAATCCAGCAGCAACCCCCGAGATCGACAAGATCAACGTATACAACGACAAGGTGCAATTATCTCCCTTCTGCCTTCCAACAGCACCCCCCCCACAGGCACCCCCACCACCGGCACCCCCACCACCAGCGCCCCCCCAATTCATATTGTTGGCGTCAACTGGGTTAATAGGTTCCTTGATCGTAACTCGGGGTTCAAGAAAGTCTATATTCGATATCAGGAGAGAGCGCGAGCAGCTGCATCAAATGACATTGAGCTGCAAGCAGATTTTCTCCGAAAACTTGCCAATCTTATACACCGGAAAAAGATATCTCAGGAGAATATATGGAATTGTGATGAGAAAGGCATAACTATGGGTCGGAATAGTACATGAACGATGGCTATTGTGCGTGCTAGAGGTCGAGCCACTGCAATGACTGAAGGTTCTCGTGAATTTTGCAGTGTCTTGGAGACTGTCAGCGCTGGTGGGACCCTTCATTGTATGGCAAGGAAAATCCCATCGACAGTCTTATTACCCGGAAGAGGGCCTACTAGTGGAAGCTACGTTCGCAGTCTCTGAGAGTGGGTATATGGATGATGAGCTGGGTTTGGGGTATATGGTTGAGCACTTTGAACCGTATACTCGGGTTGAAGCCCCTCGCTATCTTATTGTGGATGGCCATTCTTCACATATTGCATGGAAGGTAGTGAGGTATGCACTGGATCATAATATTTATATGATTTGCCTTCCATCAAAGTCCACTCATCTCCTACAACCCCTTGATGTAGGTTGCTTCGGAGTCTTACAAAGGGTATATGAGAGAAACCTCAGTTTATGGCTTCGGCAAAGCCCGCTTCAAGTTCTCTCAAAACCATCATTTCTTGAAATTCTTGAAATAACTCGGAATGAGGTTTATACTATGGATTGTCTTCTTGGGGCCTGGAGAAATCCCACTGCTGGCCAATTGACCGTGATTTCGTTGAACCCCTCCCCTCATACAATGTCTCAGACAATATCTCAACCAATGAAATTCGAGTATCCGATACCCCTGGTCGGCTCCGTGCACTCTCACAACGAGTTGAAGATATCATTCGGTCAAAATTAGATTCTGATAAGAAAGAGTGGGTATTTGAGCTTATTGACTTTGCGGGTGAAAAGGTTGCAAAACATAGAGATATTGCCCCTCGTGCTGACACTCTTAGCAAGCTCCGAGATGGGAAAGTGCCCCGAACAAAGAAAGGAAAAAAGCGTGTTGGAGAAGCTCGAGTACTGACATACCAGTATGTCAATGATGGCATTAAGAAGGTTGCGGAGGAAGAGGCAAAAAAGCTTGCAAGGCAGCAGACATCAGCAGAAAAGAAGGGAATTGCGGATGAGAGAAAGGCCATACGAGATGCTCTTGAGAAACAGTGGAAAGCTGACCTCAAGAGATATACAGAGGTTGTAATACCTGTATGGCAAGCTGAATGTGCAGACATTGATACTGCATGGGCTGCTACTAAGCAAGCTACTGGTAAGAAGCAGTCTACCAATATGAAAAGACCACCATACCCTCCTCGACCAAAGCGACCTTTAAAGCCTAAAAGTAGGGGTATTGCAGGTGGTGATCTTTCTATAGTAGTTGAAAATGAAGCAGAAGAGGAGGTTGAAGGGGAGGCTGATGGGGAGGCTGATGGGGAGGGTGAAGGACAGGTTGATGAGAACATTGATGAGGAGGATTTGGTGGATTCAATGAGAAGTCTCGAAATTGATTATTTTGCTACGGTTAGTGCTCTTACCTATTATACTGCCATTTAATCATATCACAACCTTCTTTTTTCAAATTAATCTAACATTGATACAGATGCATGGTTAAGGCCTCCATGCAGTTACAGGCTCATTGGTATTATATTTATTATATAGCGTTGGAATGAAGAAGGGGTAGGGGGGTCATGAGATGGGTATATTAGAATGGATAGGTGCTGTATATTTGGTTGATTTTGGTGAAATATAAGAGTAACCATGTTGTAGAGCGTGATTATTTCCATAATTGTAGATAGAACTCGCAACCGTTGAGTTAGGTATATCATATGGTATCGCCTCGGAGGAGGGGTGGACATAAGACAGTGGCTGACCACTAGTAGGTTGCCAATGGTATGCCGCAACAACAATGCCTTCTCAACACAGCGGCACATGGTCAAAATCTCAGTCGGAGCGCTTGGTAGCATGGATGGAAGAGAATCAGGAAAAGCTACGAGGGAAGCAAATAAAATGGCATAAGCTTGTTAAAGAACAGGTATTCTCAAACGATGAGCATATTACAGTCAAAAGAATCACAGATAAAGCGACAAATATAAAGCGCTCATGGAAAGAAGCACGAGCAATGCAACAGCGCTCAGGGTGGGGAGTTGAAGCTGAAAACAATTTGCTGATATATGGGTCTTGGAGGGCGACCTGTCTTGCTCTGCACCCAATAATTTCCTCCCCCAGCTTCAGCCAATATATTAACAACTTGCCAGAATGATGCACGATGCATACGGAAAAGGTTAAGAAATGCAGAATCAGGGTAGTTTTGAATATAAGTCTCAAGAATATTAATCTGATGCTGTCCTGCGCTGTCGCGAGAGAGTAGATATCGGAACTAATAACCTCTTGCATAACAAGGAAGTCCTCAATATCTTGCAGAGCTTGAGCTTTTCCTGACGGTCGAGGCATTGTGGTAGTGATGTATGATGATGTGATGTGTCGCTTACAGGATATTGATTTTTATCGGTCAATATGTTTCACTGCTTTTGGCTAGTATGTGGCTTGCGCTAAAAAACCCCTACATGATACAGGAAACTTATTGACAACCGCTATGTACTGAGAACAAAGTTTTTGGTTTTCACAAGATTCTTAACGGCTCATGTTATTCTCACCATGTACGCGCATCCGAACTTGAATTCGTCATCATTTAAATTGCCTACAATCCACCTTGCTCCTCCCCAACTAACATTACATACAACACCAAAGGCAGCACCGTCCGCACTCCATGCTCCACGGCTCAGCGCCTCTTTGAGTTCAATATAATCTGCACAGGAAATTCTTCGCCCATGGCGACCATGAAGCATCTATATCCCACCCTACCAACCAGACTACATCCTCCCCCCTCCTTGCACAAGTCCTCGACCGCCTCCTTGGTCACCTCCTGCCGTCTAACTAAAACGTGAAATCAGTACTGAACAGAAGGTGTGCAAGATGGAGATTTTTCGCAAGGAGCACTAACCTCACAAAATGAGAGTTCTCATTGGGTGAACCAAATCTTCCTAATTTATGCTTCCCTTAGCCCCTCAATGAGTGCGCGTGAGTGTATGTAACATTGGTAATTATCATAGTGCTAATATAAGCAATAACACCAGCACCCGCTTCCTGGTATGTTGGTATTGTGGGGTAGGTGGGAGCCTAGAGTCAGGACTTTGTCTCCAGTTAAGTATATAGTCTGGTTGGCCCAAACCCCTCGTAAGAGGTTAAGTATAGTATTGTATGGTTTGGTAGTGTGGCAGTTGCTGGAAACCCGTCTGCTCTCTCCCGCATAAGAACTCTCTTGAGTTCACTAACATCCTCACCATTGCGGGTGAATTTTGCTTCGCGAACAAGGTGTAGAGAGAGCAAGTCTGTATAATAGTGTAAAATAATTTGGACATTGCCAGGGTTATGGTTATTGCTGTGGATTCTGTTCTACCACTATCATAAGGAATTGCCAGGGCACGGACTCTGCCGAGGCAGATTCTGGGCCCGCACAGGAGTGCCCTGCGTGATTAATTCTATAGCAAATTCTAGTCCTATGATATTGTCCATCAGCACTGCCAGGGCTGCAGATATATTCAAAATTTGTGTCACTTACATATATGCCTATTGATTAACTCTTGCTTCAACTATGCCCTTCCTATCCAATCCTTTTGTCATAACCAACTGCAGAGCAAAGGGCGGATTGCAGATGAAGGTCTTCTGTTTCTGAGTACGTGGCACAAGTACTAAGCAATGATATGGTCAGTTTTTTGACAGAAAGCTCGAAGAAAGCAAAGTGCACCTTCACTGTGGGTATTACTTACATAAGTCTCAGAGTCTCGCAAACCTATTGTAGGTTTTGGAACATTCAAGCTCGAGTGAAAGTCTAGTCTGGTTGGCACAACACACTAATGGGGTGAAAGTCCTTGAATGTTGAGGGAGAGGATGCGAAGAGGAAGCTGGGAGCGAGAAGTCGAGGTGGGGAACGGCGTATTTATATCAAACACTGATCGAGTGAGCACGTGCAGCGCTAATTGCCATAAGCCCGATACAACAAACACAACATGATGGCGCCACGATAACTCCACGATATCTTGCTACCCGAGAATACACGACAGGCCGGGTGCACTCTGACTCAGACGTCCTGCAAGCCAGACGCAGCGATAGGTTAGTTCTGGTTGCATGACCCCTCGTAGTCGGGTTAGCACAACACCCTCGTACGACAACACCCTCAAACTCCCTTGGTCGTACGACAATACCCTCGTACGACAACACCCTCAAACTCCTTTGGTCGTACGACAACAGCCTCGTACGACAACACCCAACTCCCTTGGTCGTACGACAACACCCTCTAATTCCCTTGGTCGTACGACAACACCTTTGGTGGTACGACAACACCCTCGTACGACAATACCCTCGTACGACAACACCCTCAAACTCCTTTGGTCGTACGACAACAGCCTCGTACGACAACACCCAACTCCCTTGGTCGTACGACAACACCCTCCAATTCCCTTGGTCGTACGACACCACCCTCGTACGACAACACCCTCCAAGGGTGACGACAACACCCACGTACGACCAAGGGGGTGTTGTCGTACGAGGGTGTTGTACCAACAAGACTTGGGCATTGAGTGGAGCTAATGCTACAGATGAGGGGAGGGGCAGACGCAGCTGGCTGCGGATGGGGACTAGGGTCTAGCGGCTGATTCCCTGACGAAATATCAGGGAGGTTCTATCGGTAGTCTGGTTGCACGACCCACCTCCACAGGTTCTACGGAGGGCTCATGCAATCAGACTAAGGGAGGTTATAGTCTGGTATAGTCTTGTTGACACGAGGACATATCGAACAGAACTCTCGGAGGAGACAGTTCAGGGTAATTCTTGAAGGAGGGAGATGAGGGTAACCCCGCGCAAGTGGGAGTTGAATTGTGATTCCACTCAACTAGTTACGAGATTCATCGTTCTACATACTTAGTATGTGACCTTCAATGCGTGCCATTATGATCATTTATCCATCACAAGCCCTAATTAATAAATATGATCTAGATTTAGAATTCCATTGCTTGCTTGTGGCAAGACCTCCCAACATCACTTCGTTCGTCCATCTAATACTCATACCCTATTCGTCATCCTTGCCCTGCCGGTCAGCGTTAAACTCGACCCTTCACTCGTGGTTAGCATGTCAGCCAGATTAACCTGGTGACTTGTCAGGTATGCTGGAGGTTGCCTCGTCATCCAGATTCTCTTCTTTTGTATCCGTGTCTACTTCCGAAGTCTCCATGTTCGCCCTCTGGTTCCATGCATATAACTCCACTTACAGAGGTTTGTTTAGCAAGGCTCATTCAGTGTCGAATTCATCTGATCATTAGATGCGTTCATTAGAGCATTTTCAAACTCCTCCTTCGCGCACACTTCCGTTGTGTTCTGCGACTGCGCTCTACGATGCATTTCCGTTATGGCGCTACAACTCTGCTGCGTTCTGTTGCTCACTCAGCGACTGCTCTGCTGCTTGCCGTGATTGCGCGACTGATTTGCTGCATTATTCCATGCTCTCGCGACTGCTCCGCTGTGCGCGACTGCTTCCGCAGCCTTCCGCTGTAGTATTGCACACTTCCGCAACTACTCTGCTGTTCTGCATCTTCTCCGCCGCGCTCCAATGACTGCGCGACTGCTTCCGCTGCCTTCCGCTGTTGCGCTTCACACTTCCGCTGTAGTATTGCACACTTCCGCAACTACTCCGCTGTTCTGCAACTTCTCCGCCGCGCTCCGAAACTGCGAGACTCGATCTATGACTGCGCGACTGCTCCGCTGCGTGCCGTGCCTGAGCGACTGATTTGTTGCATTATTCCATCTTTCAGGACTGCTCCGCAACTACTCCGCTGCTGCGCTTCACACTTCCGCTGGATTATTCCACACTTCCGCGACTGCTCGGCTGCATTCCGTGGCTGCATGACCCGTTCCGTAATTGCGTGACTGCCCCGCTGCGTCCGTGACTGCGAGACCCGTAACTGCGCGTCGGCTCCGCAGCTTCGCTCCATATTTGTGCTGTATTCCGCGGCTGCGCCCCACATTCCCGCTGCATCCCCTCACGCCTCCATGCCTGCCGTTCCTCGCCGCCCTCGCTCCTCCTGACCTCCTTAATATCTCGTCGGACTAGCAGCTGCGTCTGCCACTCCCTTCATCGTTTTCACGACCGTCCTGTTGCCTCTACAGTCCCCCTCCGCGGGATCATCGCAGAACTCATGCGCCGTATGCGCACCCAGGCGAATTTGGTCCCTTCTACGTGGGGAATGGCCATTATCAGCTTCTCTTCCTCTATGGCGTTGTTCCAGCATTGTCCTGGTTTTTGGTGCGGTGTCCCAGGCTCTGGGTGCAGTTTGAAGTGACCTCTGGCAGGCAAAAAGAGCTGCATCTGCTGCAGCATTAGCTCCATTTAAAGCCAATTATACCATGGAAAACTGCCTTCTGACCTACATCTCCCCTGCACCCAGCCTGGATCTGGGCTGCACCTAGCCCTGTGGTGCACAGCGGGTGTGGTTCTCGGCACAGACTTTAGATGTATGGTTATGATGGCATACAGATATTCCATTATGACCCAAACTAGTCTCAGCTCGGCCAGATTTTGCATTTCCAGCGCTATCAACAAACTCAATTTCATATATCCCTACTAGTCAGCCAGCATTTTACCCTGAAGTTAAAGTCGCAATTTGTTTGCTGCACGGTACAGAGATGGGAATTAACAGTAGATGGGTAGATTACCCTTCCCTATAACCTCCACACATGCCGCTTCCTCGAACCTATCTGTAACAGTCAGTAAGCTATCTTCCCAATAGGCCACACTCCCTCCTCAGTCAATAACCGTCGTTTGTTTCGTGTGCAGTGAGCCTCAAGCACGTCAACATAGTCAACATCATCTGCTAGTTTCGGACAGCATTCCTTACCATTTCTTTTTATTCCATATATATAATAATTTATATAATCTGTCGGGCCTCCCCGAAGGTCCTTTCCCCCCCGGATATGTGTTTAACATATATGTTTTCTTTTTATTACCATATATATATAAATTATAAATTATTATATATATGGAATAATAAGAGTAGAAGGGAAAG
The DNA here is from genome assembly GCA_015179035.1 of Tirmania nivea. Taxonomy (NCBI): domain Eukaryota; kingdom Fungi; phylum Ascomycota; class Pezizomycetes; order Pezizales; family Pezizaceae; genus Tirmania; species Tirmania nivea. Next base: position 146,989 of record WHUY01000083.1, read on the forward strand.
AAACCCCCCTTTATTCCAACTGCCCCTCCACTTAGGTCCGTCGAAGTTGCAAAAGAATGTTGTTCGCTGCACAGTATGGGGACGAGCTTCTTGGATACATTAGCAGTATATGAGTAGATCCTTCTCTCCCATGACCCCCACACATGCAACTTAGATCCTCGCCGTCGAGCCTAACACACTTATTTGTTGGTAACTGTGTTTCTCAATCCAGTCACTCAGTTGCACTCCCAATAGGCCAAGTCCTCATAACTCCCATATATGTAATTTGTCTCGTGAGTGTCAACCTTCAGCATACTCAAACCTCAGTCAGTCAGTCACCCGCACCCTCTCTTCCCAAATTCAGCAGCCCACTCAGCTTTTCACACGAACAATCTGGTTCATAGAGCTCTTCCCCCCCTTCCGCGCACAGTTCATTAAGTACCCGTAGTTATCGTTCGAGCTGTACCTACAACTAGGAATGTTCTCCTCTAGTCTGGGAGTTCAAGGCCTGTCGCCCGTTTGATAATTATACACTCGAATCTTGAATTCTGACCACTTTCGACTTGGAATATCGCAAGGATGTGTTCCGTGCCGACTTGCAGATAAAAATCCGAAAGCTTGATATTGAAAAAAATGAGGATATAGAGTAGAACATATTTTATCCCCCATCATGGTAGCCAGGGGAGAAAGTAATACATGCTTAACCAGTTAGTTAAACGATATTTCACATACACTTCACTTCACTCAGGAGATATTTGTGAGGCCCGAGAATTTGATCCATCTTGACAATATTTGTGTGTAATTATGACATTCTATGCTATTTTCCCCAGCCCATTATCCTCCCATCCCACCAACTTTACCCAATACCACTCAGATAAGGAGAAACAAAACTCAAGTGTACTCACTCGGAATTCTTCATCCGCTTTCTCTCCCTGATTAGCGTTTCACGGAGTGCTGCCTGGGTTCTGCGGAGTTTAGAAAAGGGCTTCTCCTCTAAAATAAGCGTTCCTCTCAAATATGGAGCCCTCTGAGTTGAGTTTTCCTCTTAATATAGCCACATTGCGTTAAAGGTCCTTCTCAACTAAGCGTCCCTCTGAGATATAGCGTCTTGAGTGCCGATAGCGCAAGTTAGATGGGATGCAGGTGCTGATGGATGTAGTGGGGTTGACAATTGATGGTAGATGCGGAAATGTGCTCTGTCCCTGTCTGGTCTGCAACTGGCGCAGGCACTTGGATTGGACTGATGTTCGCTCAAGCTTACGATAGAAGAGGGAAAGAAAGATATCGCCTCCAACGTAACCATGGTGGAGTCGAACATAGCCGAAAGCGGCTGGAAACTGGGAGAGCCTGGATTGAGCTGGGAGATGATGCGAAGAAGGAACAGAAACAGAGGTGTCGAGATGGAGAGCTACAGTAGCCTTTCCACACCCAATGCTCCACGGCTCCTCCCTCTAAACCCCCCCCTAACCCCTCTTTGGGCTCCTAATATACTAGTATGGTAAGTCTCAACATCCTCATCTCCTCCCAGTAGCCATGCGGTGGCATAGGTGGTCTGGTCTTCTAGAACCCTTGGTGACCGTCATCCAGTCACCTGGATCCCCCGGATCAGATTCTTCTCACGCTGACTAGCGCTTCACGGAGCGCTGCCTTAGGTTTCGATTCTTTTCTCAGTTCCCAGAACTTTCACAGTGTTCTGTGTTTTGCCATCACATCTTATTCTGCACCTCAACCCCCTTCTCCTAATAAATGTGGCGAACCTCTTTCTCTATACAATTGATTGATGCGTTCTTGTGAGCTCTCTCTCGTGTACACATCCCTTCTGCTGTGTTTATCCATACCTCCACTGCATCCAACTTGTATTTAACTTATATCTGGCCTGGAGAACAGGATTCTCGGTGTAGCAAAGGTATCATGAAGTTATGGTGTGCATCTAAGCACATCCATGTCAAATCAGGACTGAATGGAAGTATGTAAAATGGTTGATAAAGAAGCAATTAACCTACAGAAGATTGCCCCAGTGAATTTCCTCTCAACACATGCCTATGACAACTAGTGGGCCTTTATCTCGCATCTATATCCACGTGAAATCAGTATTGAAGTAAAATAGCAGAATGGAGCCTCTCATACGCGAGTACTTATGCTTATATAAGCACTAGAAGTGTCTATGATTTCGCCATTATTATACGGCTAATGTAGGCGACGACGCTGTAGCGAATTCTGGTCCTGTTCTATTATCCATGAGCACTGCCAGGGCATGCTTGTTGCGGTGGCATTATCCATAAGCACCTCTAGGGCTATGGTTATTGCTGTAGTAAATTCTGGTCCGCACTGCCAGGCAGGCGATTGTATTCATATTTCACTTACAGTATATGCCTATATACTAACTCTTGTTTCAACTAGACCTTTCCTACGCCATGTTCATCCTCTAACATAACAGGACAAAGGAAGAATCGCAGGCGCGTAGTCTTGTGCCCAGACCCTTAAAGAGGCAGATGGGGTCCTCTGCTTGCACACACTACAAGCTGAAAACTTGGGATAAGTACTAAGCAATGATATGGTAAGCATTTTGATAGAAAGTTCAGAAGTGCAGTCCTACAGTAGGTTATTTGAACACTCAACCTATGTTAAAAGCAGAGAGGGAAGGGATATTGTGTCGCTCCTGTGGAAGATACGAGGAGTCCGGCTTCCACGTGGCATTAGTGTGTAAGGAGGGGGAGAGCTTAAGGAGACGTTTTGGTAACTGGGAAGAGGTGGACGACCCAACACGGGTGAGGAGGAAAGTCATGATTGAGGGCAAGACTCGGGTCATGGATGTCGCGGAATCTTTCTTTGGCCGGTTACCTGGGTGTTAACCGGTCATTGGGGGATGGAGTAGGGATACGGGGGGAGGAAGGGGGTGGTGATATGGACCACCTGTGTTGTATTTAGCTATGGCTTTGGGAACAAGGAGCCTAGGGATTTCCCACTTGAACCTCGCCATGGGATTAACCTGCATGCGAGTATTGGATTTAAAAAAAAAAAAAAAAAAAAAAAAAGTGCACCTTCATTGTAGAGTTAGATATAATTCAGACAAATGTGATGGCATTACGTACCCAAGTTTTAGAGTTAAAATTTGTCTGGTGGTCTCGCAGGTCCTATAGTAGGTTTTTGAACGTTCAAGTTCTGCTGAAATCCTTTACTGGAGAGTTTGATATATCTATGTAAGCGAAATGGGACGTGGCCTGGGAGAGCCTGGGTTGAGGATGCGAGCAGGGCTCTATCAATCGCATGAGCACGTTGCTATGCTAACCTATCGCCATAAACAGAAGGTACACAACAACACAATAACTTCATACCTGCTGACATGAGGCCACGACGCAGTCATACAGTCATGGGACTTTCACAGAGCGCAGAGGAGCAGTTATAGAACGCTGCAGAGCAATCGCAGAACGCAGTGGAGCTCAGAAGTATGGAGCGGATCACAGCGAATTTTTTTTTTTTTTTTTTTTTTTTTTTTTGAACTCAGTACTCGTATGCACAACCTTAAGGGTCGTATGACGAGCCACTCCGGAAGCCCGGGTGGATTCAAAGTACGTACAAGTTAAAGCACGACTGGCAGAGAGAGAGAAATGGACCATGAAAACAATACGCAAACGCTCCGCACTCTCAACGGCCCTTTCCCTTCTCTCCTGATGGTCTGTCCCAGTCGTATTCCGAAATCCTAAAGCGCCTTCTGTCCATTCGTAAGGTCCCGCAGGTGATGTCTATGTTATGGGCTAAGTAGATAACCAGCGACGAAGCCAGTTTCCCAATTCTTCTTTGTTCACCCAGTAGCCAGCGTATTCCCAGGATTTGAGTGTCGTTGTCTTCCTCGATCCAGCGGCGCATGAGACCAGGCTTATACTTCGATGGGGCCGCATGTAGAACTACGGCTCGTGTCTGCCTTGGGGGTTTCTGTATGTCTGCTTGTTGGCGCTGCGCGAGGATCTGTAATCCTAGTGTTCGCATGTCTTCGTTGTGGATGTTAGACGTACCCGATGTCTCCGGCTCGGATTCCACACGTGGGGCCTCCGGAGATGTCGGATGTGTTGGCGGTACCTTTTGTCCCTTCCTCTAAGAACTGGAGGCTTGTCTAACCTCCGGTGTCGCTGTTGTAGGGGGGGCTGAGGTTTGAGATCCAGGATGTGTCGTAGACTGGTCGGAGATCTGTGTCCACATCTCTGAAACCCTGGTTAGTGCTTCCGGGGGTGATGGTGTCTGAGTTGCCACTTCTGTTTCTGCCGGGGGTGGCGTTTGGGTCATTGCTTCCATCATCTCCGGGGGTACGGGCTGATATTTCTCCCTAAAGTGGTGGTCCTGTTTTGCTTGGAATGCCGCCGCCAGAGCAGCGAACTTTTCTGTCTCCGGACCACAAACGGCAGATACTGGGAGACCCAATAGATGACACATTGAGAAGATATGAAAAGCCCATGCTTGGGCGCTGGATCACAGCGAAAGTGTGCATGAAGGAAGAGAGATTGTGATGATAAGGTTAGAAGGGTCACATATATAGAGAACAATAGATTTTGTAGCTAGTTGTGGATCATGATTCAATTCCCATGATTCAACTCCCTCTTCTGTGGGTTACCCTCAACTGTGAGTCAGAAGGATTTAACCTGACATCTGGCATCAGCTTTGATCAACCATCATACCATCTCAAGCTTCTCCCGTGCCTTGTACTTCCTGCTCCCTGTTCGGAAATGAACTTTGGACAGAGGAAGGATAGTGGTCGATGACACAAGGTCGAACAGTATACGAGTCCGGACTCCGACAAGATCAAAATGTACCGGCTTTACCCGATTGCCTTGAGCCTTCAGGCTATCAAGCGGCTCACAAGTATTGCAAATAGTGTAAATTGTATGCACCTGTGCCGCAGTACAATCATTGCATGTAGCATAGTCCTTGAACGAATGTCTACCCGAAATGAAAGGGAGTGTATGCATTGTGTAATAGTCACGGCTCAAAAATGTGCAGGAAGAAGGTGCAACTTCGTGTAAAGTAGGGGTTTATAAACTCACGACCCTGTTGACATTTAAAGCAGTAGAATGCTTTACCCAGCATGTATATCTATGTGGAATCAGCCTGAAGGGGAACATGGAAGATGGTAGAATTGGAGGATGTTGACGAGGATCACTAAGTGATCATGATAATCTGGTTTAATCTGGTTATTGAAGTTTAGAAAAAGTTCTAGAGTCATTCATACAGAAGGATCTTGTTACGCAGATCATAACTAACATTATACCCCACTATCTCGCGACACCTCAAGTTGCAGTGTGCAGATTACAAGTATGTGTAGAGAACAAGTTTTGGATAGAACAAGAATCTGAGCTCAGGGTACCGTAACGCTCGACTTCGCTTTAACATTCCAAAGTACATAGTTGTAATCTTGGCACGCACGCAAGCACTGTCAAATCCGCCATATCTATATTGTAAAGAAGCCCATATGTACCGACCCATCTCACACCATAAGAATACTCGCGCCCTAGCAACAATATCATGTGTTTCCTGACGGATAAATGGTGTTGGGTGATGGAGGATGTAAGCACTAGGTCCCACTGCTGTTACGGAGCATTCTTAGCACGAAGCCGATTGTGATCGAGAATAATCAGCTCTCTACCTCTTACGAGGGGCTTGTGCCAACCAGACTGAGCTCTCTATTCATCCCTCGTAACCTCGTATACTTACAGTTAATACCCCCGCTTCTCTCGTCATATCAACGCTACTAGTCAATGCCGTCCAGTCCCAAGAGCTCCTCCCCTATGCCCACATTAAATGATGTTGTTTGCAGACTTGCAGTAAAGTACAGAGAAGGGCTTCTATCTCACCTAGACGCATTGGCATAAATTCATAGACCATTCAAGGCTAGATCTCATATCCCCATGCCTGTCGATCCTCTATTCACAAATTCTACCTGTTGTTTCAATATAGCTGTCCAAACCAGTCAGTAAGCATTTCTTACCATTTAGTCTCAACCGCCCTCCACTTATGTCCCCTACGGAAGCAAACTTCTGAGATGCATTAGCAGTAGATGAATAACCATCCCTCCCTCATAGCCCTTCACAAATGCTTCTTCGTCGAACCTATCAGCAAACCTATCTGTTAGTACTTAGCTGTAAATCTCAATCCAGCAGTAGCTGTCAGCCAATAGGCCAAAACTCCTTCACATACTCAACTTCATTTGTTACCTTCAATCCAGCTCCTTCACTCAGTTATCCAATACTCCCTAACAAGCCCCCAACACTCCCTCTTTCCAAAGTTAGCAGCTCGCTCACTATGCTTATTACACAACCACTGTAATCGAACGATTCTCTAGTCCAGGAGTTCGATTTGAAAACTGCCGTTTGATGATCATTATACACTCGAGCTCAGGCCCGAATCTACATTCCCAAGATTCGGCTCTGGGGTGCTGTCAATGTCAACAAGGATGTGGTATAGCTGCTTCCAACTCCAGTGGAGAATCTGGACGGCTGCAGGTCGTGCGGTTTTGAACCCGAACTCAATATTGAGGTGTTAGTGCGGTTAGCCGAGGACAAAAAATGTGCAGGTGAAGATGTAGAATGTAGAGTAGAACAGTTATCAACCCTCACCATGGTAGAGGAGGGAAAAGTAATGCATAACTAAACGAATATCTCACTTGCTTCATTCACATGTTCACTTCACGATCCCAGACAAAACTCCAATGCATTTCAAGACCTATCCTAAGTACTTCGATAGGTCTCGCCTAGAGTGTTCAACTAATCCATCTCGACAAGGCATCCGGCCAATATTAGACATACATATTATGTAGTTTTGTGCCATTTTCCCAAGTTCCATCCCACCAAATTGACACACAGATACAAACTCAAGCATACTCAGTCAAACGAATTCGAAAAGAGAACACAATACTGCTACTGCTATCTTGTATCCGATGTCTCGGAAAACAACAAGCAAACAAAAGGATATGTGCAAGAAAATGTAAACAGCTATGCGAACCAAATAATGCGTGCAAAAATGTAGTGCTTGCAAAAAAAATGTAGTGTTAGAAAAAAAAAAATGAGACAGACTAGCCTTGTAGAATGTCGTAGACAGACAAGTATGGAAACATCAAAAGCCGTATCCAGCTCAAATTACAGCTAAAGAAAACGAACATGGTTGGTATTGGATAAGACGACTTCCCAAATCCCCCGAAAGAATGACCTGACAAGCGAAATAAACTGCTAAGCAAGATGAAGAAAGTTCATTACTCATTAAGATTCCATGGCAGTATGAAGTTAGGGGTTAGTGGCCACGGCGTTGTTCGCAGGCGGGTTATTGACGACCACATGGTTATTGGCTGGCGGGGCAATTATGGCAACTGGGTTAATGACCGCAGCGTTGTTGGCCGGGATATTGACGACCGCGGGGTTGTTGACCACTGGGTTATTGAACGCGGGGAAAATATTTGCGGCCGCGAATGCAAGTTGAAAGTCGAACTGTTGAAAATGGAAGTTACTGCTATAATAACCATTCAAGACTTGCTCGTCGCCAAGGGCCACAAGGTCATAGTCTCTCTGGGCGAAGACCTCAATTGCACTAGGTGCTGCAGCCCATGAAGGGTAGTTGGTATGAAGGAACATGTCCGAGTCCATAATCCACTGCCTATATCCGACAATGTTCGCTTCTTCGACAGTATAAATTAAGTGAGGAATGATGTGAAACTCCGGCGCATTTATTTGAAAGCGCCCGCAGTTGGTATACAACCATTGTTTGAGAGACACCCTCGGCAAACCTGCCAAGTCACTGCGGTCTCTCTCCATAGTGTAGACCTTAGCCGCAATGCTGAACTTAGCTTTGCTCGCTATATTTTCATTGGCCCACATGTTGCGAATGATCCCTGAAATCTCCATTTGTCGGACCAGGGGAATATAGGGTCCATAGAGACCTAAAAGAAACAAAAACAAATGTTAGTCATCTTGATAACTAAACTATAAACTATATGTGCTCCTTACATCGATAGGCAATGAATGCATTAACTGCCTTGCTTGTCCTCGGTGCGGTGAGTACTGCCAAAGCATGAGCTTGGAGTTGAGCATCAGCGCTAAACTGGTCGGAAAGGCCTCCGAAAAGATGGAGGTCAAGAGCCGGGCCCATAACTTGGAGGACTGGGTTGACAGGATAGCAATTCTCCATGGTGAGCTCAACGGAAAGACCGCCGAAGCGCGGTTGGAAATCATTTTCAGCGGCCAAAAAGGGAATTCTCTTGTTGTTGTTCTCTACCCAATAGACGGGGAATAATGTCGAATATTGGAGGTTAATGGGGAAAAGCAATGCGAGTCCATGGTGAATATAGTAGATTTTACCATTTGGGGATGCATGAACAAGCTGCCCTTGAGGGGTCCAGCACTTGAACGCAAGTTTGATGATGTCGTATTCTGGCCTGGAGGGGTTCCAGCTGTCTCCCGGAAAGATAGAGACAGCGGTGACATTAAGCACATGTATAGTCGACATGGTACTGAGATTTTTGAGGAGCTAAGCCAGTAATCAGACATGAGACATGAGACATGGTCATTATGAGGCCTTACACTGTATAGATATTTATTGTTTGCTTTCGCGTAGTGAGGGTAGTGAAAGTTGTGGTTGTAGTGATGAGGCTTTGAAGCAGTTGAAAGTAGACGAGTTTGGTGTGGAGAAAAAGGTTGAGGGGAAGGGGGGTTTTATACATAAAAAGAAGCCTATGGAATGGTACCGGGAACAGGTTTCGGGAACACATGAGAACAATGTTAAGGGAGTGTTATTGGGGAACAATGTTAACGGATAACGCTAACGGAGAACAATATTAAGCGAACAAACAACGCTAACAGAGAACAATACTAAGCGAACAAACAACGCTAAGAGAGAACAACGCTAAGAGAGAACAATGTTAAGGGAGAGTCATGTTAATCTCCTTAGCTTCGGAAGGCATTAAGCAGAAATTTGGTCTTATGAAGTATGCGATCTTCAAGTTCCGTTTCAAATCAGAGAATTCTTCATGTTCAGATTAGAATGTCACCCGTCGTGAAAGCCAATTCTCCATGCCAGATATAGCCAGGAAATGTTCATGTGGATGAGTTTAGTCTCATGCCGATGAGTTGCCCCAATCACTGCCCCACATAAAGAAATTACACCTCCACTCTCCAGAACGACCCCCATCCTTTCCCTTCCCCGCCCCCGCAGCTAACCCCATAGCCGTAGCCAAACCCTTCTGCTCCCCTTCCGGCCCTACTGGTCTACCCCACACCAATCCCAATCAGCCCGCCAGCTTCAGAGCCCAGCATTCGCGTAGAAGCAAGCAACAAAACTTACCTTGCACAAACCCAGAATCCCCTACCGCAATTAACCCCCTTCTTCTTCGTGACAAGCCATTTCGCTGGCTCCCCATGCCCATCGCACCTCGGCGGAAGCTTCCTTGTAAATAATTTATTCCATTTTTCCTTCGCCTCAATGGGATCATGCATCCCCCCGCTGTCATCACCATCCCCACCTTCGTTTGCGCAGGTCCGTGCACATGCGTAAAAAAGCTTATCATCCACACCTGCATTAGTGTCGCATTAGCGTGACACTAGCGCCAGGTACAATCAGACAAACGGGCCGATCCGCATGATCCAAGATTTCGACTCAATGGGATCGCTCTAAAATTGTCAATCGGGTCAATTCCTGCAGAGAAGAGATTCTTCTCGAAGCTTGCGGAAGACAGATTGCTGAATAGAAGATACAATAGTCCATTAAGGCCCTCAATGGCTGGGGTATGACTCAATAGTAAGTTCAAAACAAAGATTGTCAATCGCATCAATTACTGCAGAGATTCCTCTCGAAGCTTGCGGAAGACAGATTGCTGAATAGAAAATACAATAGGGTATCTCGTGCTCATTGAGGCCTTCAATGGCTGGGGTATGACTCAATAGTAAGTTCAAAACAATCAAAGATTGTCAATCGGGTCAATTCCTGCAGAGATTCTTCTCGAAGCTTGCGGAAGACAGATGAAAGATACAATAGGGTAATCTCGTGTCCGTTGAGGCCCTCAATGGCCGGAGCATGACTCAACCCCAACCATTGAAAGATAAAGATCAATGGCCATTGAAGGAAAAAAATCCCACTAAGTCAAAACGAAAAGTGAATAGGGTGTGACTCACGACTAACTTCAGTAGGGGTGTGACTACATGTGCCAACGCAGTTCGTATTCGTCCCACCATCATCACCACCACCTTGTGCTTCATTACCCTCAACTCGCTGTTCCTTCTTTTCTGTTTGCGACGATATTGCCGAATTGGTATTCGCTGTGTCTTTCTGCTCTTCCTTACTCCCATCATCTCGCGGTTTGAAGAAGCCCAATAGCCTTCCCTGTTTGTGTCCTGTTATGTTCTTTGGCACTGCTACCGAGGCCTTCCTTCGCTTCTCTGTACCCCATGCTGCTCCTATCGACGAAACATTCCTCTTCGCTCTATTCTGGCTATTCACCTCATCGCGATCGCTTGCTTCTCCAGTGACGACTTTCGCGCTAGCGAAATCCTCAACAGAACTGCTGTTTGTCGCGGTAGTGGATGAAGGCGATGACTCCCCTACAAGCCTATTGACCGTTTGTTTCACACTGACCATGGCAGCCTCGTCTTCAACAGTCGTTTGCGAGTCACCCCCATCAGCTTCAGCCCCGCCGGGCGTTTTCGAGCCACCCACATCAATTTCAACTCGGTCAGACGGTGTACTACTAACAGTCTGCTTCGAAAACATGTCCTTGATGTTCCTCCTAGCAGTAAACTCTGGCATCAACCTCCCCGACAACTTTGGCACCTGATATGTTTTTGATGCTCGACAAGTAGGCTGTTTGATGCTATTTATATACATACCTTTGGGGTTAAGTATATCGAGAAGGTGTGTCTCCGTTGATTCACCAGCTGACGAGATCTGAATGCTAACAATGGGCTTCAGGACGGCATATACGGGGCAGTGATCGGATCCCTAGGAGAGAATGTGTTAGTTAATCGCACCCTATACTCGTCCTTGTAGGTCTCTGTTTCCCATCGTTTTGATATTGGAAGATGAATTTTGACAATTAGATATGAAGCTCCGGCTAATAGCCGCAGTTGCAAACATCTCTAGCAATGAAAATATGGGTAGAGAAGAGGCACTCACCATCAAACCCTCCTGAATATTTGCAGCAGAAAACCATGACTTCATATCCGACGAGCAGCACACATAGTCGATGCGAGCCCCTCCAAAGTGTGAGAAACAACCTCTACAAATATAGCTTTCCTGCACGGGGGTAACAGCTTACCATAGTTGCCGGGCCTTGCTTGTATTCCTGCCAAATAAATCAGTTAGGTAAGTGAGGTCCAAAAAGGATATATCGAGCATCGCTTACGTTGTTCCCAACAAGTGTACATCCCCCTCCTCTCGGGCCACCACTCCCTACACACATCCACCATTACCCCCTCTTGATGTGGCTCCAACAGCCTATCAAACATCATCCTACACTCACTCAACTCCTTAAACGACACACCTCCAGCCTTACTCATAGCCTCCTTCGCATGGGCACTATCAATCTCATCTCTGGCAATATTCAAATCTCCTACCAGTACCACCCTCCGCCCCATGGTAATCAAATTTCTACACCGCTCAAACAATGCCTTGACGAACGCTGTCCGGAATTCGTCTCTAGAGGAGTCGCGATTTGCCGGACAGTATGTGCCTATGAGAATGAATGCGCCGAGGTCGAGGATGATAGAACGGCCTTCGGAGTCAAGAAGTAGAGCTTCATCCCGAGTAAGGTAAGTGGGATACCCGCCAATTTGTTGAGAGGTAGGGAGGGAGATATAAGGGGTAGTGGAGGAGGGGCCGGCTAGGTGGCCGGTTATGCCTTCTTCGGCTTTCATGGGGGATATTTTGGATTGCCGGATGTAGATGGCGACTCCAGAGTATCCTGAAGCGAATGGACGATTAGTCAATTGATATTAGAGAGGGGAGGGGGTTGTCAAAGCACAAGTATTGATTCACTTTTCTAGTCAGAATATACTAACCTTTCTTGTGCTTTGGAAAGGTGAAATAACAATCCCATCCAGGTACCAATACCATCCCATCTGTAAGCTCTCTCTTCTGGATCTTTAGTTCTTGAAAACAGACAATGTCCGCTTCGAGAGTATCGAACATCGCCTACTCCTCATGCATTAAAATGTTTTCTTTTCTTCAACATTTGAGAGGGTAGGAGAGGGAAACATGGGAGAGATGATGGAGAAGATGATGAGAAAGAGATATATTGTTTGACAGGCAGAGAGTTGTACCTACCCCATATGTCTTCAATTCCACCCATGGCTTATACGAAAATGGATTTCTGGTTTCTTGATGTTAGAATCAAAAGTAATAAATAAGTAATAGACGAAACAGATTTTTGTGAGGGGGCATGTGGCCTCCTTTTGTACTGGTGATGTAAAAAATAGCCTTTTGCAAATGTTACGTCTCAATAGTTTCAACAATCGACTTAAGAGAATAGGATATTGTGCCAACCAGGCTAGCATTGCCGATTGAGGAAAAATTACAGCTTACCTTATTCCGTTTACTATTGATGTGTTAGTGAACGGATGTAAAAAGAAAAACGGACACGAGAAGTTCACTAGCAGTTACGTACCATTCCATGTCGTGATCCTCAGTCCTTCTTCGCGTCGACTACTGCTAGAACTGACAGCAGCGCTGGACATAGGTACTCGCCGTTGAGAAAGAGGGGTATAATATCACGCAGAGCTTGAGGTATTTGGTTTTCTATTTTTTTACGTACGTGATGGTGATGGAAATTTAGTACGACATGACGTTCTATTAGCGTAAGCACGTGAAATGCTTGTTAGCGTGAACACGTGCGACGCTAATTTAATTGTACAAGTACATATAACAAACGACCCTTGCTGCCCCACCAGTCATATGCAAAGGCCGCCCGCCCGTCTACAGTCCTACAGGGATAGATACCTGAAGGTTAGATGCAGCCCCACAGCAAACGTTGAACTTTAGTCGAAGCTAATGCCCTGTTTTTGCCCGCTAACATCAGAGACCAGGAATCAACGGCATGGATGAAGGAAGCTGATACTAGTCATTTCTCCTATTCTCCTATTTTGCAGGAACCAGAGGCGCTACGCATGGATTCTATGAGGGAATCTGGGAAGGGGAAGTGCGCAAGGTAACAAGAAGCGAGTGGCGGACGCAGCTTCGCATGGGGATCAGGGCCTAGCCGACGAGATATCAGAGGGTTTGGAGGGGCGCGGCTGCGAGGAATGGCAGCTGCAGAATGCGGAACGCACGCAGCGGGTATGTGAAGCGCAGCTGCGGAGTACAGCAGAAAGGTGGAGCAAAGCTGCGGCATGCGGCGGTGGTGTGGAGCATAGCAGAAGAATACAGCGGAGCAGTCGCGCAGTCACGGACCGCAGCAGAGCCATCACGGAGCGGCCTTCACGGAATGTTGCAGGACAGTAGCGCCGTCACGGAAAAAGGAGCAGTCGCGGAAGTGTGGAATAATGCAGCAGAAATGTGAAGCGCAGCCGCGGAACGCAGCAGGGCAGTCGTATAACACAGCGGAAGTGTGCACGAAGGAGGAGTTTGAGAAAAAGCTCACAGGAGCGCATTTGATGATAAGATAGTTCGACCAGAAAGAGCCTCCCCCCAGACTTCAGCAGGAGGAGCTGTATGTCAAGGATCAGCATGCAACAGGAGAGGGAGCATGGAGAGACTTTTGCAGGACTCTATGGCACCAGCCAAGCAGCATGCAACTTGGAACCAGGTGATGACGTTCTGAAAGGCCTGAGTTTCATTACCATTGCGTCAGCGATGGAGGTATGATCATTGGTCATGTTGGTGACCTTCTCCGTGCCTCTTTTGGCCTGCCTATTATGGCGAATACTGTAGATGGTAGCAATGGGTGGACATCTCACCTTGGAAGAACGGGGAGCACTATCAACATAACATAAACCCTCAAATCAGCACCATCACAGGAGAGAAGGTCATACAAGCGCTAGCGAAAGAGATCAGAATCATAAGCATCGACTCCAGCGGCAATGACATGGGAGAGTGTAAATTACGAGGGTATGAACGGAGAAATTTTGGATAAGAGATATATTTGAGTAGTTATTCTTGCTTTTTGTATTGCTATAGCTATGTTATAAGGATTAATCCATCTTTTTCTCTGTACTGGCCGTTTCTATCATCCTCGCGATTTCCCATTATTGGCCGCTTTGGGTATAGGCGAGAGCTCTCCCTTGCTCGAGCCGCCCCCCTAGATCCACCATGAGTCTCTTTCGAGTAGGGGCACAGGGTCGAGTTCTTGTTGATCTTCCCATCGTGTCCAGCTGTCCGGTCTATCGCTTTGCTCGGTGTAAGATTACGAGGTTATCAACAGAAGTAATGATTGCGTGAATAAATTTTGTATTGGTAGTCTGATCGCTATAGTGGTGCCATTCAGTTCCTTCTTTCTGCAGAGTTTTGCCTCCACCAGGCCTAGCCCTTATCTTACGTGGGCGAGAACAACCCCCCTTACTCGATCTCCGTCATTTCTCTAGATAACAAAGGTGTCTCCAGACATGACCAACTGTAATCTGTTCCTATGGGACTCCCTTCTCTTTCCCAATTTGCATCCATCACTCCTTCCAGGAACCAGCCGGTAGTAATTTCGTCAAGATATCTGCCGGATTCTCCTCCCCAGGGATCGTCGTGATTTTGAGTTGTTCTCTTCTCACTTCCTGCCGCAAGTAATGGTATCTGTGTTCGATGTGGTGACTCCTCCTAGAGTACTTATTTTCGCTAGGTTGTATGCTCCTTCGCTGTCCGTTTTCAACTCCGGTGTCGCCCATATCTGCATTTCTCCCATAAACTGCCATCCCCATGCTGCATCTTTCGCTGCCTCGCAATTAGCAATATATTCTGCCTCCGTTATCGACAAAGACACTACTTCTTGTCGTCGACTGTACCACCCGATCAACTGACCTCCGAGCGTCGCTAATACGCCTGTCTGTGATTTGGCGTTCTCCCCTCCGTATGATGTGTCGGCGTACATAACTAGCCTTAGATGGGTTGGCTTTGTTATAGTAAGACCTCCGTGCTTGGTCGAGTACAAAGATTGCGATACTTGGATCGCCGCTTTCGGGGTCGACTTCAATGTGCGGCGGCCAAGCATGTTCGATATCCCGGGTCTCGTCATACTGGCAATGAAGTCTACTATTGCTTGAAATTTCACGATGTTGGCATTTTTCTTCTTCGTCATTCAAGGTTGATTCATCGAGCTTGTAAAGCTCCGGATTTAAAGGTAGCGATCGTGTTGCTTCAGCTTCTCCATCTTCTTTTAGGTACATTTTCTATAACGGTTCTATAAGATCGGTCTGAGTTAGCACCCCTTTATCTGTCCATTTTAGTTCCATTCCGAGCATTTTTTCCGATTTTCCCCTTTTTCCAGTTCAACATGTTCTTCTGCGGCTCGTTTAGCTTTATCTAGCACTTCTTTCGTTGATCCAATCCCCAGAAAATCATCGACACGAGTTCCGATGACTAGTGTTCCTCCCTTATTGTTGTAAGTGGGAAGCGCTTCAAGCTGATCACGCTAAAAGTCTCACTATGGAAAGGAAGCAGCTTTTGTGTCTTGCTGCTTTTGGATGCAGAAAGGGGGCGTCATGACGAGTGATCTCTTCAACTATTTGATTCATATCAATTGCCATATCACTCGAATACAGAATATATCAAAATGTCTACAGCCATGATGTCGATATCTGCTGATGCTCCCCACCTCCGCTATATGTTGTTTGACCTCAGTAAACCAGTTACCATATCTCCCGAAACATTCGACAATGTTTGGCTATATGTTGATTTAGTTTACACTAAGCTTTAGTCAGAGCTGCTGCAAGCATATGGTACAGTCCGTATACAGAAATATGAGTGCAGGCTTCGGAAGAGTAGGACGTCAAGCACAGTGGTAGCTCAAGATACTAATGGCAAGGTCATTAAAATTTAAACGACGGCATATCAGTATTTGAGATTCATACCTTTGCAATGTCCGAATGAAGGTCTCACATCCAGTGGATGCTTCAGCAGTTACTATTGAGCGCCTTGATGAACATACCCATTCCCACGATATTGAGGAGAGCTTCCGTATTAAAAAACCTAGCATATTGCTAGAGTATTAACCCCTCTACAGTGGGAGGCACATATAGGGATGTTTGCGGAGTGTGGTATGGAGGTGTATGAAACTGTCGTGACTGTCTGGGTTGAAGAAGAAGGGAGCAGGCGGAATGTTGAGAGGGCTAACATTGTCATTCGTGTACGGGAAAGCTTTGAGCAGGTGCAACAGCAGCTCTATACGGCATATGAGATGATGGATCGGCTTAATATGGAGGACACTGTACAAAGTGAGCGAATGGAGGAATGGGCAAATCATGTGCAGGCTACCTTGAGTACTCTGACGAGTATACGTGCTGAGGATATTGTAAATGGACATAGGCCATGGGAGTTGTGATAGGAATAATAACTCGTCATGACGCCCCCTTTCTGCATCCAAAAGCAGCAAGACACAAAAGCTGCTTCCTTTCCTCTATAGGATGGTGAGACTAAAAGCGTGATCAGCTTGAAGCGCTTCCTGTAAGTGCCGACACATTGGTACATGCCTCCCATCCCAAAATCTCCTGTAGCCTTTTGAACCACTCATGCCCTGCTTGTTTTAGCCCACATAGGGCTTTGTCCAATTTCCAATATTCGATGTTCCCATGTTCATCTATATCGGATACGTACACGGCGTCATAGTGGAGTTCTGCTTGTAGATAGGCAGCTATGACATCCCACTGTCGTATTTGTATTTCCCAGTTATGGTACAATGCGATGATCAGGAGCATTTTGAAGGTTTCGGGGCACATCATTTGGGCATAGGTTTCATCGTAGTTTATTCCTTGCTCCTGTGTGAACCCTCTTCCAACTTTTCGGGCATTGTATTTCTTAATAGTACCATCTGCCTTTCTTTGCAGTCTATGCTCTATTGAATAGACTCTTTATTTGTGTATCAAGATAAATGAAAGTTTTCGCATATGCTCTTCTCGTTTGCTTCTTAGTTCCATACGATCTGAAGCTTCTTAGCTCCACTCGATTTTCTGAAGTTTCTACTATGTTCTACCACCTCTTACAACTCTCTAGGTTTTATTCTCTGTTCGTGATCTAATGGGTTATTCGCAGTTTCTTCATAGCAGGGCCTTCCTGTTACTTCGAATTTCTTATAAGTGTTATGCCGTACAAATACCTACTTTTGTGTCGACAATTTTTGCCCCTTCCGGGATTCGGATTTATCTATTTTGGTATATACATGGTTATTTCTTGAGTTCTAGCTTGTTCGTCGGTCGGGTGGTCAGGATCCGCTCCTACAGAGCGGATCCTACAGCGAATATTCTTCGCCGCGTCAATGCTTTTCTCGGGCCGATCTTCTTCATTCCTGCCCTTCTTCCCATGTTGCAGATCGTTGCTTGTAGCTTGTCTTAGGAGCTTGATGTATGGGGCCATCGGGTATGATGGCGCGTTCAGAAGTGGTGGGTCGATTGTGAGTTTTGGCCTTCGTAGGGGTGGTTGGTTGTTCAGGTTGTTCTTCTTCCGATTTGGAACACACTTCTTCTTCTTCTTCTTTGATCGGTATAGAATTTTTTGCTAATTTGAGTTGTCCTGTCTCGATCCATACCCAATATGTACCGAAACTTACTGTATATCCTATTATCCGCCCTTCAAAACTTCTTAATAATTTGTCTTTTACAAACAAATTACTTCTTGCCTGAACGGGCGTAGGTTTTGACGGGCTTCTTCAGGATTCCTTTTAAGCATGATTTCTATCGGAGGCGCACACTTTTTTTTTAAAAAAAAGTGTGCGCAACCTTAGGGGTCGCATGATAGCCCTCTTTATTCTCGTACATGCTTGAGGTAGCAAAACTCGTCAAGTGAGATTAGGCCTTTGCCCAGTTTCCACCATGAAACATTCTCGTTCCGGGTTAATATTTGGTGCACTTTTGATGTTTATGTTTTTCATTCGGTAGAGGGTCTCATGCCAGCTTGTGAGACCGCATATGCAATCTTGGTATTTCATCCCCGTCGGCAGTGATGAGTCTGAGGGGGACGTCAGACTCCCAGCTTTGATGGCAAGCAGCAGCCCATGGCGATAGGTTGTTCCGACCCCTGCCTCTATATCGCGTCAAATTCCAATCGTAGGCCAAACCGGAATAAGGACCACACTACAACGTCAACTGCAGCTGGTGTCGATGCCACAACTGTGGTGAACAGTCTGAGTGGGCAAGGACCCTCCCCGAATACTACTAGGTCATCGCCGAAACCCTTCCCTGTCCAGCTATCTCCAATCTTGCCTTTCAGAGTCTTATGGGGTACTCTATTTTTGGTGTAGGCTGCCCAATCTAATGCCTTGTCCCAAAGCCCTTGTGGAGGGTTCATGGCTATGAGGGCGGTCCGACTCATGGTGAGGACTGTGCGATTCGCTCTCTCGATGATCGCATTTGTTTCGCTGTGTCGTGGAATAGTCTCTTTTGACGCTCATTTTCAACCCTTCTTGGACGTCTTTCAGCGGTGCAGCTCATTGGTTGTATGGTGAGTAGCAGCAGTATCGTATTCATAATGTCCTTCCATACGACAGCTTGTCCGTCCTATCTTGATTGCCTTGAATTGTCAATTCTTCCCCATCTGACTTCCCCATCTGACTCGTCATCCGATTCTTCTTTCATTGCCGTTTTTACTTTCTTTTTCTCCCGTTTTTCGTGAAATACTCATCCTCCGTGTGGTTCATTCCTTTCCAACCTTTCGCGATACAGTAGTCGCATCGGTTTCCGTTGTCTTTCTTTTCTACCTCGAGCACCACTGGATTTTCTTTTGATCCTTCTTCTATTCTTCCCTTGTGACCTTTGGGTTTTCTGTGGTACAAACTCCTTGAGCTTCCTGGCATTGTCATCATAAGAGTGCTCCTTTGCTCGGTTGTGTTGGCTCGGTTGATAAGTATTCCAGGTTTTCTCATAGAGTACAATATGCTCTTCATGGAGGTTTTTCGGTCGTCAAAGTTAATTGTCATGATGCTGTCGAACAGAGGGATTTCGCAAGCTTTATAGACTTAAAGTTAGCCAAGAAAGACAAAGAAGAGGTTTCGCATCTTTTATGTTAAGTTAGCCTGGTTGGCACAACACCCTCGTAACTAATATTAAGTGGTAGTCTATTCTGGTTGCCGACCGACCGACCGCCCCGCACAACCCACACGACCCGTATAACCCACACGACCCCCAGCCGTGACATCGGAATTAGCAGTGTCAGCAGCAATTCTAGCGATAGCAACTGCAGATGAGGCACAAAACACAGCTATCGCACTGCTTTGCCAATCTCCGCCTACAACAGATCACATATCTGTACCCAAAAGGCCTTTTGATTGCCATACCGGTGGTCTGCTTGATATTGTATATAGAGTCGAACAAGCTTAACTTTTTTGTCCTCTGTAAGTCGGACTCTAGTCCCGTTGTTACTGCTTGAAATAGGAGTTTCACGGCTTAAAGATGAGCTTGGAATAGGTGGCAATTGAGCGTGTTCAACTTCGGCAGGTAACACGCACTTCGCATTGTAAGGAGTGTTTCGGTCTTGAGAAGCCATATGTAAAGCGATAAGCTGTTTGGATAGCTATGCGTTGAGTGAGAGGCAATGCAAGAGGGGTAGATATTTGGTATAATTATACTTCAAGGTGCGGCTAATTTTATTTACTAACAAGTCGTTACCATAGTAATATCGGAAGTTGTCAAAGTTAACAAGAAACTAAGTTGCGAAATCCCTCTAATTAGAGCATAGAATTCAGTGATTGATTTTCCTTCGTAGGCTTGCTTTATTTCACCGTAAGCTTCCTTTGCACTTAGTAAATTCTCGATTCTTGCTCGAACCTCGTCTTCACAATTCTTTCGAATTGTCAAGAGTGCTACCGCATTTGCATCTTTCCATGTCCTCATCGCTCTTAACTCTGCTGCGATCGTTCCTTCTTCTGGTTTTTCATATGCCCCTGTCACCACTATTCTCTCCTGCTGGAACCAGGTCAAAATATCCTTTGATAGATGGAGGCTCTTTGTCTGTTTCACTATTCTCTCCCGCTGGAACCAGGTCAAGATATCCTTTGATAGATGGAGGCTCTTTGTCTGGTTCACTATTCTCTCCTGCTGGAACCAGGTCAAGATATCCTTTGGTAGATGGAGGCTCTTTGTCTGGTTCACTATTCTCTCCTGCTGGAACCAGGTCGAGATATCCTTTGATAGATGGAGGCTCTTTGTCTGGTTGGCACAACACCTCCCTTTAACGAACCAGACTAAGAGGCTCTGACCTTGAAGACGCTCCCGGACTGGTGAGACACTAACCACACTAGTGAGACACGGTCTTCCCTTGCATTAGTGTTTTCTAGCTAGATGTGGATGCGCCAAGAATAGCGAGCAAAAAAAAAGAAAAAAAAAATTTGATTGGCAGTATGTACTCTTGTGGGATTCGAACTCGCTTCACTTCGCAGTTCACCGTACATATAACCTACATACTAACCACTAAGCCATAGAACATGACTACAATTTTATTGTAATCAAAATCTTATATACCATTCAACGGTAGAAATACCGTCTTCTCACATCCAACATCCACTTTCACTTCCCCTGTCTACAGTCATGCCACCAAAGCGCAAGATATTGAAGAATGCGATCTCAATATACTTCCAAACAAGGCCGCGAAGAGGCCTAAAGCTCCTACACATCCTCCGACACATCCTTCCGAGCTACCTCCAGTGCCTACTTATCAGCTGCCTGTAGCAAGCAGCCTTCGAACATGATGCAGAATCACAGCTCTCCATAGCTCCGCAAAGCCACTGGCTGCATTCAATGCATTCTTTACTGCAGAGGTATGGAAGACTCTTGGGAAGAATACCAATGCTTATTACCGCAATTGTATGAAGGATGATGTGTCCAGGCGTCACAGAAGGGGAGCTCAGGTGTGGATAGGTCTTATTCTGTATATGGGGTAGTTTACTCCCAAGCATTGAAGGAAAGTCAAGGTAAATATTACAAATTTATAAAAGAGGAATTTCCAATGCACATACGTTAAGGGGGGATTCTTAAACTGAGTTTAGAATACCAGGCGTTACATGCAATGAGCTTAAAGCGATTCCGGAAGAGTAAACGCTACGTCCATGTATCGCATCGCCGCCACGATAGGACTACGGTAAGACCCACGGCAATGGTGCGACAAGCTTCAACTCTCAGTACTTGCAAGGCACTTCAGGACACATTATATACCTTCTACGAATATTTCCATTGATGAGATGGTTGGTGCAAAGAAGTGTGCATACTGTCAAGATGCCAAATAAGCCTATTAGCGAAAGTTACAAGTTGTTTGCGCTATGTGAAATGACCACTCCTAGTGGGATGGTACTCGCGCTGAGGATGTGATCTCGCTCTCGGTAATGGAAGTTGAGTACATGGTATGTTGTGATGCAGCTACAGATAATATCACATCTTGCTCTTGCTGCGCCGAGAATCACCCGGTTGGATGCAGTCTTCTACGGCAAAGTTTGAACTTCAAACGGACCTAATGTGCTCTTTTTGTCTGCGGAAGACGTCTTCAAACTTGTCTGGCGCCACCATCAGAAGTCTGCGCCAGAGGCCAGAAACCGACACACGGATGAAAATGAAGCCATTCCCCCATTCCCACCTGGGACCAAAAATGCCCAGGCCGCGCATACGGCGCATGGGTTCCCAGGGAAGGTGATATGCGGAGGGCAACTGGACGATCATGGGAACGATGAGGCAAATGGGGAATGCAATCGCGGGTAGGGACTAAGACCTAACGGATGAAGCTCCGACGAGGTTTCAAAGGAGTTGGGAAGAGCGGAGGTTGACAAGAATGATGCAGTCATGGTACGTAGCAGGAACCTGGAGCGTAGCTGCGGAGAACAGCCGCAGCGGAGTAGTCGTGCACGCAGGGAACGTAGCGGAGCAATCGTGGAAGCGCAGAGGTTGAAGTGTAGCCAGGGAATCCAGCAGAAGTGTGGTGTGGTGTGTGGCCGCGGAAAGCAGCGGAACAGTCATGGAGGCGCGGAAGTTGGAGTGTAGCCAGGGAACCCAGCGGAAGTGTAAAGCGCAGTTGCGGAAGTGTGGAGCGCAGTCGCAGAAGTGTGGAGCTCAGTCGCTAGTGTAGCTACAATTTTTATTAAAAATTATAACTTGCAATATTATTTAATGTTTCTCAGTGGAATGCAGCGGATTGCAGCAGAAGTGTGGGCGAAGGAGGTATTTGGAAAGGCAAGAATGCATCGATGAACTGGATAGAAGAAGAGATGAGAACCTGGGCAATCCCCGACGCCTCCAGTCCCGATGCCTTCCCTAATCGAGTCCTCCTTCAACTCTCTCTTCTGCAGCATCCTCACTTAACTCCCTCCTACGTGGGTTATACGCAGCCTTCAACCCGACTTCTCTCCGCAGCTATTGATATTAATATACTTGAAGTACGCATATAATATATGAATGTATTTGCTATTCTAGAATAGCCTAGCTAGACTATTACAAAATTAAAACTTTGGTCAAAGATTTTTAATATTATAGCAATAGGGTATAATTTTTACAATACTACAATAACAACTTTAATACTATATAGAGTAAATACCTAATAGAAGTATATCTAATATTAAAGTTATATTACAACTAGTTATCTAATAAAATAAAGAATAAAGAGTAAGTAACTTAACAATATAAAAGGAATAAGCATAAGTGATTAAATATTAGATAATATAAGGAGTCTAATATATATATAAGTAGCTTTATAAAATATATAACTAGAGTCAATACTAGTTTGATATAAGTTTGAAGATATAATACAAATATATTAAAGATTTAATAAACTAATTTTAATATTATTATATCTTTATTTTTGGTTTAATTAAATAGGTTGCTATAAAATAACCCTAATATTAAAATTTAATATTTATTATATATAGTATATAAGTATTACTATAAGTATATATATATTTATTTTATAATAACTTAAACTATATTAGTATAGTTTAGAATCCTAAAATAAACTAGAATATATATAAATATACTTATAAATATAAATTTACTACTAAATCTATAAATTCTATATACTAATATAACTAATTACTCTTTAGACTTTATATTATAACTAAGTATATAAATATACTAGCTAATCTATAAATTTTATATATAAATATAATTAATTATTTTTAGAACTTTATAATATAACTAAGTATATAAAATTACTAGTAAATCTATAAATTTTATATATAGATATAGTTAATTCTTATTAAGAATATTTATAAAATATTTTTATCTATATATATAGATATTATTAAGTATATAAACTTATTAATAAATCTATAAACTATATATATAGATATAGCTAATTATTCTTAATATTTAGTAATATAACTATATATATAAACTTACTAGTAAATCTATAAATTTTATATATTAGTATAGGTAATAATATTTAAGATATTATAAGTATACTCTTAAGATATTTCTATCTATATATAATTATATAAAAAAGGTCTTCTATATAGTACTAAGTTAAGTATAATAAATTATATATATTTAACTACTCCTAATAATTTCTAAATCTTTTTTGAAAGCTATATAAATCTTCTACTTTAGTATAGTATTTACTTATTTAATCAATCCTTGTATCTGAGAATATTATGGACGTCTCTGTATTAAAGAAATTCTATAATATTCTATAATAATAAGTACTTCATATTACTTCACTATAGTCACGCCTCATACAAGTATTAAAATAAAAAAAAATAAAAATAAAAATAAAAAAAAAGTAGTTTACCTTTAAATTTATATTTACTAAAGATGAGTTCCTGCTCCGGGCACATTTTTTGGATACTTACGTCGAATCGCCACTACAGGCACAGCCATCATGAGTACCTTCTAGGGCCAGAAAAGGTGGCTCAATAATCCATAAAATTAAAGACATTCATTGACACAAGACAGGTATAACATGACCCATCCCCAGAGGGGTGCTATAATTTCCAAGCTCACTTATAGAAGGCATGTTCCCCATACTGTCCGCTAGTCACCGTGACATCCCTCTCCAACCCGTGCACCAATTCCTCGAAAATACTTCTAATGTCACAGAAGCCCTCCCAATTGCTAACCCCAATTCTCACATCACCGGCGCCTAGGGCCTTACCTGGGTTCCGCCCCCGCCTCCGCCCTGCCCTAGCGGTACTCTCCTCAGTCCCTGTGCCCTCAGTCTCTACCATACACTTCCCCGTATATTGCCACTCCCAAAGCGCCAACCTCATCTCCCTGGCTGCATACTTAAATCTTTCAAAACCCGGCCGAAACCGCTCAAGTAACTCTTCAAATATATCTTCGGAGCTGACAATATTGGCGCACTTGAGAGATGCAACTATTGCCTCGCTCTCGCAACTCCAGGCCTTCAGGGGGTCATTAGATGGCCAACAATCCTGCTGGTGGACATCCTCCGGGGGTGCTGGTAGTATCGAGGATTGGGTACTGGCAACCGGGTAACATGCAACCCAGAGAAGGACATACAGAAAACTTTCCAGGTCATGTCTATACCTATGAGGTGCCTTACCCCGTAGGATTGCGATCGCGATGAATGGATATGTCCCTGTTCGCTCAGGTATGCCCGATGTGTCTTGCTCCGTTACGACGACAGCATAGTCAAGGTCGATAAGGCAGCCATATAGATCAGTGCCAGGAGTGTAGAGGAATTCTCCGTCAATAGTTGGAGGTGTCCCAGGCACTGTTGCGAGTGGGGAGGTAATTGCAATGATATTGTTTATTGACACATCTCGGTGGAGGATACCGCCCTGAAAGAATAGCGAGGCATGAGCGATGACACCGGCAAGTAGACTGCGGGCAATCTGCAGCGGTGAGAGTGAAGGATCCGAGATTGGCTTCCCTATGGTCCCTAGCACGAGCCGGGTGAAAGAGCGATTAGAACCTGTGACAAACATGGTGTACGCATCAATGGCAGACTTTTCGGGTAGTGTAGGCATGTCATGGTCACGCAAAGTGCAAGGCGTTAACCCTCTGCGTACGAGTGTATGAACGTCACCGTATTCATCATGTGAAATAAGCTTTGGGAGGCCAACAACACCCTTCGAGTATGCGACAGAGTAGACCTCAGCCTCTGAGGTGCGCTTAGTGCTTTGCCAGCTATATTTCACTGCGACAACTCTGCTGGTTGCTTGCAATGTACCCTCCCAAACACAGGTACCACGACTGACGATTCCCCCGGCCGTGAAGATTCTTTTGTTCAGTAAAACTTCCGCTGTGGCATCTTCCTCATTTGTAGGCCCCACGGTACACCAATCCGGTTTCTTGGGGCCCGCCCAGGAGACGCTTCTTGTATGGAACCATGTTGCTTGTAATTCACTTGTGGTGAGGGAATACAGACATTGAACAACCGAGGCTAGGCTACCACTGCTGGCAGTCGACGAATAATTAAGATTCAGTGAACCAACTGCACCAGCTCTATCGAATCTCCAGAGTCTCAGTGATGTACCTGAGTTTGAGGTTAAGATGCCGATGATTGCCATACGGAATGGCTGCGCAATGAACACCTGTTCTACGTATGAGGCGAGCTGGAGTTTGGCGGCTTCCTCAGTTTTACCGACAGAGTGATGTTCACCTACAACTAGGATGGTACTCCAGGTGGGAGCAACTGAGTTACTAGTCAGCACGAAGTCAGGGCGAATCTGAGAATTTCCCAATCCCCGTAAAGTGGAGTTACGGCATGATATCCAGGAAAGCCCTTCAGGGGTTGGGGTTGTATCCGGTGACCCATGAGTTAGATTCTCCTGAATGTGCTCGCTTGGGCACTGTGCTGTAAGTCGAAGTGTATCGCCAGCCTTAGCGAGAGCACTTGCAACAGTGGAATTATTACACGCCTCGAGATTAAGCTGAGACACGCGAAGAATAGCATTGCCGAGATCACAGAACCAGGCCGAGAAGACCCTATCTGCAAACCCCGGTGGCGTACAGCAATAATTATCGGTTATCGTGTCATAGGTGATGCCCTTATTCGGTGAATCTTGAGATAGAAGTGCTAATAAATCGATAGCCTGTGTATCACTAAGGGCCCATGGCCCATAATGTACAAAGTCCGCGAGGAAATTCCCGTAGCTATACCATCGTCCATGCAATTCGTCTTGTAGGAGAGGCAACACCTGAGATGTGAGGCGACGTCGTTTCCCTGTAGAGGCACTGCGCATGGGGAGGAGGGTAAGAGGAATACTACATGCTTTGCGTTTGATAGGAGTCGAGCGATAGCGCGTCGCAGGATATGTTGCTGGGGCGCTCTGTACTACTCCCGCGGGTGGTGGTGGAGTATGCTGGGAAGCAGTAGGTAGCTGGGGTGATGTGACTATGATGGCGCTGGTTTTTGCGCGAGGGGTTAAGGGAGCTGTTGGATCTGAAAGCTGCGGTCGTTCGTCCAGTGGGGGCAACGCACGCCTGTCACGAGTTCTTACCATCGGCGTTCGAGGTCTGGGTGCAAAACTGGCTGACAGGGCTGGAACAAGGTGCAAAGGATGTGCAGTACTAACAGGTTCACGTCAGACCAAGAAGACGCAATGCAAGTGTTTAGGGGCCTGACTAGCCGAAATTAAGGAAAGCGTGTCACTTTCAACAGTCGAGGCTGCCAATGAGGCCGGTGTGGTGGATTTGCAGTCGAGATTCGTGAGACGCCTTACCAGGTACGAGGAGGTGTTTTGAGTTGATGAGGTAGTGGTTGGTGATGAGTTGTGGGATTGAGCCAAGCGAGTTTTGTCACGCACGTGACGCCTTGTCTCGGCAGTTTCCATTTGGTGTCTTAAGCTAGCCAAGAGTCTTGGCGTTACCACAGCTGTCCTAGGCTAATCTATTTATAGGTAATCAGGTGTTGGGACTAAACACGTTTCAGCATACCTCCGCCAAGCTTCGGATTCTTGCGTCGGGCAGAAAAACTTAATAATTGTGATTGAGATCCTGGCCAATCAGAGTTGGTGCCAAGTTGCCAAGGCGCTTGCGAATTGCAATTTTCAGATGGCGGTTAGAGCAGCTTCTAAGACAGGCGCGAAGAGGTTTTAATCTGAGACTTAGGGATTTTCTCCGCAAGGCCAAGGATCAGTTACACGCAGGCTCGCTCATATCGAGGTTAATTATCTAGGCTTGTTTGCTCGTTCAATTCTACGCAAATGAGCTTGGTTTGCTCACTCAATTCTGGGCTCATTGCACGCGGATATCTAACAGATATTCCGTTAAGAATATTGTAAGGCAGCGGAAGTAGAGCAACATGCTGATGGTATAGGAAATCCCTTTATATATGTACATGAGGTTGCGAGAGCCATGTGAGACATACCGAGCAGGGATATTAATCAGCCAATGAGAAGCGCAACGGCGCAGGGTAATATCCATATCGGCAAAGCCACCGGCGAAGATCAATCCAGAATAGTAAGGTAACTCGGGTGTGGTGGATGTGCGTTCTGACAATAGCTAGACTGGTTTGCTCGCTCAATTTATGCTCATGGAACGCAGATATCAACGGCACTCCTCTCAGGAAGAGACTCAGATTTTGAGAGCGTGCAGGATATGTGTAATAGTGAAGGAGATAAACCAAGCTGCGGTCGGTAGAAGGGAGCGAGACTAAGACTTCCATTGGTAACGTTGGGAGGGGCAAATTTTGCGCCCTGTAGGGAACCCGGAAAGGCTATTTTGTCTGCTGCTTCGTTTCCTGCTACTTCGCTGCACTCTTTTATCGACATCAGGGTTGTCTGCTTCTCGTGCATAGTCATCCTAAACATTCTTCTACTCTGTGTACCTGTAAAATATAAATTCACTGCAATGCCCCATGCATGGGAGTCGATTTCGTATCAGAATTCCCCCCCTTCTTTGGAATTTTCCCGATTCTATAAAAATCCCATACATCTCTTCTTTTTCCCTCCCCACATATGTGCATTTAGAAATAAGGCATTAGGTGAGTGCACTGTGATAGAAGGAAATAAATATAGAATAAGGATAACAATTGGCAAGTTCAGGGTAAACAGGATATGCAAAAGTCAAGCGATTCTATATAGGCAGGTGGTTGCACGTCAGGCAAATGGAACGGGCTGATAATGTAGCCCTGGCGGGTTGCATATCAAGCTAGGGAAGGGGCGTATTCAGGGTAAACAAGTGTGTGGTGGATATGCAATATAAAGTGGCAAATGGCTAGGTGGTTTTCACGTCAAGCTGGGAGCGGGGAAATGTTGCCAATGTGGAGGTTTCAACAGGCAGCTGAGGGAGCGGTGAAAGTTGAATATACAGTGGGTTTAACATCGAGCTACAAGGGATGGGGTGAGTTCAGGGTAAACAAGGGTGTGGTGGACACGCAAAATAGAGCAGCCGTGGTTGCACGTCAAGCTGGGGAAGGGGCCAATGTTGGGTATATTGCAGGGTCTTCCGCTTAGTAGCCCCATCGGTATATAACCAAGCGTAGTGTAAAGAGTCTAGCCAGATAATCAAATTGAATAAATAGATCTATCTTAACAAGTCCCATACTCGCTAAATCCCGTGCCAGCGGCCCCAGTGACAAGCGTTCCACTACTTCCTCTCCCCCAGTCCGCTACTCCTACACTCTCCGCTACCTTGAAAATAAGATGTGATTGGAGTTTGCCGTTGTGGTTTCCGAAGTTGCAGAGTAGCCAAGTGGTGCTCAAGATTATGAAGATCTTGCTGTACCGCTATAGCAGTCTCATCCACCACCTCAAATGCAAGACTGAGCATTCCCGGATCCCATTGTTGTTGGACGTAAAGCTTGACTGTTGCTAGAGCTTCTCGGAGATCGCAGTGATTTGGGTCTACTCTGGGTTCTTCAAGCAGTCTAGGTTCGATTGCAATTGAACTGACATTGTAGATGTAGAGATCAAAGAACAAATCTCCACTCTGCCACACTATTGTAGATATGCAGGGTATATTGTTAGTGTTTATCCCCAGGGAGTGGTAGGGGGGAAGCAGGGGAGGCGAGGGCCCGCGGTGGTGGTGGTGGTGGTGGTGGTGACCAAACCTATGCATCTTGTTCCTCCTCGCCAACATCACCGCCACCGGCCTCGGCGGCGGCATATTCGTGACTGCGCTCGAGTTAATATTCGGGGTATATCTCCAATCACGGCACAGCCTTCTTATCTCCTCTTCCTCTCTCCCATGCCTAAACCCCTTCGGGACCCAGGTGAAGAACCTCAAGATGCACGTCCCCGCTCAGAATTGAAACTCGCACAGAGTACTTTCGGGAAAGGGTTTATCAGCGCCGCGCGTCCCTTTTTATGTATCCTCATAGCCCAGTGGTCGTCCAGGTCATCAAGAATATCGACTTCCCCGTCGTAGCGGTTGAACAACTTGCCCGCTACGCCGAAGCGCTTGTTGAGGAACTTGACCAGGCCGTTCGAGTCAGGCGAGGCAGGGGTATGCGATGGGCATGGAAGAGAATGAGGATATGTTTGATCGGTTGTTGCACTCCATTGCAGGAACTCCCCGCTGCGCGACTAAGTTCGCATCGTAAGTTTCCGGCAGACAGATAGCGCGCCGGGTCCGCTCCGTTCGCAAGTAACGTGATTGACCGGCCTAAGCGGGCGTAGATGAATCTTCCCTGCTGCGCCCTTGTTTGGCGACAGCACCCAGCTCTCATCCTTCTCATCCCCCTCAGGCGCCCCTTCAGGGGGCGTATGGTGCTGAAAGACCATATAATACCTCCATGCTGCCCTCCCGACCCCCAGAAACACGGGGCACTGTATGAAATGATCCGTGTAGCTTTCCCAGCCATCAATAATATCATGATCATCCCACATATTTACCATCGGGATCCGCCCATTCACGGGCATTCTCCCGATACCAAGATTAGGGGAGTACGGATATTTTCTGGGCTTGGAAGGGTTGTCAAGGTTCGCCCAGTGGGAGAGGGGACCAGTAGTGCAGACAGTGTCGGAGTATATTTGGTCGCCGCTGCCGAGGAGGAGGTGAGGGGTGGTGGTGGGGGAGGTGAGGAGTGAAGGTGGTGAGGGGGACGTTGAGGGAGAAGCCGTTGCAGGTGTGGAAAATCAGCTGCATGGTGGAGGGGGAGGTGGGAAGGTGGAAAGAGGTGCGGAAAGGGGTGGTGGTGGTGGGGAGTGGGATGGGGCAGGGGGACTTCTCGCTGGAGGTGTCTTGATTGGATTTTCCTTATTCTTCTCGATCTTAATTATTGTTTCAAACCCAATTGCCACTTGGATTTTCCAATAATATAATCATGAGATGTTGAAGGAATCTAATCAATCTAAGTAGATTAGCATATATTAGATCTTTATTCTTAATATAAATATCTTTTTATTAATAGTTTATGTTCAAAATTCTTCAAATACTTTTGACTCTTTTATATTGTTTGATAAAAATAGGGGTATTCAAACTTAAAACAATCGAGCGATTAAATGCGATCATGGTTTTGACACTAAATCCATTTAGGTTGTCGTAAATCCACTTGCGACACACAAAAATTTAATCCCGTGGCAAAAGATTTAGTACAGTGGCAACCCGTCTCTAAAGTGAAAATACCCACACAAACAACGGCGATTAAATGGGCTCTTGATCGCTCGTCATAATCGAACAATCAAAACGTGTAGATTACGTGTAGTCATGTAAGTACCAAGATCTTGACGACACTTAGTAATTTGGCAGGGGCGACTAAGACGCCCTCGCACTCGTATACTCTACCTATTGATATACTCTACTCATCGGCATATTCTACTCATCAACAATACCACGGATAAGTGTCAAAAGGATACTAATAACTTGGTTTTTGGCAAGCATAGAGGAAGATGAAGAGGCAAAAAGATGGATGATATTATCTGAAGCACTTGCTAAAGTCATTACAGATACACTTTATACTGCAGACAAAGAGATAGATACTAGGTCATTATTATCAGAAGAGCTTTCAGAGACAACTTCAATATCAGAGATGACTTCTTCTTCAGGACTACCATCTTGGGTTGAGGATGAGGATAACATTTTTAAAGAAATATAGTTAATGCTTCTCTTATATCTAATAATAACCCAATATTTGATAAGTAGAATCCTGATACCTAAATCTCAAGAGTTCTAGGAGAAAATTGTACTAGCATGTTAGGGGCGAGCTAGTGATAATGGTGATATCTGTCGGAATATCGGTATATGGGGCCTACGAGGGCACAATCACTAGGCTCGGGCCTAACTGGGCTAAAGGTGCGAAGAATATAGACTCATTCATTCGATAAAGTAAAGTAACCCAGCGATACAAGACTTCGCTCGAGTCTTAGAGAACAACAACTAGATACAGGATGTGCGTGTATATATAGGAAAAGCGGGGCTGACTTCAGGCCACCCACCATCGGGTGCCGCCGGCCCGGTCTGCATAATCTCAGCCGTAATATAGCATTACTAGAAGATCATTTCCAACAGCTTTTTAGGATAAGTAAGAGTAGTTTTGTATATATCTATAAGATAATTAAGGATAATATTATTTTTTATAATAATTTATAATATCCTCAGGCCTTAATCTATAAACAAGTAGTAGTAGTCTTACAAAGATTTAGAGTGGAATCATCTAGTAGATTAGCAATAGTAAATATAAGATAAGTATTTAGTATTTCTGAAAAGAATATAGTCTTATATACTCAAAAAGTTATTAGAATATTAGTAGTATTATAGCCTTAAGTAATAAAATGGCTAAATTCTAAAGAATAAGCTAAAATAAAGTCTCAACTTTAGGAATCTCCTTTTAGATAGGAATTGTAGAAAGACTATATTAGTATACTAAATAGTACCTTATTTTTCTTTAAAACTAAGCCTTTTATAACTAACCTATCTATTAAGTATTATAACTTCTATAAGATTAAATATAGACTTTAAATAATAATGATAGTCAAATGAAAAAATTTTTATGATCAAATGTATAATTTTTGATCTTGGCCTTCATAATAATTGGCCCTTAGTGAACAACCCTACTTTACTAAGATCAATTTTTCTTGATATGTAGCACTTTTATCAATCGACTCTAGAGTCGATTAATATTGATAGATAGATTTAAATTTTTTATTTATGACTTAATTATCCATCATAATCATTACCATACTCAATCACATCATATCCTACTATACTATACCTACTACTATTTAAATATATTATTAGTTATCAAAGCTAAAAGCTTGCTCGATATATAAGATAATAGACTAAAATGGTCTCCTCTAGATAGTGTTCGATAATATCCTCTAAAATATTATTACTTTTATGATATCTTGCAGTGTTTTTCTTTACCTCTATCTATGAAATATCGTTTCATATTAATACTCTTCGAAGCTCTGATATGTTAAGTATTATGATTAATATCAATAACTTTTTTATAAATTAAGTAGTCAAATAGGGTACTTTAATATAGTTTAGTCTATACAGGAGAGCCTAGTCAATTTTACATATCAATAAAATAAAAATTTTCTCATTTGACTACTACTAATAGTAATATATAATGATAGTAGATAAATTATCAGATTCTCATATATATATTCTAGTTCTATATATGATACTAAAGCATTTACTAAAATAAAAGTTTTACAAAATTCTGAAAACTTTTTTAGATACAGTTAGTATCTATTAGTAGACTCAGTATATAAATTAATAAAAAAAACTATTATTCTATATAAAAAACTAATATAGAAACTACTTATATAAAATAAGTGAACTTTCAACTATAAACTATTTAGCTTATATATTATTATTGAATATACTATTAAAATCTTAAAAGTATAGTTTGTATACCTTTATACTTTTCTAATTAAGTCTGAAATAATAAAAGATAATCTTAAATAGACTTATATATAAGTAACTAGTTATATTATTATTTATAATCTATTTAATAAGTTTAATAATATATAAAAACTACTTAAAAAAAAAATTAAAGCAATTTTAGCTAAAGAATAGATTAGGTTCTATAAGCAAAAAGATATTAATAAAGTTAATAAGAATAATAATATTAAAGATAAAGGTTATTAAAGGGGTAATATAAGATATGAAATACTATTTTTGAATTTCTTAAATATAGAGTATAGAGATAGAAAGTATATAAAAAAAGAGGTAGATATATAAAGGATAGATTTAGACTATATTAGTATTTATAAAAGATAAGAATAAAATGATAATAGTAAATAATATATTTATTTATAATTGCTAAGTACAAAAATACTTATACTATAGTGAAATTCTTCTAAACCTATTACTTTAAACTCTAACTAATCTTCTATCTATTATACCAAAAGATTTTTATTAAATATATATTAAAATTAAAGCTTTTCTTTAAGTCTTTAATAGCTATTTCTAGAATAAAATCTATATAAGATAAGGTAATAAAATAATAATTCTTATCTATTATTAAAAAGCATAGAATTTAGAATTATACTAATAGTAAATTTAAATTCAAAAGATCTAGGTTAAGTATTTCAATTATTATAAAAGTTAGTAATCTTTGGAAAAACTCTAGAAGAAGATTAAAGTTCTTTATTTTTAAAATATTTAAAACTAAGTAGAACTTGTCTATTTTAGTCTGCTCTTTTTAAATACTAAGTTTCTAGAGTTTAATATTCCTTTTTTCCTACTCTATCTTTACTTAGTATTCCAACTCTACTTATTTCAATATAAGCTTATAACTATATTAGTTAATAGATCCTCTAAATTAATAAAGATATACTTGATACTTTATCCTATCCAATTTATTTTAAGCTATCTTATATTCTTTATTATACTCTAAAACCTTAGTAATAAGCTTCAAAGTATCTTTACCTCCTTTATTCCCCTTTATATAAAAAAAATAAGTCTTATCTAATGTTATCTTCT
>WHUY01000084.1:0-179422 GCA_015179035.1 Tirmania nivea
TAGAAGTAATAGTAGGAGTAGTAGCAGAAGATAGAGCAAGAGCAGTAAGAGTAAAGGTAGTAGTAGAAATAGTAGAAGTAGAAGAAAAAATAATAAATAGGATAGTAATAGGAGGTATAAGTACTAAATAATTATTTCCTTATATTAAATTATTCTAAATTATTTAGTATATAGTTTATAGTTACTAAATATAAAATATATAGTTATAAAGAAGGCCAATACCTTAAAGTATTTATATTCAATATTTATAAAAAACTATAGTAATATAATATAATTTTAGTTTCGATATTAGTTTTTATATAATATAAGTACTTGAACAACTGATAGCTAAGATACCTATTAGAAGTTTGAATGAATTAGGTTCTACTATTCAACTACTTACCAGTTAAGGATCATTCTACTATTTAAACTTAAGATTAATAGTCTCAAAAGCCTATAGATTGAAAAATAAACCCTAGATAAAGGAGGCTAAAAGGCAGTAGAATAGAATATATAGTCAAGTAGTAGAGTTAGAGTATTTGAGAGTATTTTATTTAGTTAATAGTTTATTTTTTTTATAGTAATATCTCATTAGTTAATTTTTTATATTTTTTTTATTTTATATATAATAGTAATATTTATTAAAATATATATATATATTTTTTTTATCTAATAGTTAACTATGATATATTAGAGAATAGGTTATTTGTTTGGGCTTATAATATAATATTTTCTAGTGATTAGGATAGAACTTTCAATAGGAATAATCTATAATAGATAGTAATAATCTTTAACTAGTATAAAGGATATATAAAAAGTATAAAAAAATAATAGTAAAAGTAAGGAATAAAAGATAGATAGTAATAATCTATAATATATAATAAATAATGAGTACTAATAATAAGTAGATAGTAAAAACAATCTTTAATAAATATAAGTAGACTATAATAGTAAAATAGATAATAGTATAAGCAATCTATAATAGTATAACTAATCTATGATAGTATAAGTAATCTGTAATAGTACAAGCAATCTATAATAGTGCAAGTAATCTATAATACTATAAGTAAGCTATAATAATAGAAGCAATCCATAATAGTATAAGTAATTTATAATAGTATAAATAATCTATTATAGTATAAATAATCTATAACTATACAGGTAATCTATAATAGTATAAGTAATTTATAAAACTATAAGTAATCTATAATAATATAAGTAATTTATAATAGTAGAAGTAATTCATAATAGTATAAGCAATCTATAATAGTATAAATAATCTATAATAGTTTAAGCAATCTATAATAGTATAAGCAATCCATAATAGTATAAACAATCTGTAACAGTGCAAGCAAGCCATAACAGTATAAGTAATCCATAATAGTAAAAGCAATCTATGATATTTTAAGCAATTTATAATAGTATAGATTGAAGAAAGTAAAAGAATAACTAAGGCAGCAAATAGGTAGAAAAGTACAAAAGCAACCAAAATATATAAGAAAGTATCAATAGATATAAAACTACTAATAGGAGTATAGACTTTTTTGTTTAAAAGAGAAAATAAAAGAAAAAATATAAAAGGGAAGGCTTAGTGAGGATTCTGTAGATTACCGAGTAGGGGCGAGTCGAGTTGACGTAGCGAAAAGCTGACTCAGTGAGTTGTTGACGGACGAAAACTCATTCGCCGAGTCAGTTCTTGGCGAGGCGGGGCGAGTTGGTCCAAGTTTACGACTCGGACAACTCGTTCATTGTTCACCTCGCCTCAGTCGTCGCTAGTGGCAACTCGCCTCGCACCGACTCGTCGAGTATTCGGTGATCTACAAAATACTCGCCAAGCCTCTATATAACCTCCTTTATGTTCGCGCACCTGCCAGCCTAGTGAAGTCCCACGTACAAACAATTATAAACAAGTGCTAACAATGACAGCAAAATACATGACAGTGACCGTGACAGTACAGACAATCGGTGACAGTACAGGCAATCGGTGACAGTGGAAGCGACCGCGATAGTACAGGCAATCGGTGACTGTAGAAGTGACCGTGACAGTACAGGCAATCGGTGATAGTAGATGCGATCCGTGACAGTACAGACAATCTGTGACAGTAGAAGCGACCGCGACCGTACAGACAATCCGTGACAGTAGAAGTAACTGCGATAGTACAGGCAATCGGTGACAGTAGACGCGATCCGTGACAGTACAGACAATCCATGACAGTAGAAGCGACCGCAACAGTACAGGCAATCGGTGACAGTAGGAGCGATCTGTCATAGTACAGACAATCCGTGACAGTAGAAGCGACCGCGACAGTACAGGCAATCGGTCACAGTAGACGCGATCCGTGACAGTACAGACAATCCGTGACAGTAGAAGCGACCGCGACAGTACAGGCAATCGGTGAAAGTAGACACGATCCGTGACAGTACAGACAATCTGTGACAGTAGAAGCCACCGCGACAGTACGGGCAATCGGTTACAGTAGGAGCGATCCGTTATAGTATAGACAATCCGTGACAGTAGAAGCGACCGCGACAGTACAGGCAATCGGTGACAGTAGAAGCGATCCGTGACAATGAAAGTGATCCGTGACATTACAAGCAATTCGTAACAGTAGAAGTCTGTGACAGTGCAGGCTAGACTGAGCGAAGGAATAATAAATATAAAACAGAAGGCTTGGCGAGTATTCTGTAGATCACCGAGTAGGGGCGAGGCGAGTTGAAGCATCGAAAAGCCGACTCGGCGAGTTGTCGACGGACGAAAACTTGTTCGCCGAGTCGGTTCTTGGCGAGTCAGGGCGAGTTGTACTCGCCCCGTAGCGCACACTAGCCAGTCATGAATAGTTCAAAACACTATGCAACATTATAATTAGTTTTGGAATGCACTAATGTATAGGAGATGAAGGAACATATACGAACAAGGCGAATTCTATTATCATTAGAACCCATGTAGACGACTTACTAGGAATAGTGCCAACCGAATCCCACCTTGATAATGCGGAGCGAGCTGTAGAAAAAAGGGTTGAATTAGACAAAAGAGGACGGCCATCAAAAATGCTAGGAATGGAACTTACATGAGGAAAAAATGAAGTAATACTAACTCAAATATTCCTCATAGAATTGATGGCCAAAAGATACCTCAAGGGTGGAACGAATGGAGGAAGACAATCTCTACCCTTAGATCTGCAGCACTACGTGAAAGAAGAAGAACCAGGAAACTTATTATATCAAGCACTACTTGGAGGGTTACTATAGATAAGCCGAATGACAAGACCAGATATATCGATTCACATGAACCTTCTGGGAAGAAGGACAAAGGATCATGGGCCTCGAAACTGGGAGACGGCCAAGAAGGTATTAGGATATTTATACTCGACGAGAAGAGAGGGACTGTGCTCGAAGAAGGGAACAGATCTGGATGTAAGGATATATGCAGATGCGTCATACGGAGGGGAGAACTCGAGATCGCAGACTGGGGTGATTGTAACCTTGGGGAACCAGCTCGTAGAGTGGTACAGCAGGAGACAGGATGTGGTATCTCTCTCAATAACAGAAGCGGAGTATATCGCAGATTGCGAGGGGGCGAAGGATGCAGCATGGATACAACAATTTCTGTCGGAGGTTGGAATGAAAACGATACCCACACTATATACGGACAGCGAGGGAGCATTCAACCTCAGCAAGACGTCGAAGTTCGCCCGGAGGAGCCGACATATTGAACACCGCTACCACTATCTACGACAACAAACTCGAGCTGGGAATTTGAAGATAACTACGATCTCTGGGAAGGACAACCCAGCCGATATCTTGACGAAACTTTCACCAATGAGTATGATTACCTCATGGAAGGAATGATGGATGAAGTCTTTGGATATGGAACCTTAGAGATGATAGCAGAGGAAGTATCAGAGGGTATCGAGTAAGGGAGGGTGTCGGAATACTCTCAACCCTGCAGGATACAGGGTACTGAAACGAAGCTATCAAAGATGGGGAAACAATGGAGATACAGGGAACATCCTAATAGGGAAAGTCGTGCGAAAAGGAAAAAAGATAAAAGAGAAGGAAATAGTACGATTGAGAGAGACAGAGCAGTCTAGTACCATAGCAAGCCTATAGCGATACATAGTCTCTTACCAAATACATTCCTCTCGCATCCACCATTACTCGCTCACATAACCTCGTATTCTTACAATAAGGACGCCTGGTTCTTTTCCGACTTTGTGATGCTTCGAGGACTGTTACCACACTCTGACACGGACATCTATCTTACTTGTGTAAATCTCAATACCGAGGAACGAAAGGAGAAAATTAGAGCTCATGGAGAGCCCACAGCTGAAAGAATCGACATGGAGGCAGTATTGACGGATATGTCCTGGCTTACGACGGTCAAAAGGTCCGCCCTAAAGTCAACATTTTTGAATAGACTACAAAATACAGCAAGAACAGCTAGCGTCACTGACCGGGTTCTAGTTATAGTGTCAGGTTAGTTATCTGGGCTGTCAATACCGAGCCTAGGTTTGGGTAATTTCACTAACAATCAACAGGGCATGGGGAACTAGAGTCCGGTGATATTGCTATTGGCGAATATGGAAGGTTGATGAGCTTTCACCGTGACCCGGCTTTACTGCGTGCCGAAGAGGTTTATGCCGTTTTGCGGGAATGTGCAGGCAATTGTACCGTACTCGTTAATGCATATGCATCAGGCCAGTGGACAAAAACGGCAGCACAACTTCTTCCGGGAAGCCTTGATCATAGAATCACCTTGTGTACTAGGGGGACTGAAGGGGAAGAAATTTACTCACATCATCTCTCAGGGTCTGGAGAATTTTGCGGCGGATTTTACATAAATGGTGTTGCCGGTCGCCTCTATGAAGAGGTTGGGCTTCATTTCCCCCAACCTCATATAGTAAATGGGAAGTAATAGAGCGTTTTCCTCCTCACAATATTGGCTCCCACGATGCTATTGACATCAATCGAATCAAGATAACACCCCTGGCAGCGTTCAACAATGAGGTCATTGAGGATATGGGGGGATTGCGTTTCCCAAACAGTACACCCACTACATGGCCGCCCAACAATCAAAACCACCCTGCAACAATATTTTTAAAAGTTCCTGCAAATCAGCCAATACCTGTCAGATTCACTTCGGTCCATCCACCAGATCCCTGTAATAATTTTGATGCAAGATCTGTCACTGGATCTTGTCAGTTTCCCTATTACTCAATAAGTGCATTTTGTAATGTGGTATTCGGCTACTCGGTGATGGATCTTGCTAATAATTACTTACATGGTTAGTTGCGACTCTCACACAACGATACTCGGAGTTACGGCTACAGGATCCTTGCGCTAGTTCTGAAGTTTTCTTGACCGCCAGTCGCTATAAATATCATTGTCAAAAACTTAATTTTCTCGATTTTTTTTGGAACTCATTACTCGTATGCACAACCTGAAGGGTCGTATGACGAGCCACCCGGAAACCTGGGTGGATTCAAGGGACAGTCAAGTTAATCTGACGCCCTGCGCGAGCTATGTACAAAATTACAACGGGAACAGATAAAAAGGGACAGCAGCAAGAAACGAATATGTCTTCTCCCTTATCGCCCAGCGAGGGGGCGGTAGAGGTAAGCGAAGTAAGCCTCTACCGCATCCCACTCCTCCTGCTCTCCTTCATCCTTCCTCCAAATCGGCGTGTCTAATTCTTCCCAAGTCCTAATATTCCCGATGTACTTTTGGCGCTGCTGGTGGTGGTGGGGTGGTCGCAGTTGAGGCAAGCCGGGGAGTCGACCTTGCGGATGAAGTGTAGCCAGTAGTTCTGTGGGCCTCGGTTGGTGCGCAGCCAGGTGTAGGCCGACAGGGCGTGTCTGTGCCACAGGCATCTGTTGGTGCCAAACCCGGGTTCCGAACGCATGTCCTTCCGCCTGGCTTTGGCTGCCGCTCTGATTCCTGCTGCTGTTGCCACCTGCTGACTCCCGGCGATGCGGCCTAATGCCGACTCGTAAGCCGCCCTCTTGTCTGCCTTTTCGTTGCCTGGAATGCCTATATGACTGCGGACCCATCCTATCGCCGTATCCAGGTGTGCCCGTTTATGTAGGAGGTTCTTCAGCTCGCGTTCGATGCCGGACCTGGGTGGAGTGCCCTTGCCGAGGTTGGATACTGCGTTGCTTGCCATGGAGTCCGTTAGGATTAGGAGTCTGTCCGTCCTCGACGAGTGGAGGGCGAGGGCGATTCCCTTTTCTTCCCCGTCTGCTACCGTGGCTAGAATCCCTAGGAACGAGCCGCGTTCTGACTCGTGTGTCACTGCCGCCGCTGCGACCTCTCCATTCTTTCCTCCGGTTCCATCGGTGAAAACGAGTGCCCAGCCGTCATCTTTCAGGCGCGAGAGTTCCGTGTACCATTCCTTCTTGTCCTGGGAGCGTTTGCTATCAGCCGGGAGGATATCGATGTTGGTTACAGGGAAGGTACGATGGTCATCCCGGTCTCCAAAGGAGAGTTCGTCAGGCTCGGCCCCTGTCAGGAAGAAGGCTCGGTGGATCGGTCCGGCGAGGTTGAGGTTGGGAAGGTCAGTGCCGTCATGCCAGTGAGTCCTCCCCTTGGTGGTTGTCCCTAGCTCCCTCCTGATGTTCGCATCTCCAGTTTTGACTGCCCTCGCTGCCCAGCCAACTGAATGATCATCCAGGTTAGACTCCAGAGGTTCCGTGCCTGCAATCCAAGCCAGCTTTCTATGGCTACTTCCAAAGTAGGCCCCCGTAATTTTCCTCAGCGCGCGGTATTCGAGCCTCTTGAAGGGGAGTGAATCGTTAGAATTGAGAAAACACATTAATCGACGCATGAAGCTTTATTCTAAGGCTCTTACGTTTCTCGACAGGCATGACTTGCGTAGATTCTGTCCTGCAGGGGGACCGTTCTACTTGACTGGCCCGGGTCATGAATTTAACAAGAGGTCTAAAACGCTTAGTAGGTGGATTCTAAGACAAATGCCAATCGCATCAGACTGGGGTGCAATCAGTGTTCTCAACCGGCCCGGCCGCCGACCAGGCCGCCTGAAGCCTGGCCTGGGGGCCTAGGTCTTGGCAGGCCTGAAACCGCCTGGGCCGGCCCCGGCCTGACCTCATGAGGCCTGAATAGCCTGGACCGGCCTCAGGCTGGCCCAGGCTATTCAGGCCGTAATCAGGCCGTCCAGGCTATTCAGGCCGTCCAGGCCGTAGTCCAGGCTATTCAGGCTATTCAGGCCATGGTCCAGGCTATTCGGGCCGTGGTCCAGGCTATTCAGGCCATGCCCAGGCTATTCAAGCGGCAGTCCAGGCTATTCAGGACTGTCGCTTAAGAGTAATTACCATAAAGTTGTAGCTGTATCTGTTGCTATCGGGTCAATTCACTTGAAAGCAACGGTTGTATCGGGACCACATACGAGTACAGAGTATTAAAAAAAAAAAAAAGAAAACAGCAACGGTTCTATTACTTGTCGTGGTAAGTAATCTATAATATTTCAAAAAAAAAAAAAGTACGTTAAGCTATGTGCAAGATTATGGATAATATTAACTCTTCATCTATAGATATGTCGGGGATTTTCGATGATGATCAGGAGCCCATAATGCGCTTACTGATGCAAATACCGTCCTGTACGCTGCAGTTGTTCCCCACCCATCTATGAAAATCGACTACTTTGAGACGAACTGGGCTGAACATCCGACCTGGATTGAGAATGCGAAGGCTAAAGTACAGTTGTTATGGGAGACTACGTAAGTATGTGCCTTACCCTTTAAAACTTATTGTACTAATTATACTACTATAGATATAAAGACACTGGAGAAAGTAAATCATTAGCGGAATCAACTGGGACCATTGGTCCAAGTACGGCGAGCACCGAATCCACTTT
This sequence comes from Tirmania nivea, assembly GCA_015179035.1. Lineage (NCBI taxonomy): Eukaryota > Fungi > Ascomycota > Pezizomycetes > Pezizales > Pezizaceae > Tirmania > Tirmania nivea. Next base: position 7,850 of record WHUY01000084.1, read on the forward strand.
GCGCTTGTGGAGATCTAAGCGAGCACCTAGAATTCGACAAAAAGATGAACTCGATGACTTCATCTCCTCCACTATCATTGATATTGAGAACCCACGACCCTGGTGGATTCAACACCAAAAGGACTACCCACGACTATCCAGAATGGCGCTTGACATTCTAGCAATTCCGGCTATGAGTTCAGAGGTAGAGCTTGTGTTTAGCAGTACAGGATTGATGGTGACAGACCGGCGGAATAGGTTGAAGGAGGATATTATTGAGGCAGTTGAGTGTATGAAGTCATGGCGTATTGATGGTGGCATTATTGCGTTTAAGGATGCAGAGCAGGTACAAGCCATGTTAGATCAACTAGAGGCAAAAGGTATTCGTGATAAAGATACCGAGTCGTAGTTTAGGTAGCTAGTTATTGGTTCTTAAATTGAGCTCTCGATCTTTCTAGACCCTCGTGCGGAATAGGCTATTTAGGCTATTCAGGCGGCCTGCCTTATTCAGGCCGCCTGGACCGGCCCAGGCCTTACTTCAGGCCGGCCTGAATAAGAAGGCCAGGCCCAGCCTGCCTTACCGTGGCCCAAGCCGGCCCCGGCCTTAGCTTTGCCTGGCCTGGCCTGGCCGGTTGAGAACACTGGGTGCAATCAGAAACTTGATTGTCATATGTGCCATGCAGGCGGGATTGACCCCCGAGGAGTTTGACCTGTTGTCGTGAGAGCAAGAATACGGAATCTGTAAAAGTTACGAGGCTATGAGGTGCGGAATGGTGGAGGAGTAAGATAAGTATATATTCGATGACCTAAGCAGCGTCAAAGGAAAGCTTGTATAGATGCCCTATAGTAAAGAAAACTATGGAGCTATTGCTCTACTGAGCTACAAAATGTGGGGCGCTCCAAGCGCTTTTATCCTTTTTCCATGTCCACTTTTGGCCGTTTTGGGTTGCCAGTTTGGATCCATGCAAACTATACACACGCTACCTAGGGTGGTAAGTATAGTTTCCTTTCCTGGTTTAGTGCACTTCTTACCCTGAACTCGTCTATTGCGAGAGTATTTCCTACAGAATCATGTGAAGAATTGTTGGAAGAAAGTTGAACCGATATATAGAATGGAGATGTTGAAATGAGGGGCAGTCCCTTCTTGCTTCATATAAATCAACCGGCTAGTTTCTCCGGGTCAGATACGCTTTCTTATTTTTTCTTTTTTTTTTTTCCTTTTTTCCTTTATTTTTTTTCCCTCTTTGTTTTTGCCCCCTGTGGAGGAGGCGGAAAGACGGGGGGACACATACCGTGTGTTTGTGTAACTAGTACTTTATTGAATCAAATACAAAGCTGCTCAGTACAGCCGATGTCGATGTGTCTCCAGGGACCAGATGACCTGCTGTCACGTCCGAATCGCTTCCTATCCATAGGAATTTCCGAGGATTACCGTAGTATAGACTGAGTACTGACCGTCCGTTTGGGGGTGGTATGCCGCCGAGAGGCGCACCTGGATTCCGAGCAGCTCACAGAAGGCCTTCCAGAATTCTGACACGAACTGAGGACCACGGTCGGAGACGACCGATTCCGGGAGGCCATGGTAACGGAACACGGTATTGAGGTAGAGGTTGGCTAATTCCTGGGCAGAACAGGTATCTCGACAGGGTATTACGTGCCTCATTTTGGTCAGTCGGTCCACTACCATGAGAATGGCGTTGAACCCCGAGTCTTCAGGCAACCCAGTTACGAAATCCATGGTCTAGTGTTGCCAAGGTCGATCCGGGATCTCCAGGGGCTTCAGGGTCCCGTAAGGAGCATGGCGGGTGGGTTTAGCACGCTTGTAAACATGGCAGTTCCGTATGTACCGCTCTACCTCCTTTCGCTGGTCAATCCATGTATATTGCCTGACTAGCAGTTCTAACGTCTTTGCTACCCCAGGGTGACTCGCAGCCAGGGTGTCGTGGTGTTCCTTGATCAACCTCAGACGCAACCCCCCTTCCGGTACATAGAGTCGGTCCAGGTGGTAGGTAGAGGAGGCCGTCCTGGGTGGTGCATTCGGCCAGGGGGATCTTGGTGTGGTGACGCTGGCCGGAATCCACCGCGGTGATGATATCTTTGGCCAGGGGGTCCTCCTCATATGCCTGTTTCACCTGTTGCTGGAGGTCAGCTATGGTATCAACATCAGTATCAATATCAGGACTAGCAAGGACGTTGGCTGCCAAATTGAGATTTTCCGGCTTCAGTACTACCTGATTCTGGTATTTCAGCCTTTCATCCCTCCCTTTAGGGAGATCTCCTGATCTCCTGGTCAGTGCATCCGGTTTCCCACCAGCCTTCCCAGGCCGGTATCTAATCTTGAAGTTAAAACGGGATAGGAATTCCGACCACCGAGCCTGCCGGCGGTTCAGCAGCATGGTGGCTGTGAAGTATTCCAGGTTCTTGTGATCAGAGAGGACCTCGATAACCCCCTTTGTCGACTCCAGGTGGGGTCTCCACTCCTCGAATGCTCGGACGATGGCCATCAATTCCTTGTCATAGATCTCATAGTAGCACTCTGCTGGGGAGTGTTTCTTTGAGAAGTAGGCTACTGGGTGTAGAATTTTCTCGTCATCATACTGAGACAAGATGCCTGCGGAAATGTAGTCGGAGGCATCGGTTTCGACAATGCATTCCTGATCCGGGTCGAAGTGGGCTAGGATTGGAGCTGAGCAGAAAGCTTCCTTGAGGCTCTCAAAGGCTTTCTGAGCTGCTGGACTCCACTGGAAGGCTTTTTTCGTCAATGTCGGGGGTACCTCGGCCTTCGTCTTTGTCTTCGTCAGAGCCGTGAGGGGTGCTACGATCTTCAAGTATTCCAGGATAAACTGACGAAAGAAATTGGCAAATCCCAGAAAAGCTTGTACATCCTTCAGATTAGTCGGGGTTTCCCATTCCTGGATAGCAGCAACTTTGGCTGGGTCCATCTTGATGCCCTCCGTGGTTATTATCAATCCCAGGTACTTTACCTCCTGCACGTGGAATTCGCACTTCTCTAGTTTCAAGTACAACCCGGCTTGTTCCAGCTTTTCCAGGACTTGTCGGACATGGATCTTGTGTTCTGCCAGGGAATCCGAGTATATAAGGATATCATCCAGGTAAGCAGTGCAGAACGCATCGAGGAAGTCCCGCAAGGTATCATTGATGAAGTGTTGGAAAGAAGCCGGAGCATTGGTCAATCCGAAGGGTATGACGTACTCAAAATGGCCATACCGGGTGCGGAAGGCCGTTTTACACTCCTCACCCTCTGCTATCCATTCCAGGTTGTAGACCCCCCTCAAATCCAGCTTGGTAAACCACTTGGCTTTGGACAGTCTGGACAGAGTTTCCTGGATTAGTGGTAGGGGGTAGCGATTCTTTACCGTTATCTTGTTCAGGCTATAGTAGTACACACATAAGCGGAGGGATCTGTCCGATTTTTTGACGAATAGTACGGGTGCCCCAGCAGGGGACGAGCTATGTCGAATGAAGCTTTTGTTAAGGTTTTCTTCCAGGTATTTGTTCAGGGCTTCCAATTCTGCCCGGGACATTCCATACAACGGTCCATCGGGGGGTCTTGCCTTCTATCAGGGGGATCGTGTGGTCGTATGGTCGGTATGGGGCGAGTTTTTCCGCGGCCTTTTCCGAGAATAGGTCATGATATTTATCTGGGACCAGGGACTTCCACTCCTCCTTGGACCGCAGCTTGTTGATTTCCAGATTGATCTTACAAATTGAAAGGGTGTGTGCCTTCAGCTTGTGCTTTCTAGTGAGGTAAGTGAAAGCCCCTGCTCCAATGAGGTTTATGTTCAGGGGCTTCGGGGAAGCCAGTGGAGTAGGGGGAGCGGGGGAAGTTGGCGGGAAAACAGGGGAAACAGGAAAAACAGGGGAATTAGCAGCAGCAGGGGGAGCGGGGGAAGTTGGCGGGGAAACAGGGGAAATCGCAACATCAATGTGAGCGGTCCGATGCACCATCTGGGCTGGGTGGTCTATGGGAGGTGGCAACACACACCCGACAGGGCGTGTCTGTGCTACTGGTTCCGAACCCCGGTTCCGACCGCATGAACTTCCGCCTGGCTTTGGCTGCGGCCCTGATGCCCGCCGCGGTGGCTACCTGTTGGCTGCCGGTGATACAGCCTAGAGCCGACTCGTAGGCTGCCCTCCTGTCTGCCTTCTCATTGCCTGGGATTCCATGTGTCTCCTGACCCAGCTAATGGCTGTCTCCTAGTGTGCCCGTTTGAGGAAGAGGTCCTTGAGCTCCTTTTCGATACCGGACCTAGGTGGCGCGCCCCTGCTTAGGCTGAACAGCGCGTGTTCGCTTGCCATAGAGTCAGTCAAGATCAGGAGTTTGTCAACCTCCGACGCGTGGAGGGCGAGCGAGATTCCCTTCTCTTCCCCGTCCGCCACCGTGGCTAGAGTCCCCAGGAACGATCCCTGTTCCGAGTCGTGGGTCACCACTGCCGCTGCGACCTCTCCGTTCTTTCCTCCGGTCCCATCGGTAAAAGTGAGTGCCCAGCCGTCCTCTTTCAGGTGCGAGAGTTCCGTGTATCATTCTCTCTTATCCTGGGAGCGCTTGCTATCAGCTGAGAGGACGTCGATGTTGGTAGGAGGGAGGGCGCGGTGGTCCTCACGGTCCCCAAAAGAGAGCACGTTAGGTCCGGCTCCTGTCAGGAAGAAGTCCTGTGGATCGGTCCAGCGAGATCGAGGCTAGGGAGGTTGGTGCCGTCATACCAGTCAGTCTTCCCCTTGGTGCGTGTCTCCACCTCATTCCTGATGTGTGCGTCTCCGGTCCTAACCGCTCTTACTGCCCAGCAAACTGAGAGGTCATCCAGCTTGGCTTCGAGGGGTTCTACGTTAGCAATCCAGGCGAGTTTCCTGTGGCTGCCGCCGAAGAAGGCCCCGGTAATCTTCCTTAGGGCACGGTATTCGAGCCTCTTGAAGGGGTCTGTGTAGGTGTTGTCTTGGAAGGGACGGTGCCAGAGTTCCGCTCCCCAGGTGAAGTATCATTCCAGTATATATGGCTCTGCTAGCACTGCCGCTGATGCCTTCATTGCTGTTCGATAAGCGCTCCATGACTGCCAGGAAAGATATTGCCTTCGCAGTCCGTAGTTTAATGTGGGCCGAGAAATTGAGCTGGCTGTCTACCGTGATCCCCAGAGTTCTAATCGGTTTCTTGAACGTCCCGTTACCTTCCCCGAAGTCGAGTTTCATCTCCTTCTGGGTGTCCTACTTGAGATGGAACTTCGCTGCCGTCTCTTCCAGTAAACGACTGACTCTCTTTACCACTGGCAGGTTATCATGCCCTTTCCTACTGAGACCCACGGTGGTGACTAGGGGGTTGACGTCATCAACGTAACTGAAGATCTCGGTGGAGGGTGCGTGGTGGCGGGGTGTAGAGTGAAGACGGAGGGAGCTGCGGGTCGGGGGGAATATGAGTGCTAATGGAAGTCGTGTGTTGATTTCTTTCAGGGGGATAGCGATGTAAATGAGCCAAAGAAGTAAGGGCGATCGCGCCTAAGCCAGAAGACCCTTCTCGTCGGTAGTTGAACTGAGATTGGCACTCCTCTTAGGAAGAGAATGAGTTTTTGAGAGCGTGCAGGAAGGAGACATAAGATATGTGTACTGGAGAAGGAGATAAACCAAGCTTCGGTCGGTAGAAGGGAGCGAGACTAAGACTTCCATTAGCAAGGCAATTGTGCGTCCGGAAGGGAACCTGGGATGTTGGTGCGTCACAAGGCTGAGTTTTGCTATAGAGCGTCAGGTGCGTCAGGTGCACCTGACGCAAATTAAGTAGTTGCTGATATCAGGACGCACCTGACGGACCTGCACCCGGACACAGATTTTTTTGCTGATGGTATTGATGGGCAGTATAAAACGTGGGATCTTCTGTCCAGAGAAATTGCAGTATAGATCTGAGATCACTCCCATTGGCTACTGATTTGCTTTTATGTGTTGTTGGCAATTGGCTATGCCTTGAGGCGATCAAGGAATTTGATGACTTCAGTAGCATTCAGGGTTCCACGGAGTCATTGTGAAGGGTCTTTGAGATCATTTGCAGTTGGGTCCATTTCGTCTGGATTGTTGAATGAAGCTTTTGTTTGTCAAATAGCGACTGTAGGTATGGAATCATTCAGCTTTCTCATTATGCCCTTCTGGTAAGTTTTCTTCAAGATGAAGACATGTTCAGTTGTCAGGAGGGCTTGGAGCTGCTGATAATGGATTGCACTCCTACTAGAGTAAGCTTAATTGGAGGTATTTAAGGGGTCAGTACCTAGTCATGCCACCTAAGGTGGTTGTAGGAAGGGTCTAGGTTGGTGTTAGTACTATAGACATGATGGTGATGATGTGAATATTTGTTTAGTAAGGGGGCAAATGACTATACATATATATATGTTCTGGTCCGTTGCGGAATTGCAGGGCCGTTCCGGATATATGTGCACTCTACTAGGCAATGTACAAAGGCAAATTGAGTGGAAACTGAGTCTGTTATTTTATACATAATTAAAGCTTAAAGCTCTGCATGTCCAAACCTCCACCTATTCAATCATACCTCCGCTTGCTCCAAAACTCCGTATATCTAAACCTCCCCTTATTGAATTATACCTGCCCCAAACCTCCGCTTACCCCAAATCTCTGCTTGCCCCAAACCTCCGCTTGCCCCAAACCTCCACTTGCTCTAAAACTCCGCATATCCAAACCTCCCCCTATTCAATTATACTTTCACTTGCCCTAAACCTCTATCTATTCAATTATACCTCCATATGCTTAAACTTCCACTTGTTCAATTAATCCATTGCTCAATACTTGGGTCGAATTAGAACATGAATGATGCCTTAAGCCAGTATGACAATGCGCAGTACATAAATGCCCTTCCTTTTTGCATTGGCAGTGACGGTCTACACATTGGCCCTTGCATTTGCAGCAAACTACAGATCTAGTAGACCCAAGGTGTGCAACTTCATGACGAGACTTTGGCTTTTGCATTTACCAGGTTGATGGGATAGACTCAAGGTAATTTGGTCTAATACTAGAAGGAAGCCACTCCAATTCTCTAGTAGGATAGTATTAATCTAATAACCCATACTCATAATATAGCTGATGTCGGTTAGAATAAGGCTTGTAGACAACTCTACCGAAAATTTGGCGATGGTCGGTTGAAGCTCGATCAATATTAGGAATATGTAAGCTAACAAGATCACTCATTGTAAAGGTATCTATTTTGTACTGTTGAAGATATCGATTTGCCATTTGCTTGCAAGCTATTGTAGTACGTTTGCGAACTTTTGCTAGTATAATATTGGTACTAGGAAGTTGAATTAAAGTAGATTGAGGTTTATCTTGATTATCTTCCTTATCACTCTCTTGCTCATCATTACTATGACGAATGCCTCAATTGCACTGCGAGATGGAGCGGAACCTAGGGGGTGAATTGATCCAGATCAATATCACTATTATCTTCTACCACTGACATTGTAGTAAGAGCGGAAATGTCACAGTATGCTAGTAATATTGTGGTGTGCAGAGTATGTTGCGTTAAGGAGTATGTTGCGTTGAGGAGTATGTTGCATTAAAGATGTTGCGAAGAAAATTTTCACTAAGTAAAGGTTTCCATTCCGGTATAGACCGGTCCATTCCGGAATGGACCGAATTCCGCAACGGACCAGAACATATATATTTAACTACCCAACACAGCTAGTATTTGGGATCCAATTCAGACTTCAAACATGAGGCTACTCTGAAATTTTTGTCTGTAGCACTGCATGTCAAGGGCTCACCTCAGGTACCTGTTGGCGTCGTAGGACTGGTGAAGTCTCGATCTAAAAATGATTACTAGACTAAAGATGGTGTGGTAGGGAGACTACCGAGATAGGACTAGCTTAATTACAAAAAGGGTAGACTGGGAGATACTAGAAAAGGTATAGGCCAAAAAAGGACTACCTGTGTGATTTCTCATTGCATACTGCGGTGAGAGACTTTCAGCGTGGTCACCCACCGCAGTCTGCGGTCGCACAACCTAGGAGTGCGCCCTGGCACTATGACATGACATCAGGATAATCCACTCCACAGAGCGCACACGGAGCTCTCATGATTATAGCAGCTAGCAAAGCTATCGTGGTTGTATTGAAAGGACTAGTATGATTGAGCTTCTATATACATACTTGAGCTTCCATATACATGCTTGAGTCATAGATGCAATTTTTTGGAACCACTTCATCATCTCACCACAACTCAAGCCTGCACATATGCCTACAATCTAAGTGGTTCTGTGATCTGAGCTGTCTGTAATGTAGTTGTTACGGTTCTTGATCTAATGATTTCTATTTTGCTGTTAGGTACACCGCTGTTACTATTATTTGTATCGAGTCATATTATATATTTCCTATGTATTAAGCGGAACGTACTCAGGTACACAAGTGTTACCAAGTTTAGCAAGTATCGTTCAAGTCTAGTTAAGTTATATATTAACTTTAACTTCTATTTTCCATTTCAGGTAAACGACTATTATCTCTTTGTAGAATTTTAGCATTGTTTCGAGTTAAGATTTATTACTCCTTTTGGATTTACTCTTTCTTACCAAGTAAGGAAATGAAATAGTTATTTCCTTTATCTACTTGTGCATAGTCTCGTTCACGAACAGGGGTCTGAAAGCTATATAAGGGCGCCCTTGTCCCCTCCGGAGAAGAGCAGACTTCATCCAGTGGTCACTTCAAACATACGCACGAGAACATCTTCGCATAGCATTCATACTACACTTCTAGTATAACATTATATAGTTAGATAGCTCTCAATTTTACAGAAGACTGATTATACCAGTTATATTGTGGAGCCGTCCCCACTTAGTCTTCTATCACCCCCCTCCTCAACTTTCCCACTCTCCTCACAGTCGACCCCAATCCTCCTCCTGTTCTCCTCCCATCCGAAGTGATCCCGTACAAATCCTTCCTTCTTTTCCTCATCCCCATTCAACTGAGTCCCATTCGAGTCGAACAAGTCACCTAAACCTCCCGGAGCCGCCAAGAATCCTTGGCCCAGCGCACGATCTCCCATGGGTCCTTTTCTCCTAAATTAGTCTTTGACGTCATGAAAGAGTTGGATGTTACTGTTGTATATATTCCAGATGGCTGTACTGGATATGTACAACCAATGGATACTATTATTAACAAGCTGGTTAAGGATAAAATCAGCGATATTCTGGAGGTAACATTGGCAAATGAGGATGAAGATACTAAAATTGGACATTGCCGAATTGCAATTACACATGCAGTAGCAGCCGCCTGGTTATGGCTTCATGAACAGAAGCGAGATACAATTATCAAGGCGTTTAAGCAGACTGGTATTTCACTTTGTCCGACTGGTAATGATGACCATCAACTGCATGTACGAGGGCTACCTAATCTTGTGGTGGGGCCATGGGAAAAAGAGTTGGATTCCGATGAAGAGGTTGAATATATTGTTGCGGCTGAGCATGTGGTGGTTGAAACCGATGTAAATCCTTAGCGTTACCTAATGTACTTTTTCAATAAACTAGACCGTTGTAGCTCAGTTTGCGTGGTATCATTGTGCTCGGATATCACTTTACTGCATAAGCTCGACCTATGTCTTTAAACTGACAAGAACCGTTATACACCAGTGGATGCGGTATATCGAGGCTCATTTACACGCGGATATCGAGGCTCGATTCTAGGCTCCTGTGCTCGCGATCTCGAGCCTGGTTTGCTGCCGGATATCAGGCTCACTTGCTGGATGGTTTTCTCGCGGATGTCAGGCTAATTCGCTCGCTGGATTCTAGGCTCATGTGCTCGCGATCTCGAGCCTAGTTGGCTCGCGGAGTCAGGCTGGTTTGCTCGGTGGTTTGCTCGTGTAGGTCAGGATAATTAGCTCGCTGGATTCCAGGCTCATTTGCTCGCGATCTCGAGCCCAAGCAGGCTCGCGGACGTCAGGCTTGTTTGCTCGGTGAAGATTTCAAGGCTAATTTGGACCCGAACGTCTGGGCTGATTTTCTCGGTGATTTTGGCGTACCGGGATAGTTGTTTATTTGACTAGATTTAGTTATATCATGAGAATAAAATACAAGTTTGTAAACGCATAAAATGCAGGTACCATAAAATAAGAAGCGCGGTCGCGCCTACACTAGCAGACCATTCTCGTCAGAAGTTGAACTGAAATAAGAAGTACGCTCCTAGCGAGGATGAGATTTTGAGTGCATTATGGAAGGAGAAAAATAAGATATTTGCATGAGAAGGAGGTAGACATGGCTTCGGTCGAGAACACGGAACACAAGTAAGACTGGTTGGGAGCGCCAGGTGTGCGTTCGGGAGGGGACCTGTCGTTAATGCGAGTACGTCACAACGCTGAGTTTTGCTATAAAGCGTCAGGTGCGTCAGGTGCACCTGACGCAAATAACGTGGTTGCTGATGCACTGACTTATTGGAGAGTAAAGCTAGTGATCGCTATAGGCTTGCTATGGCTATCCCTTGTCCTCCTTCTTTCTAAGACTAATAGGATGTTCCCTGCCTTTTTCCTATTTTCCCTTTTTAGATAGCGCTCGCAATGGCCTGGGATCTGCAGGGGTGAGAGTATTCCTACACATACTTCTACACGTATGTTCAAGCTGTGAAGACTGATGCAATCGTTAGGAAGCAAAAACGAAGGTCAAGAGGTAGCAAGAGTTCGAGGTGCAACAATGGCAAGAAATAATGCAAACACCCCAGCTCCAGATGCGGGCAGCCAGCTGTTTGCTGAAGCTGTCGCTTCTATTTCGCAAGAGGGACGAATTTCATTTGAAACATCAGCCATACTCTGCCGCAGATTGGGGGGTATATGTCGGAGAGCTGAAAATGAGATGTCTACCATACGGGTTCTTGTGACAGAGGTCACAGAAGAGGCTCTTGACAGAGCCCTATCGAAATTTCGTTTTAGGCGAAATCTACGTGTCTGGCTAGAAGATGGAAGTGGCCGGGGTGCAGCAATCTTAACATTCTCCCCGAGCGTCACCCACGAAGTAGCTAGCCGCCGATTTTTCGTGGAGATATTGGCACGAGTTGTACGAATTCCTGGTCATGACCTTGACTCTATAGAAGGGGTCGGCGCAGCTCGCTTTCATTGCCCAGGCCGGCGGTCGAAAGAGGGAGACGAGGGTATTAGATGTTCTGCAAGAGCTGGCGGGAATGAATGGCCAAATGTGATGATTGGGGTTGGATTTTCAGAACCACTGGCACAATTACGATTTGATGCCAGGTGGTGGCTGTTGAATAGTGGCGGGAGGACGAACTTGGTGATCCTTGTTCTTGTGAAGAAGGAGCCAAAGAGCTTGGTCATTGAAGCATGGGAACGGGTTCCGAACCCAAACCCAAGAACCAGACATGCACCAGCTACTGTCCCATCGGCAACAACCATCCTCACTATCGATGAAGTGGGAGTTGTGACACCGGCGAACGGGTCCCTGGTCATCCCATACAATGCGCTGTTCGACAATCCGCACCCCAATGCTACTCCGCTTATTTTTACTACAGCGGAACTCACGCACATAGCTGGTCATATCCTTTCACACGTTTGATGTGGCACCTTATTCTCTCTTGCTTCCTGTGTATAGCTATTTTATTGACTTCCTTTTTTTTTCGTATTGAATTCTTAATAATGCTAGCACGCTATGGGCTGAAGTCATTAGAAGCAAACACTGAGTAGCAGAAGATCCATGGCGTGGGGTGTTGCTGGTGGTTAATTCGCCGAGGCTTGCTATCGCTAGGTTTCCCGGGAATGTGTGGTGAAATTTATGTATAGTACCCCGGCGAAAGTATCCGCGCACCCCTATTTTATGCAGCTTATATGCAGCAATGTGAAACCACGTCATGCAGGTAAGACATGTCTAGCTAAATCTACATATATACATTATAAGGTCCTGCTGGTCCAGCGATCTCAATATTTCGTATACCATCCCTCTGCCTTAATCACAGCTGCCACTCGGCGAGGCATAGATCCTGTTAAAGAATCAAGTAACGTAGACGGAATCTCTTTCCAGGCCTCTAACAAGCAATCTGCCAACCTTTTCTTGACAGTCGCTGGCCCTCCCCGACAAGTTGCAATATCTGGAAATCTTTGGCACAAAATCCACTTAAGATATCGCCAAACATGCTCAATAGGGTTGAGATCTGGTGAGCAAGCTGGGTGATCTGCAACCTTCCATCCTTCATCTTGTAACCAACCTAAACTGTACTAGGAGTTATGTATAGGGGAATTGTCTTGCATGAATACCAGTGTAGATATGCCGGCTGCTGCCATATCTTCCTTTACAAGTGGGAGATAGACTTCCAAAATCTCCACATAACGCTCAGAGTTTTGAAGCTCCAAAAGCTCGCGCACCAACAATCCACCCTTTTTGAAACTCAGTCAGTTCTGCCTTCTTCTTTTTGCCCGGTGGTTCTGCCAGCACTGGGTTAGCTACACTTGCTTCTAAATCCGATGGGAGCGGGACTGCTACTGAAGACATTTTGCTATAGAAGTGTTGTCTACCGCACTTGACCCCGCACGAAGTTATAAGCTGTGCTCGCTGCATGTCTTAAACAACATGTCTTACCTCGTGCTGTAAGCGCTGCATATTATGCAGGGGGGGTGCGCGGATACTTTCGCCGGGTGTGTATTGACGGACTGGGAAGTAGCGGACAGACTAGATCGCTTGGCATGATGGAGATATGAGGAGCGTTGTGATATAGACCTGAGACTGAAAGGAGTGTATGTAGCAGCAGAGATTAGAGTCGAGCAGAATAGTTGAAGACTTCACAGGTCAAGAACTCTTTTGAGCTATCGGGCTCACACTTTCAATGTTACTTTTCGGCGTCAATTTTCTCGGTGATTCTCTTCAGGATTATTTTCTTGATTCTCAGAGTTACTTTTTCATCAGTTTTCCTTTCAGTGTTACTTTTTAGTTTATGACAATCGAATAGACTCTTTTACTACGTGTTTTCATACAAGACGAGTCAGAAGGACTTTGTGACAGTAAGACCGGGGGCAGGAAGAGCGAGGAGACCACGACTGGAGATAGACGGGTCTTCTGCCGCAACAGTGCTGATTTGTAGGTTTGTAGTAGCCTCGTACCCAGGTTAATAATTTTGTGGTTCGTGACCTCGTAACTCCCCCCATATACAACAGAGTTGCTACGAGGCTAGTATTGTCTGTCAAGCTTTCTAATAATTTTTCAATAATTGCTACTCACTCATATATGTTATTAGCCTGGAGACATTGTTCAGATTTCCAGCCCAACCCTGAGCATCATTTATAGCCCAGCACACTCAACCCTATTAGTCCACAACAAATAAATATTACCAACTAATATATATGAGAACTTGCAAGTGTAGTTTTGTTTTATACTAGTAAATTAATAATTTAATACTCTTCTATTCTCTATAAAGTTATATAAAGTTACTATAAAAGTTACTTTATAATACTACTACTATTAAGTATAAGCTAATTAAAAATATATACTTTTATATATATATATAATAACTAATATAAGAACTTATAAATATAGAATTATTTTATACTAGTAAATTAAGAAGTTTATACTTTTATTTTTCTTATAAAATTATATAAAATTACTACTATTAAATATAAACTAATTAGAAATATATATATATATTCTAGTCTATTATAGAATTCAGTCCATTCTAGAATAGACTGGTCTGTTATAAAATTGTAGGGCCATTCTAAAAAACTATATATATAAATACTAAATAAGGCAAATTAAGAGAAAACTAAGTCTATTATTTTTTATATATAATAATAAGTACTTACCTATTAATTTATAACTAAAATTATAATAAATAAAAACTATACTTATTAATTATTATTTAATTTAGCTTTTACTATATAAATCTTCTACTTTAATATAGTATTTGCTTATTTAATTAATCTTTATATTTGAGGATATTATAGATATTTCTATATTAAAGAAATTCTATGATATTTTATAATAATAAATATTTTATATTACTTTATTATAGTCATACTTTATATGAGTATTAAAATAAAAAAAAATTAAAATAAAAAAAAATACTTTACTTTTAAACTTATTACTATTATTATATTAAAGAATTTTTAGTAAACCAAATTATCTAATTAATATTATTAGTATATTAGTAACTTAGATACTTTTTTTAAATTTTAAAAGATAAGTACAAAAATATTTGCTAAAATGATCTCAAATATATAAAATCTATTAGTATTATCTATTTAAATTAGCTTATATATTAATTAGATCAATTTATACTTATTTTCAAAGACTATTTATAACTATTAGTTATAATTGATTATAGTTTTAGCTTAGTTTATTACATGAATAAAGCTAATATTATTATAAAAGTTTAGTAACTTAAATAAAATATTAATTTAATATAATATATATAAATAGATTTAAGTCTATATTTCACTATAAATAATTTTATAATATTTTTTATTAATAGTATTATAAGTCTTATTGTTTTCTATATATAGTAAAGTATTATAAATATATATAATAATATCAAATATTTTATACTCTAAAACTACTTATTTTCTATTATTATTTTAACTAGTAATAAAATAAAGTACATTATTATATAGCTTATATTTATTTAAAGTCTTTTATTATAATTTTATTACTAGTAAATTATTCACTAGAGCCTTTAAGTTTGGATCTTAATAATATATTTTTATTTTATGATATCTAAGTTATAGTTAGTTACCATAAACTTAAATTAGATTTTAAAAAATTACTTTTTAAAAATTAACTAAGATTTACTATTTATTATATATAAATACTCTTCAAACTTAGTATATATAGTATTAAAGAATACTTTAATTATACTTTGAGATAAAATAGAGTTTAGTAAGTGAAACTAATCTAAATTAATATTACTATTATCTTTAGTAACTAATATTATAATAAAAGTAGAAATATTATAGTATACTAATAATATTGCTATATATAGAATATACTATATTAAATATTAAAAAGTATATTATATTAAAAAGTATATTATATTTATTGTATTAAAGAGTATTATTCTATTATATTGAAGAAAATTTTATAAACTAAAGATTTTAATTCTATAATAGACCAAAATATATATATATATATATAATAATTAATATAAAAAATTATAAATATAGAATTATTTTATATAAAAATATATTATAAAAGTCCTATCTATCTTTTTATTTAGAAAAAGTTATAAATTATTATATATATATAGATATATATATATATATATATAATTATTTAATATTTATATAGTAATATTTTAGTTATAATATTTTAATTTATATTAAGTCTTTTCTATTTTATAATCTTTTCCTATTTTATACTCTTTTTCTATCTTATAATCTTATATATAATATTAATTATAGTATAAACTATATTTTATATACTAAAAGCTTTTAGTATATATACTAAGTTAATTTTTACTTAAGTTATTTTACTAAGACTTATACTAGTAAATAAGTTTTATCTTACCTTTTAATTTAGTGAATTAGCTATATTAGAAAAGAATTTAGTTTACCTTTTATATTTCTAGTGATACTAGTACTCTAATAAGCAAACTAATAACTTAGTAACCTTTATTTATAACTTTACCCCTTCTAATACTATACTCTTATAGTTCTGGCTCAAGATATTAGGTTTTTATATTCTTTATATCTAGATAGTATAAGTTTACTTTTAGTATCCAAATATTAACTATTGATTTCTTTATTATATAATGCTCTTCCTTAAGTTCTTGTCTCTAAATACTAGCTATCTTCTTTATACTTTTTGATATCTTTAATCTAATCTCAGATATCTAAATATTACTGATATCCTTATTTTCTTCTTTATACTTTATTCTATACTCTCTATATTATTAATCTTAGTTTTCTTAGGCCTATTCTTTTCCTGATTCGATTTCTATATTATATATTTTATTACTAATTTACTATTAGCCTTTTTAGATCCTATTCTAGATCTACTTATTATAAAGTATATTTGATTTTAATATAGTACTATAGAATCTAATTATTTTTATATCTTTATAATCTACTATTGTTCTGATACTTTATTATAAACAATCTACTTATATTAATTCCTATATTCTAAAATTAATCTCCTATATAATTCTTTATTACCTTTGAAGCCTTAAATATATATATTCTCTAAAAATATTAAACTATAATAATCTCAGCTATTAAAATATCTCTATTTCAATTCTAAAGATTTTGACCTATATAGTTCTTTTTTACTATATAAACCTACTAAAGTCTACAAAAAGAAATATATAAAAACTAAACATAAATATTCTCTTTTCTATTACTCCTATCTTATTAGCCTTTTGGAGGCTATTAGTATACTATATCTTTTTACTTCTATTCTTCTTCTTTATTCTAGTCTTTTATATACTAATATACTCTTTGAGTATACTATATATATTTTTTATTCTCCTCTCCCTTTTTGTTATTTCTACTACTAGTATTTTTTTCTCCTTTACTACTATTATTCACTTTTTTCTTAATATATATTAGTTTATAGCTCCTCTAAATATCTTCCTCTACTATACTTCTAGTATCTTCTTTATTAGTCCTCTCTTGCAATAGGTTAATACTAATACTACTTAGATCTACTAATAGTTGTTTAGTGAATTTTGCTACCTCTTCAAGATCTATCTTATATACTATATCTTACTATTACCTAACCTTCTTCCTATCTTATTACCTCTTTTTTACTATCTCGAACTATGTTATCTTAAGTATTATCTCCTTATACTTATTGAATATTACCCCTATTAATTAAGTAGCCTCTTATAGATATGTATAATATGTTAGTATTTTCTAGATCTATATAACTATTATATTATATATACTACTATAATTAATATAACTAAATTTAGTTATAATTTTATATTTCTTACTTTCTCAAGTACTAAGGGTATAGTATAGGGTAGTAAAAATAAAAGATATAAAGAGACTACTGATATACTTAATAAAGCTTTAATTGATATTATCAAGTTTTTTTTTACTATTAAAATAATAATAATAGATTAAGTTAACTCTTTCTTATATATAAAATCTATAATTACAACTCTAGTTCATTACTATTAGTTAGTCCTTAAAAGTACTTTAGTATATCATTTACTATACTTTATAATAACTCTCTATATATATAAACTAATCTTATTTTATCAATTGACTAATATATTTCTAAATATATTTTTTTAAAATATTTTAGTCAAATTAATATAATAATATAATATTTTTCTTTGCTTTAGATACTAAGTAAGATTATGTCCAAAATTATATACTCGGAAGCCATATTCCTACTTTTAGTATCTACTTTTAAAAAATATTATATTATGACTTACTTATATATCAATCTTATTATTATAGGTATAGTCATTCTTATGATTCTTTTCTATTTCTTACTACACTTTATTAAGGATATCTTTTATATATAGAAAGTCTAAGAATAGCTTTTCAAATAGGATAATATACTTTATTCTGTTTTTAGCTAATTCTATTATCTCCTATAGAATATTTATAAACTATATAATTAATTAGTTTCTACTATTTAGGCTCTTAATTGCTTTTACTATATTGGTTCTAAATAGAGTATTATAAAGTTACTCCAAAGTAGGACTTTTTATATTACTTAATTTTAAAGATATTAGAAGTAATAATATACTATTTTATCTAGAAAATAAATTCTTAATACAAAATTTAATTAGTATTTCTATATATCATACTTTGCAAGTATTTTAATATTAAATTAATAATATATCCTATTATTTAGATAAGATAAGTATATATACTTAGTATATGAAGTATTATAAGTATTCTCAGGAAATTATGGTACTTTTGTAATCTTATTCTATTCTATAAGAAATTACTTTTTAAATACTTATTTAATTTATTAGTTTCTATATATATTCTTATTAATAACCTTCCTATTCATTTCTTAGGAGTTATTGGTATTATAATAGATTGTTTTCTTAGTTCTTTAAGATCTCTAATAGACTCAATTATAGTATAGATTTTCCTAAAACTTAGATTTACTATTACTATTTTAGAAGAAAACTTTATCATAGAACTGAACTTTAAGGATATATTAAGACTAATACTCTCTTTATCTGTTATACTTGACTTTTTTTATAGGTTATATATCAAAGCTAGATACTTAAGATTCTCTCTAACTTCAGCTTTCCTTTACTATTCTTCTCTCGAAGTATTATTTCTTCTTAATATATATAAGTAGAGTAAGTATATATAATAAAGTTATACTTAAGATAAAAGAATTTTAATATTTATTATATGACTAGAATAGAAAAACATATATAGTTTTTAAGAGAATGAGACTAGAAGAACTTGTAAGGTTCCTTAAGAGATAAGAAAGAGACTTTTTATATTATCTGTATTATATACTCTTATACTATATATATTATATTAGTAAAAAAAAATCTATATTAAAATATATAGTAATACATTGTAATATAATTATTCTTTTGTATACTTTATATACCTTCTTAAGTTCCTAGTACTATTTATCTTCTTTTTTGTAATACTATCATATTATTCTAATAACTCTCTATTATATATACTATACTTAATATTCTCTTTTAGTATTCTCTACTATAGTTCCTATATTCTCTTATAATTTCTCTTAATAGTTCTCATACTTCTATTAATAATATTATCTTCATTACTTTTCTCTACCCTTTTTATATCCTGTTTTATTCAATTTATTTAATCTAATATATTTAATTATTACTCATTATGCTATCTACTCTAACTTTTCTGGCCCTATGTATTATTCATTTCATTCTATATATAGTAATCAACTTTATTATTTACTATCCAAATTCAATCCAATTCTACTTATATCAGATTTACTATTCACTTAACTACCCAAAACTAGACAATAGTCTCCCTACCTCTAGTTAAAAATATTTATATACTAGATATTCTCTCTGGACTATATGATATTAGATTTTTTAATGAATCTAATAGTATTAAATATACTAACTTATATTATTTCTAATTTTTCCTCTACAGTATAAATAATATATTTAAATAAGCTATTATATACCCTCAATAAGATCTTAAACTTTTACTAATAGATATAGGATGTAACTTTATAGATATTATTTATACTTATATTATATTCCTTCTTGGCCCTCCCTTTTACTAATTTCTTTTACTAGTTATATATAGATATTATAACTTATAATTATTATTTTTATTGGTATCTTAGTCTAGTATAGGTATTTCAAGTATATTATATACTTCCATGGTTATATATAATAGTATTCTTTTTACATCAGATTCAAGGTCCTAGACAATATAATATATATTATACTCCCAAAAATCTTATAACTAGTTTTCTATTTTCGATATCATATATTTTATTACTATATATGATATATTATATATCTACTTAATAGATTACTTACCTTGTAATATCATATATATCCTAGTATCTTCTGGTATATTTAGCTATCTTTACTTTTATTTCAGATGTAAAATATCTTTTACTTTTTCTACAATAGTCAGTTCCTTAGCTGACTATACAGACATCTTCAACTCTTTTACTATAAAATTATGACCTTAGCTATAGCCCTTTAGTATTTGTAGGATACTGTCTACATAATTGCTCTGTCAATATATATTCTTTAAGGCTTTATATAAAGTCTTGCAAATTTCTATAGAGTATTATAGCAAATTACTATAGTAAGAGATTTGGTCAGTCTAGTATATTATTAAATAAACCTTTAGAAAGTTAAAGTATAAATCCTCCACCAAAGCCTAGTTTACAAGGTATACCTACTCTTCTCTATCTTTTATAGTAGCTTGAGCCTTTTAAGCTACTATATATCTATTTAAATTTACCTCAATATTATGAGTATTATTCTATACTATCAGTTCTTTAAAAACTATATCAGCCTTAGCTTTAGAGGCTTTGCTAGCCTAATACCTTAAAAAAATATTCTTTGTCTTATGAAACTTTTATAAATATTCTCACATATACCTTATTATACTCTTAGTATGGCTATAATACTTAGAGAGAAGTATAAAATATATTAAGTATTATATATAAATGATGGCCTTTTTGAATTCCTATTCCTAACCAGTAGTTGGATGTGGTATATCTATTTTACAGTATAAAGTAGCAGTAAAGACCTCCAAAATCACTATAAGGAGTCATTGTATTTCTTTATTAGAGAGCTAACTTAAAAGTCAATATAATTTCTAAAGTATATAATTGTTAAAATAGAGAGGAAGTGAGCTCTAGATATTATTAAATATATAAAACCTATCATGAATTTCAAGAAACCCTATAATCTAATTTATCAAATACTAAAAGTTCCTTAACAGTATTGTATAAAGAATATTAGCTCGAATTAGATCTTAAAGAACTATATTTCTTAGGCTCTAGAAAGTATTTTTAATAAACTTTATTCTAGTATTATATAGATAAATAGTATCCGATTGACCAATCCATACTATATATTATTTTGTATCTTAGATTGAGTGCCTCTAAAAATTACCTAATTTTACTTAAGAAGATTTATAGATTAAATATTGGATAGAATAGATTCTATATATTATTGAATTTTCTATATAGTCTATAAGCTAGCTAAGCTAGCTACCCAGAAATAGCACCTTCTTATTACCTTATAATAATATTTAATATTATGCCTATCTTATATAGTATTTGATAATAGATACAATATAAATATAAGCAAGTTATATATGATTTGAATACTCTCTTACTCCTATTTGTCCTCTAACCAACTAAAGATTCTTTTAATATGCTTTAGAGTATTTAGTAATAAAGCTACTAGTAGCTAAGCATAAGAAGTTGGTTGATTCCTAATACTTAACTTAATGATGTTAATGCTTATAAATAAAGACCACACTTTACTATCATTAGAAAAGTTTATCAAATATATAGTATTAGATATAAAAAGTATAGGAACTAATATAGCCTTAATAGAGAGAGTCATCTATACTCATATATTAACTTAAATAATACTCTTATATGTCAAAGGTAAAGTTATTTATACCTATCTATCCTACTACTACAAAGTAGTATTTATCTTTAAATATACCCTCTCTTAATAAAAGTCAAACTACCTTATAGGTTCCTAGTATATATTTGATATAAAAGATTTATAATATAGTAAATATTTTAATACCTCTAGAATATTTCAGTATTAGAACTCTATATTTTTGACTAACTAGAAGTCTATAAATCTATTCATCTATAAAAGATTAATGATTATTTTATTAATCTTCTAAAATAAAATATAAAGGGAGTAAAAGGAAAACCTTAGAGTCCTTCTTGTATCTATTTTCTGACCAAAAAAATTATCTTTAAAAACCTTATCAATATAAGTTTTTAGTACTTAGCTTAAGTAGAAAAACCTAGCGAGTTTGAAATTTAGTGAATATTGGAATAGTCAAAAGAAAGTGTATATTAGGTGCCTATCTTTTATAAATAGGTATAATACAATAACTTTATCTATCTTATAGTCTATAGAAAACCTGATTTTATTTTTTATAGGCTTGCCACTATCTGAATCTCTATCTCAGATATCCAAATTATCATTCTTAGTATCTTAATAATAAATGATTTCTTCTCGCTATTATAGCTACTACTAGTTATTATTATTTCCATATAGTATAAAATTAATAAACACTAAGATTAGCTACTACAACTCTTCTTCAAAATACTTCTCTTCAATCGATAGTATTATATCTGTTATATTCTTTATATCATTCTCTTTATCATTATCTCTATTAATCTTCCAATATTTTCATTTTGGAGACTAGTACTAGCTGTTTGGATATTCATTCTCTAAATAATTTATGAGCATACTTTCTGATTTGAAAGGCTTATAGTAAAATAGATATGTCTTAGTAGTTAGATAAAAGCTATAAGATTACATAGAAGAATAAAGTATAAGGAATATAGAGAATATTAGAAAATTGACTTCCTCAATAGATGTACTTGTATTTGTACTCTAAACTAGTTAGACTAATTTTGATAAATAGCATCTAATACTAGTTTAGTTTAGTTGGCACAATATTATCTAAGGTTATATATTATAAAAATAGTATAGGCTTGTATTACTAACCTATTATATTCAATATTGTTTTAGTCTTTAAGCCTCAGTTATATATTTTTAGAGTTATATATCTTTGTATTACTACCTTATCATAAGTGATATTACTGAGTCTCTAAGAGTCTAGCCTTAATTATATAGTATAGTCTTTTAAGATATTACTTAATTATTTGTTTATTTATTTTAGTATTAGTCGATTAGTATTTAAGCAATTATCTGATTCCAAACTAGGCAAGTTCGATAACTTACTAAAACTTTCTAAGATATATAATGTTTAACTTTAGCTTAGTTAATAATTTTCATATTTTCTATATTCTTTAAGTTTATCTAATTTAATATTCAAGAAACTCTATAGTATCAAGGAAATACTTGTGATAGTAATATACATCTTGCCAAAACATTTATAATATAAAAATATGATTATACTAAAATATTTGAAATAGTTATAAATCTATTATAGGCTATATACAACTATAGAAAGGGTTAGGAAAACCATTATGATATTAAAATATGATTATACTAAAATATTCAAGATATTTAATGATCCTACTTTGCTTATATATAATTAACTTAAACTAACTAATAATTAGATATGGGTACCTATAGAACCTACAAATAAGTATAGTATATATATCTAGGTTTCTACCCTTCTCAATTACTCTTAACTGATATATTTATATAATACTTACTTTTTATATAAATACTTACTTCTCATATGATACTCTCTATTATTAACTTTTACTATTATATTTAGTTCTCAGGTTGAGATACATTTCATAGCAGTAATTAAATGAGTAATTTCTAAGTTTGGTATTGCAACAATAGGTAGTTGCTTAGTAATAATTTATAATATACTATATAAAGAGTATCAATTAACCTCTCGAGCTAAAATATAGCTGGGATGGAGTAATAATAATATTAAAGATTATAAAAAATAGAGGAAGCATCTTAAGACATATATGATAATAAATAAAATTACAAAGAGGTATGAAATATCTAAGGTAGTCTAAGAAGGTTTCAAAGAATTTACTTTGGAATTGAAAAATGAACTACCTGCATCTAGACATATCCTGTTGGGTATATAAAGAGGGAATTAAAAAGGTGATAAGGTATAAGAATAGTTCTACTATCTTTTATTAGATAGCTTAAAGAAAGACTATAAGATAGAGATAAGAGATAGTCTTATAGTAGTATCTAGGTAGAAAGAAAATAATAAAAATAATTTGGAAGTAGCTTAGCTATGTCTAATTATAGTAGTATTGACTATAGTTTGGGTTGTAATTATTAACTCGAATGAAGTAGTAGATAAAAATACTAATTTAGATTATGTTTAGACTACTACTACTAAAAATAGTTGGTTGGCCTTAAGAATATTATAATTATAGAAATTGTAGATACTATTAAGATACAAATACCTAATAGTAAATATGTTTGAGCAATTTGAAATATAGTATGAAAACCACTAGAAAATAGGGGTAAACCATAGGATGTAGAATGTATTATATCGAATAAAGATTTAGTAAATTTCCTTGAAGTAGCTAAAAAAATATACAAGTCAACTATATATTATGAACGAGTATAGAAGTATATTATAAGTATCAAGTATCACATACATAAGGGATATTACGTAGACAGTTGAGTGAAGGTTCAAGAGAGTTGTAGATAATAAGAGAGTCTGAGCTACGCTTGAGATAGATATTGGGATACTAGATACAAAAAGTAAATAAGTTATTACATGAAGAAGAAAGACAATATAGAAGGCAAAGACCAACTTCTTTTATTGAGAATCAGTATACTTATCAAATAGCTCAGTCTATTTATAATAAAAGAGAAGTAACTATATGTCAAAATACCTAATTAAAGCATATCAGCAGAACAGAAGATAGAATATATAAGGGACACATAAATAACTACATACAAATATATGAGAAGCGCATATATAAAGTTTCAGAGAATACAAATTCTTCAATACTAATGAGGTAAGGTATAAGAAAACAGTAGATAAAAGTAGTACAGAAAGATCAATTTCTCATTTGAAAGTTATACTAGTACTAACACGATTCTTGCAGATCCTAAGGTTCAAGGGAAGTAAGGTTATTCTACTAGACTAATCTAGTAGATTCCCTAGTTAAGTGAATACCTAGTTAGGACTTCTAGAATGCAGTCAGGAGGCTAACTAGTCTAGAATAGGGTTTAAATACAAGAGGATTGATAAGAGTCATACTAGTACTGGTATAGCTATTGTAGGATATAAGGTTTTAGGGGATTGAGTCTAAGGTAGTATACTTTTATACCAATAAGTATATAGGTTACTAGTATAATATTAAGGTTCATGGTACAATAGTCATAGTAGTTGTGATAGTATTTATGATAGTATCCGTGATGGTATCCGTGATAGTGTCTATGATAAGATCCATGATAGGTGAAGGACGATCTGTAACAGTAGCTCCCTCTCTAGAAGATGAGCTCCTATAAATCTAAGGCATGACTTACATTTGTACTCATTTTGGGAGAGTATGAGGTCGAGATTTGGAGAGATATATACTATAGAATTGTTTTATAATACTAAGTGTATTCAAGAATAAGTATGTAGGTTCCTAGGTAAGCTCATTATAGCCTACCTATTAAGCAAGATATTCGAGTGTTCATCTATAGAAATGGAAGTCAATAATTTTGTCAACTTCCTATTTAAGTTTGACCTCAACGATGATGGGTAGTAAAGGTAGCTAATATTTACTTGGAAGAAGGTCAGTAAAAGTGCATTTCAGGAGTGAGATATGGAAAACAGGGTAAATTTTTATAAAGATAGGGAGATTGAATTTGTAAGTATGGATAGAAACCTTCTAAGTAATTCGAAACTTTCCCAACTTTGTAAAATCAAGTTTAGTAGATGGGTGAGTAGTCTTCATATGATGGTGGAATAACTATACTTTATTACTGACCTTTAGTTTGGGTAGTAGAATCCAAGTTTTATTAGCTTGGTCAGCATATCTTGTCTGAACCCAAGTTATCTTAGATCGGAGGTAAGAATTGAGTTCTGTGAGTCGATCGGTATATTCCCTAATTACTGAGGGTACTAAGAGTATTATAGTTGAATATAAATTGATTTGATAATAGGGGTTCTTACTATATATAGTTTGGAAAAGGGTAATTCTAAAAGTCAAGAATAAAGTATTATTATAGGAGAATTCAGCTATAATAAGAAGTTCTGACCAGTTGTTCTGTTAGTAGTTATAGTATGTATAAAGGTATTGTTCTACAATAGTATTGATCCGCTCAGTTTGGCTATCAGTCTAAGAGTAGAATACTATAGAAATACTTTGATAGATACTAATAAATAAGGTCAAATAATAAATGAATTCAAAAACAAACTAAGTATTATAATCAGAGATAATAGAATCAGAGATACTATAGAGGTGAAAGATATTATCAAAGAATAGCTTAGTAATTTACTTAGAATTAATGTTAGTAGTGGTGGAAATATAATATACTATTTTGGATAAACTATTAACTACGACTAATAATACATCAAAGCTGTTAAAGACAGGAAGCCCTATAATAAGATCAAGTGAGATGGATGACCATTTTCGGAAAGAGACTTGGAGGGGTTTTAAGAGACCGTAAGGGGCATGATAAGCAGGCTTAATCCGAGTACAAGTATTATAGTTACAAATATACTAGGCAATGGTTTATCTCATTTATAGCTACCAATAATTGTGCAATATAAGTTCATAGGTTGTGGCCTAACTAGAGTATCTAGCAGTAAGGTGATCATGACAATTCTGAAGGATATGGAGCTGAATATCTAGAGAATTAGGAATGTAGACGAGGCTATTGATAAGCAATAAGCTATTAAAAAGCTAGTATTCAGATAATAAAATAATGGTATACTTCTTAGAACTAGTTTCAAGGGTATATATAATTTTTATAGTAAGTTTATTTATTACAAGCATAGCAAGAATATCCTTATTATTAGTAATCAAAGTAGCAGAAAAAGAAGATTCATTGGGAGGTATTAGGGACTAGATAGAGCAGGCACAATTATCTTCTTCTTCAGGGAGGTCTCTAGATTATTGGGTAAAGGTATCAGCCTTAGTATTTTACTTGCTAGGATAGAAGAGGATTTTAAAATCATACTAAGCTAATTCTTATACCCAGCAAGCTTGATAATGGGAGAGAAGAGCTTTAGTAGTAAAGCTCTAAAGGTTGTGATAGTTAGTGAGGATAGTAAAGGGTTGTGGTAGCTAATATAAATAGATATACTACTTTTTTAGTACCAAAATAATAGTAAAGAGTTCTTTATCACTAACTCTATAATTACACTCTACTGGAAACATTTTATCAAAGATAAATATGACAGAGTGGAGTACGAGTTTACTATCCTCATATTATTTTTGGGATAGGATACCGAAAGTAATATAATCAAAAGCATTAGTCTCAATCAGGGTATTAAGGTTAGGATTAAAATAGTGGAAGATGGGAGCAGAGGTAAAAGACTACTTTAAGAGCTAAAAAACCTTCTCATAAGTAGAATTCCAATAGAATGGAATATCTTTCCTATATAAATTAAAAAGAAGCTGATAAAGGTTAAAATACTTATAAATGAACCGATAGTAAAAATTAGCAAAACTGAGGAAGTACTAGACATCCTTGATAGATTAAGATATTTTATAGGTAAAAATAGTATTAATTTTTGTGGGGTCTATTTCTAATCTATATTTAGAAATAACAAACCCAAGGAAGGTAGTTTTATTTACTAAGAACTTGTATTTTTCTAGTTTGATAAATAATTTAGCTTCCCTAAGTTTGGCCAAAATCTTCCATACTTGCTTCTTATGTTCCTTCAAGGTTCTTGAGTATATTAAGATATCATCAATATAACATACACAAAAGATATCCAAATATTTCTATAGAGTATTATTTATATAGCACTGAGCAGTAGCTGAGGTATTAATTAGCCCAAAAGGCATAATAAGAAATTCAAAAATACTATATTGAGTCCGAAAGGTAGTTTTCTATTCATAGCCTATATTAATATAGATCTGATTAAAGCATGCATAGAGGTCGAAATAAGTAAAGTACTTACATCTTCGAATCTGATTAAAAGTTTCCTCTAGACATAACAGAGGATATCGATCTTTGATGGTAATATTGTTCAAGGCCTTATAATCAATAGAAAGGTGAAGCAAACCATCCTTTTTTTTAACAAACAGAATTGGAGAAGTAGCAGAGGAGGAGCTTACCTAAATAAAGGATTTGGATAGATTTTTATTAATCTATTTTTATACTTCCTTTAGTTCTGAGTCAGATATAGAGTACATATAGTTAAAAAGGTGGTTAGCTCTTTCTTGTAAAGGTATAGTATAGTTAACGTAATGATATTAAGGTAAGGCTTGAGTTTCTTTTTCAAAGAAGAGAGGCAAAAAGTTGTAATATTCAGGAGAAAAAAGATTAGTAGCAGGTTCAATAGTATTGTCATCATCTGGAGAAAAGTAGATCATAGTAATATAAAGTCAAGAATCAGGGTTCTTAATAGTAATACAGAAGGTAGCATAAGAGATAATAGTAATATGCAATCCATCACAAGAAGGTAGGTTAGTTTAGGGATATGGTAGAAGACAATGGATATGATACAACTAGGAAGCAAAGTCAATTATATTAAGGGACCAATCAATCATAGGGTTATAATGGCGAAGCTATGGCTTTTCTATGATGATATCCCAACCGGCTAATTTTATAACATGAAAGGTAAGGGTTTCCTTATGTTGGTCGATTGTTAAGGCAAGCGTGCAGGTATAGGTAATTTGTTATGGCTGAGATTATGCAGACCGGGCCGGCGGCACCCGATGGTGGGTGGCCTGAAGTTAGCCCCGCTTTTCCTATATATACACGCACATTCCTGTATCTAGTTGTTGTTCTCTAAGACTCGAGCGAAGTCTTGTATCGCTGGGTTACTTTATCAAATGAATGAGTCTATATTCTTCGCACCTTTAGCCCAGTTAGGCCCGAGCCTAGTGATTGTGCCCTCGTAGGCCCCATATACAGATATTCCGACAGATATCACCGTTATCACTAGCTCGCCCCTAACATTACTTCGCTTCGATCAAAGGGACCGGTGATCCTAGCTAATTACCCCTCCCTCGCTGTCAACACTGTCGGACAGCCGGAATATGGCTAAAGAGATGTCGCTGGATTATTTGGCTATATAAGCGATGTCGGAAATAATTATTTAACCCCTCCATTTGCTATTTTGACTGATTTGGAGTATATTGCTAATCATTTGTATGTCGAACACAATCTCCGACAGGAGCAACGAGCGCAACCAGCACAACGAGTGCAAGCAGCGCAACAAGCAAGAGCTTAACCAGCTCACCTTCGAGCAGCGCTATGAGTCCGAATAGCGCTACGAGCCTGAATAGCGCTACGAGCCCGAACAGCGCAACGAGCCTGAACAATACTTCGAGCTCGAACAGCGCTATGAGTGCAACGAGCGCAAAGAGCTAAACGAGCTCATCCCCCGCTATGAGCTAAGTGAGCTCATCCCCCGCTATATAAGCTAAACGAGCTTATTCCCCTCTATATGAGCTCTATACCCTAAATGAGCCCACGAACCGCACGACGAGTGCAACCCGCACAACGAGTGCAACCCGCACAACGAGTGCAGCCACACAAGAGCTTGAACAGCTCAACCACGAACAGCGCAACGAGCACACCGAGCATAGCGAGCTCATCGAGTACCACGAGCGTACAAATGAACAAGACCCCCCCCTTGTACTGGCAGGTCGGGTTGGACAGCTGGGAAGGCATGCATTGAACCTTTTCCTACTGTCGCGGCGTTTTTCCCACTGGGTTTTGACCGCACAGAGGTTTTTAATGGCAATGGTATATGGGATACCCTCCCCTATGAAGATACTATGGATCTATGATCCATATATATGATACACCTCATGTTTGAGATACTCCGGGTCGGTTGACCCATATTATGGAAAGCAGATTGATGGCAAGTTGTGAAGCCGCTTGGTCTGATATTTAAGCACTGGTATGATGCCACTATGTTTGAGAGAATACCCCGTCCTTTTGAACCACCCTATAAGATATGCAATAACCGTTGTGGCGTCTATCTCCGGGTCGGAGTAGGTAGTATGCCTAGTTACGTGAGCACCACTCATGCAATAACCGTTGTGGCGTCTATCTTCGGGTCAGAGTAGGCAGTATGTCCAGTTACGTGAGCATTAAGCAGGCAATACCATTGAGGCATCTATCTCCGTGTCGGAGTAGGTCTATCGCCGTGTCGGAATAGACAGCAGGCCAATATATGTGAGCATTGAGAGTGGATTATCATCAGGGTTGGTAAAGTTGGTCGGTCGGGACGCCCTCTAGCAGAGGGGGAGTAATGTTACGGCTGAGATTATACAGACCGGGCCGGCGGCACCCGATGGTGGGTGGCCTGAAGTTAGCCCCGCTTTTCCTATATATACACGCATATTCCTGTATCTAGTTGTTGTTCTCTAAGACTCGAGCGAAGTCTGGTATCGCTGGGTTACTTTATCGAATGAATGAGTCTATATTCTTCGTACCTTTAGCCCAGTTAGGCCCGAGCCTAGTGATTGTGCCCTCGTAGGCCCCATATACAGATATTCCGACAGATATCACCGTTATCACTAGCTCGCCCCTAACATAATTCATCCTATAGGGAAATGTTCCCTATCGGCAAATATAAGGTTTTTAAGCTTAGATTTTAATTTTATAGGCAAATTCATGTTCAAAGCAAAGTCAAGGTCAATAAACTGAGAGCTTGCTCTCAAGTCTACCATGTAAGAAGCAGAGAAGTTCTTATTAACTAGATAAGGCAAAGTGAGTGGATCTGCTAATCTCAGGTCTTGAGAAATAGCTATAGTAGAAATGTATAAAGTAGAGGTACAATAGTATCGATAAGTGAGTTATTGACAAGATTTGTAAGAAACAATAGGTAAAACATATTTAGTTCCTTCTAAATGAATTTTCTTTAAAGTAAAGAAAGAATTACATATAGGGATAGGGGAAGAGATAGCTTCAAGTTACATTCTAGTACTCTTCGAGTAGCCATTATTACCCAAAGAGAGCATTAGTTTTTTGGAGCCTCATATAGAGTTTTAGGGCTCTAAGAGGTAATAAGGGTATTAGTTGAGGTTAAAGGTATAGTATTGGTAGTAGCTAATCTCTTAGTTTTTGCAGAAACTAGGTACATAGTAGCTCAGTGGTCAGTTCCTCTGTAATATATACAAAAGTTGTTATCTTATTAGTATTTGCGAGTTTTAGCAGAAAGAGATTCTTATTTTTTTGAGGTAATAGATAGGTCTATTGGGCCTAGATTAGTTTCCATAATAGTCATGAGAGGTTTAGTAGGTTTGTAAACAAGAGTGGCCGTTTTAGTAGAATTTTTATTTTTAAAGATCTTGGTCTTATTATCTAACTTTATATAGAGTTGAATAAACTCATCGAAGGTTTCTAAGAGTAATGCTTAAACTGTCAGAGCTACCTGAAGGGAAGTATTGGCTCTATTGATGAAAAACCAGATCTTAGTTTGATTACTGTAATTGAGGATAGAAGCATAAGTAGTGAATATAGTATAATAAGAAGAACAGTCTCAATCTCCTTATCAAAGATTGAAAAGTTTCGTTTTAGTAATAGCATGAGTATCTAGATAATCATAAGCATTCTTTAATGCCTTAGCAAAGGCTGCATAATTGGAGAAGTCTATAGTCTTAGTAATTTTATCTAAATAGGGTTTAAACCATTCTACTACAGATCTAGTTAGGAAGGATGTAGTATAAGCAATTTTAGTAATATTTGAGATATATCAAGTAGGATCCAAAGAGAAGACTAAAGAGTATTTAGTCATACACTTAGTAAATTTAAATTGATCTCCATTGAAATATTCATATTTTTCAATTTTTAGAATACAGATAGATTATTATGAGGTAGAGGCTAAGTTCTAGATAAGACTGGAGAGGGTAAGTCCAAATTGGAATCTTTAGTAATAATATAACCAATAGGCTTCTGTTGAGGTAGAGGTACTTATGGTAGGTAGTGTAAAGGTAGTTAGAATTTCATGGGCTATGGCTAATCTTACATTGTAAGCCTAATAGATGACTTTAAAAAAGTGTACAGGAATACCAACTTGGATTATAGGAAAGGCAGAAGAAGTTAGGAGGTAGCTTCTTAAATGAACAGCCAAAGTTCGCTAAGTAGTATTATTATCGATAGGAGTTTGTATTTGATCTTCTACCTCCATATTTGAATCAGAAGACATAGAAAGTAGGTAAGACTATTTGAGCTATAATAAAGTATTATGAATGGGTGTAGGAGTATATTATGGGTGTCAAGTATTACATATATAAGGGATATTATATGGGTAGTTAAGTGAAGGTTTGAGAAGGTTGCAGATAATAAGAGAGTCTGAGCTATGCTCAAGACAAATATTAAGATACTAGATACAAGAAGTAAATAAGTTATTATATAAAGAAGAAAGATAATATAGAAGGTAAAGATCGACCTCTTTTATAGAGAATCGGTATACTTATTAAATAGCTCAGTCTATTTATAATGAAAAAGAAGTAACTATATGTCAAAATACCTAATTAAAGTATATTAGCAGAATAGAAAATAGAATATACAAAGGATATATAAACAACTATATATAAATATATAAGAAAGATATATATAAGGTTCTAGAAAGTACAAATTCTTTAATACTAATGAGGTAAGGCCCAAGGAAATAGTAGATAAAAGTAGCACAGGAAGATCAATTTTTTATTTGAGAGTCATACCAGTACTAGTATAACTCTCATAGATCCTAAAGTTCAAAGGAAGTAAGGTTATTCTACTAAACTAATCTAGTAGATTTCTTAATTAAGTGAATACCTAGTTAGGACTTCCAGAATACAGTCAGTAGCTTAATTAGTCCAGAATAGAAATCAAATATGAGAGGATCAATAAAAGTCATGCTAGTACTGGTACTACTATTACAGGATATAAGGTTCTAGAGGATCGAGTCTAAGGTAGGGTACTTTTATGCTGGCAAGTATATAGATTACTAGTATAATGTCAAAGTTCCTAGTATGATAGTTATAATAGTCATGATAGTATTTATAATAGTATCTGTGATGGTATCCATGATAGTATCAGTGACAAGATCCCTAATAGGTAAAGAATAATCTGTAATATTATACTATAAGTAGAAGTAAGTAAGGATAAGGGACCTAGAGACCAAACTTTCTATCCTAATAATTGGGGTTATTTTCCTATAGATGAATTTAATTTATTCAATATAACTTATAACCCTATAATATCTGATTCAGAGAATAAGTTATACTTGATAAAATTTGTGAAATATAAGAGGAAAGTATAGCTTAAGAGTGATCACAGTTGAGAACATGAGAGGACAAAAATATAGAAGAGGATAGTAAAATTAATAAAATACAAGAAGGAGCTAAAACGATAGTACTGAGTATTTAAAAGACAAAATAAAGATAAATTCATTGATTTGAAATATAAGAGATAGTAAAGTTAAGTCTAATAGCTGAATCTATAGGATAGAAAGAGGTATATGAGGGAGCAAGCTATTACTAGAGCAGTAGGCAGATATAACTATAAGTATAATAATGAGAAAGCAGTAGAAGCTATAGTAATTACTATCTTCAGTAAACTAGAGGTTAGTGATTTCAATAATTTTGACTTAACTTAGATAGATATAGTATATTTCATGAATATTAGAGGTTGAAAAAGAAGATATTAGTAGTTGGAATAATATTTTTAATTGGTTTTATTTTTTTTTTTAGGTTATATCCAGAAGTATAATTAGAATAATATTTTTAATTGGTTTTATTTTTATTTTTAAGTTATACCAATTGATTCATTATAGGGTCTTATCATTTATATAACAATAACTAATCTATCAGTTTCATATAATTAATATTATATAGAATGAAGACTTATAGATAAGATCTAAGCTCAATATGAATAAAAGAAGTATTATTAGCTTTTTAAGATATAAAATCTTTCAAATCTATTTAATTGCCCATTTATAATAGTTCACTTGAAGTAAGTAAGGAGAGTTACCTTATAATTAGTACCTCTTATACTAAAATAAATAACAAGAGCTACTCTTCTAAGAGTATCCTCAAGTATTAGCATGCTAACAAATATGATAATAGGATATAAAATATCTGATTATATCTGAAAATAATAACAGAATAAGTTAGAACTATATGAACTCCTGAAAAATAAAAATATATAAGTATAAGAGTAATTGGAGGTAAGTTTTATATATATTATTACTAGTTGGAACTAATTATAGTGAAATAAAGAATATAAAGGAGGACGTTATATTAATACCCTCTGATAGTAAATGCAATAATATAGATAATGAGATACTAGATGATAAAACATCAAAATTAAATGAGGTGATAATAAAGTAGCTATTTAATAATAGCAAGAATAGTCAGTCACTTATAACCATATTAAGTAAGCTTTAATTACTATATTTTATTCTTTAAGCCTAGATTACTAACTACACTTTCTTTAGCTTTCTATTCTTGAGCTTATTAGATATCATAAATTTGATTTATAAGGAATAGGAGATAACTTAGAATCAGGAGAAGTCATAGTTATAGAGAACCCAAGAGTGTGAGATATTGGTAAGAAATTCTATAATCTTGTGATATCTAATAGTTGATAAATCATAGTATAAAAGTATATACTTCCAAATTAGATCCTATATTATATATAAGTATAGATGACAAATTATGAAGTTATATAATTTAGATTATTAAATAAAAGAGGAAATTGAAAAAAAGGTAAATTAGTTGTTGTATGGAAATAGATTTATATATTAGAAAGAATAATAAAAGGTATATATATACTATAGATAAAGAAACGGATGCTAATTGGAAGCCTACAGATATACAGCTATCAATTTCAAGCTTCGGAAATCATGACAGCTATATATGAATTGTTTTTTTAGTAGTAAAAGATGAGAGGTAATTAGGATCCTATATTTTTTAACAAAATCAACTTAGTATTTATTTACTTAGTAGTATAAGCTTTATAATATTGCCTTAAGGAGTGGTAAACTAGTGAATATACAAAGGTATAATGAATAATACTAGATAGTAGTCATTCGGTACTATTTATATAATCTATATCTACTAGAACAGATATGTATATATACTGGTTCTATAGAGGGATTACCTTAAAAGGGTAGTTATTATTAAGTAGAGAATTTCATTAGGAATATTAATTAATAGGTGTAATTTCCGCTTAAATTATTTACTAACTAACTGATCTATAGTAGGTTGTTATCTGTCTAAGTAGTTTGAGAAGAAGATTCCAGAGGAGAATTCATACTTCTTTTATACTTGTTCAACAACATATCTGATAAATCAGAATTCATGAAATATGGTAATTGTGATAGAGTAATACTATATAAGTTATAGGAAATATGAGTTATAGGAAATATATAGGTCATAGGAAATATATGAGTTATAGGAAATATATAAGTTATAGAAAATGGAGCTATGCTAGAGCTATGTAATACTCTCGAGTTTATATATGAGATGGCAAGTTCTGCTAAATAAATAACTACTAGATTGGATAGTTGTGAAACAATAACAGATATAGGAAATATAAGATAAATATAATAATAAGAAAAAATATCTCTTATTATACTTCCTTACTTTGAACGAATTTTACTATATCAGTAAGTCTGTTCTGCAATCCTTACTTCTATGCATCCTATCTTAAGAGATAGTTGAAGTACATTAATATTGATATATTTGTTGTTAGGGGATTCGTTTATAACGCGATCTCTGTTAGGGGCGAGCTAGTAATAATAGTAATATCTATCAGAATATCAGTATATAGGGCTTGTGAGGGTACAATCACTAGGCTCGGGCCTAACTGAGCTAAAAGGTACAAAGAATATAGACTCATTTATTCGATAAAGTAAAGTAACCTAGCGATATAAGACTTCGCTTGAGTCTTAGAGAACAACAACTAAATACAGGAATGTGCGTATATATATAGGAAAAGCGGGGCTGACTTCAGGCCACCCACTATCGGGTGCCGCCGGCCCGGTCTGTATAATCTCAGCTGTAACAGTCTCGTTCTTATTGAATAAGAGCTCAAATTTTATCTCTTATCTGAGATCTTTATTTTCCTCTTTTAGTACATTGTCTCTTGAAAGTGTCTTCTAAACTTCCTCTAACCTAAAATTTCCTAAAGAATTTCAGTAGTAATATCTTTGGTATTTACTCAGGAATCATGTTCTAGAGTATATCCTAACCATCTGACCTAGTATTGATATTCACCAGATCATAGTGCCATTTTAAATTCTAATACCTTTTCAACTTCATATCAATTATTAGTAATTAGTCTCAGTTCCAGAGATTGTCTATTAGGGAACTAAGTATGATCATTTTAATAATATGGCTTAAGTTTTAAAATATAAAAGGTATTATATATAAGATTGAGGTTAGGTTGAGAAGATAAGTCCAAACTATAATTATTTCGAGCATGATTAGTAGATATAATTAAGAAAGGGTCTAACCAACGAGGTTTCAACTTAGATAAAACGTTTAATATATGTAAGTTTTCTAAAGATAGCATGACTTGTTGTCTAACTAAGAACTTAACTGTATTATAATGTTTATTCACTTGTGTTGCTTATATTTTCTTGGCATCATAAAGTGCCTATAAGGTATTGTTATACTATTTATTTGCTAGTGCAAATACATTGATAGGACAAGGTAGCAGAGAGGTTCCTTAATGTATACTAATTCCTAATAAAGTTGTGAAAAGACTACTTTTTCTGGTGCTATTAAATATAGAGTTCAGCTTCAACTGAATCTCAGGCAATTTATGTAGCTAGTCAGATCCTTTGACTTTATATGCTCTTGCTACTTGTAAAATTTTCTTATTCATGATCTTAGATTATCTGTCTATATGAGGATAATATGTAGTGGATAGTTCCAATTTGATTCCATTCTCTCTAGCTCAATTCTAAAAGTATAATGATATGAAAAGAGTATCACGATCAAAAATAATATATAAAAGATATCTTATAATCGGTTTTATATGAATATTAAAAGAAGTAATATATTGTTCTACTGTAAAATTATTAGGAATAGGGATAAAAAACTTAAATCCTAATTATTTATTGACAATTATCCAAAGGCATGAAATATAGATAATATGTTCTTTATCAGTAGGAATATTTAGATACAAGAGAGAACATTTGATGAAAACAGGAGCTAGCTTAAAGAAATCTATTAAAATATACAACTAAGGTCTTTCTGATATATATAAAGGAGTGATAAGTCCGAGAGGTAGCTTGTTGGAATACTTTGTCTATTGACAAGTATCGCAACTTCTGATATACTTCTTGACTGACTTAGAGAAAGACTGGTATTGGTATCTCATTAGTAAGATATTTTATAGTTTTCTCAATTCTACTATGAGCTATTGCTTTATACACTTTATTGATTACTAGTTCAAGATAGTTCTTACCTTCAACATTGAAAGTACTAGGCAAAACCAATCTCTATTATCCATATATATTTCTGATATATAAGAATCTAACTTTGATCCTATAATCCTTGTACTATAATAAGGTATTATAGTAATCCTTCTAGATGGAGCATACCTTCATATATACTTGGTATACTATCTTCATTCCATCTCCTAGATCCAACTATTATATAATAAAGAAATCTTTATTGCCTTTACAACCATTTGTAATATGCTTATCATCAATAAGCCTGTTGAGAGCTAGTTCAATTTATTAGTTAAAATTGATAACTATGGATTTCTTCTTTTTACAAGTGGTGGTATTATATCCTAGTTATTTGTAGAAGTTGTAATGTTATCTAAAGGATCGGAATGATTTGGCGGAAACAATGATGAGAGTTTCATCGACTGCTACTCACTTCTAAGAATAAGTAGTAACTGCAGTAGTCTAGAAGACGTTATCAATATTGCTTCTAGAAGGTATTAGTATAGGGTTCTAAGGTTGCTGAGGTGCAATTGGTGTATTATAGCATATTTTTCTTATATAGTTACTGAGCGCTTCTTCACGAGAGTTAGTAAAAGGAGGAGTGGAAATTGATTTAGCTATTTTCTTATAAGAATCTTAGACTGCATTGAAGTTGTTCAAATAGTTCTTAAGGAATTCCTTCTCCTTCTGAAACACTGAATCTATAAGGATACAGTTGAGCCTGCCATATCTCAAGGTATTATAGATAGTGTAGATTTCAACTACAAATGTATGGTTGCATATTATATGAGAGCTACCATATATAGTACAATAAAAATTTTAGTATATAGACTAATACATATACTTATATTATTGATAGTTAGTATAGATGAGGATAATATCAATAGGAGTTACTATTAATGGACAAGTCAAGAGCTCCTTTTCTTCGTCCTTGGTTATTGCTTATAGAATAGGCTCCTCCTTAGGTTCTGAAGTATTGTTAGGGTAGTACCTATTGTATAGTTCAGTATTGATAGAGGTGAAAGATTTTTTATCAGAGGCTTCTGATTTATAGTTAAGTACTTCATACTTATAGTCATCTTCTTCTTCACCTTCAGCTTCATAATAGGAGTAAGAGAAATGATGTCCAAGATCCATAACTCTAACATTGCACTTGTTGATGTTGTAATTGATATACTAGAAGTTGATAGCTCTACAAGAAACTATTTTGGAGGATGAAGCTTGAACATATAAAGAAGAGATTAAGGTATTAGTATAAAGATGAGGAGGAGGGTCAATACTGGTAGGAATATAATCATTCTCAGTAGTAAAAACGTTGGGGTATTTATGGTTTCTTAATAAAGCATATATTATGAAGTTCTCCTTTCCTACTGTATACTAAATTTTCCAATCAAATTTCATAAGGACTTTCTACTATCATCTGAGTTTTTGGCTTGTAGATTTCTGAGTGTAAAAGGTGATCAATAGTTTATGATCTGTAAGAATAGTGAATTTGTGACCTTTAAGTTGTACTTCAAAAAATTTTAATAAGTTAATAATTATCAATAATTCTTTTTAGAAAGTTAGGTAGTTTAATTAAGCTAAATTAAATTTTCTGGAGTGAAAGCATGATGGTCTGATATGAGTAAGGGGGCCTTGGCTAATTTAAGATCCTAAACCTATATTACTAGTATTACAAATTAGATATTTAGGTTCAGTAGATATATTGTTTCAGGGTTTTAAAATATAAGGAGAATTTATAAGTTCTTTCAGTTTTTCAAATGCTATATGATACATGTCTGTCTATTGCTATTTCTTAATTTCTTCTTATAATTCTAATAATGTGTTGGCATAAGATGCTAAACCAGAAATAAAATAACTAAGATAATTTACAATTCTAAGAAAGCTTCGAAGGTCTTTCTTCCTCTTAAGAGTAGGAAAGGTTAGTATTATTATTCTCTTTATAGGATCAATGTATTATCCATCTGAGATTAAAATATGGCCTAAGATCTCCAGTTTGTCTATAAAGAATTGATATTTGCTCATTTTCAGAAAAAATTCTTCATCTTATAAGTATTATAATACTATCATAAGAGTAGCAATATACTATTTATAGGTCTTAATAAAGATAATAATATCATTAATATAGACTATTAAATCCTTATAGAGCCTATCCTTGAATACTTCATGCATTGCTTAGACAATAGTAGCTAGTATATTATGGTCTTTTTATTGCATAACTCTACTTCTATAATATCCTCAGTGCATCAAGAATGTAGAGTATTTCTCTAATTTTGGATCGATTCTAATATTATGGTAGCTATTCGCTAGGTCTAATTTTGACTAAATAGGATTTGCTACTACTAGTTTAATTAGTTCATTAATATTAGATAGTAGTCTGTAGTCTGGTTAGACTACAAGATTGTACTCTCGATAGTCATTGATGAATCTAGCTTCTTCTAGCTTGTCTTTTTTAAGAATAGTGAATATAGTGACTGTGTTAGTATTATTTTCTATTTAGTTGATTCATTTTATCTTTTTATCTGTAGTAATTTTGTCATAGATTTGTTATCTGAATCAGTAGCTTGATAGTCTCCATCGTAGTATCCATGTTGCTCTAGGTTTGGGTTTGATATAGTAGTTGACTTTTCTAAGTAGTAGTAAATCCTATGGAATTTTTTTTAGGAATAATTTGAGAAATTCCATTATTAGATTAAATTGCTTTTATATAGATAAAACTATAGTCATAATGTCTGCTTCTATATCGGTATCTTCTGTATTACTAATAGTATCCTAGTCGTTTAGTTTACTATAATCTGTAACTGTCTCATAAGTTACTTCTAGGTAGGTAGTTCTAATTCTATTTTCAGTAGTTCTAGAACCTTTTAATATTTTCAAGAGAAAATGAGTAATATTTTTAGCTTGGATAGTAACTGGTTCCTAACCTGCAGGAATAATAGTACGAACCTTAGTAATTGCAGGTTCCTCAAGAATCATATCCTAGCTATTAAGGTGTCTTACATAGAAGGTGTATTGTTCTATATATCCTATCTAATCTAATTTGATTATATACATCTTGTTAATTGTTACTTTAGAATCTTTCAAGGCTGTACCTAAAAATATTTTTTTAATACTTTTTATTGGTATTTTATATAAGTGTACAAATGTAAAATTAATCAAATCTCCTCCATTCATTTGAAGATCTATTAGTGCCAGAGCAGGTTAGTTATTTGCTCTAATATAAACTTTATTATAGTTAATTAGTTGTATCAACAGGGGTTATTCTTTGATTTTATCCTTCTTAACTTTTAATGTAGTAGTTATGACGAGATTTTGTACTATAATTCACAAGGATACCTTATTCTATCTCTTCCTATAATCTTTGTAAGAATATTTAGGGTTCCAATACTATATATATTTCTTATCTCTTATCAATTGTATCCTTGTCTTATTGTCCAATTTTTTTGTAATGGTATCCCAATCAGATTTTTTTTGTTTATCATGACTGGTCTTGATAGAGGGTTTATTACTATTACTATAGTTTGATCTATATTGATTATAGTCTCTTCATAGATTTTAGTCTTAATTAGTTGATTTTTAATTTTATCGGCGAGGTCTAGTTGGTATGTATAGTAGAGTAATTTCTTTCATTAACACTTCATATGACTCGGCCTGATACATAAGTTAGTCATATATCTATTCGTTTTTACTTAAGGGAATTAATATTGCTGATATGTATGTAAGTAGGTAATTAAGAAACTTCCTTCTTTTGACCTTTTCTGATATTAATTATTTATCCTTAGTATCAATCAATTTAATATGTATTTTAGTAAGCTAGTTGGTAAATTATTTAATACCTATATGTTATCTATCCTTGTAAGGTATGGTAGTTTCCCATTGCTTCCATAAAATATCTTTGCTGATGGGTAGTATTAGGAAATCTCTGAATATTATTATAAAGCCGAAGAATTTTGTCTTTTTTTATTTTTCTCTTAGATATTGATTATAGGTTGTGAGTACACTTCCTTGAAATAGAAATCCTAGAATTTCTGACAATTCAGTCTTCTCTAAATCAATTTCTTTTATCATCAACTAGTATTAGATTGCCATAACCTAAGAGTCAAAATATTGTAAGTCTCTCCATTTCTTATCAATGCCATTAAGTTTCTCTAGTACATTGATTTTGATTCCTTTGATTTTTTTAGGTGAAGTAAGGTTGTTTACTAAAATTATTCTAGTTGTAGATTCCTATTATTGATATTCTACTGATTTACCTTATGGAATCTTTTTTAGTTTAAGTAGACTAGCTACTAATAAGATACTATCATCTGAATCAAAGATATCACTTAGGTCATTATCATCTGGTCTATCTTATACTCTAAACTATTATTGGTATTATTGACCAGTATTTTCGTTTCCTCTATTGTTACTATTATTATCTTCATCTTTTTCTTTATTATCTAGTTCCTGTATTTCGTCTGGGGGAGATGGAGGAAAGTTGGTACTTCTTGCTTCTTGTACTGATATAGTTTTCTTTTGAGTAGATTCTTAACCTTTGCTTTTATTCTTTATTAAAGTTCAAGCAAATATTTCAGGTAATCCTAGAATTGGCTTAAACTAATCTTTTACTGAAGTAGGAATTTCTTCTAAGTGAGTACTACTTAGCATAAAGATCATTAATTTATCTCAATTTTCTATAAGCCAATATTTCTATTTCAAAAGTTGTTGCCAATAGTTTACTTATTTCCTTTTTAAGAAATATTCCCAATTCTAAATCTTTTTCTCTAAATAGAT
This sequence comes from Tirmania nivea, assembly GCA_015179035.1. Classification (NCBI taxonomy): domain Eukaryota; kingdom Fungi; phylum Ascomycota; class Pezizomycetes; order Pezizales; family Pezizaceae; genus Tirmania; species Tirmania nivea. The sequence continues at coordinate 49,253 of WHUY01000084.1, forward strand.
ATGGCCTTTGCCATAGATAGTGTCTTACTGCTACTTTTATTAAGAGTCTAGTATTCATAGAATGATATTCCTAAGTTATTCCTAGGATTTATATATATTTCAGAATTTTATATAAATGGGGTATATATTTCTGCAAAAATGTTTCTAATACTTAGGAAAAAATCATTTCAAATATAATCTCATACTCTAATAGATAATCAGATATATATGTTAAAGTTATTTTTTTATTATAATTTGGGTCTATTACTCCCTTTATAGTAGGATCGATAATTCTAGTCTTTTTGGGAGTATATTTGATTAACTCTTGAATTTCTTTGGATAGCATAGTCAAATACCTTGACTTCTTAGTCCGTTTTCTAGCTACAGATACCATTCTGTATGATACTGATTCTTATTTAGGTTCACTTCAATGTTGATTATCATTTCACAACCTGTTGGGTTAGATTAATAAACTTAATCTTTAAGTTACTTTTTTACTTTAGTACCTTATTGTTCTAGTAGTGTTGTTGAAGAAGATTTTTTCATTATCTGCTCGACTGAGGATAATGATGGCTCAGTTGATGGTGATAATAGTACGGTGACTTGGCAGAGTCTGAATATATTTTACGGACCTAATTCATCTCCTACTTTTGAGTCGTCTAGTAAAAGTATTTCATTTTCCAATTATAATATTAAAGTAGATATTGAAGGTATTAAGACTTTTATTGGAATATCTGAGTTTGGTATTACCTCGAGTAAAGATAATATTTTCTTTAAAGTGTTGGCTAGTATAGAGGAGTTAGTTCGTGAGCTGTGAGATGATAATCATTTCCTTGTTACAATAATTCTTCCTAGGACCTATAGTACTAGTTTTTCATTTATATACTATATTTTTCGTTTTCAGTATAGTATTAAAGATTATTAGGAGTATAAGTTAATTTGTTAAAAGTACTGGGAAAAGTGTCTAGAACTGGGATGGAATACTTTTATGTAGGGAACTACTACCCAATAGAGCTCTCCTTAGCTTACTTCTAAGTTTTGTAGTTATACTATAGTTGAGAGTCTAATATCTCATTAGTTGTTATTTTAGCTAGCTAAATTTATAATATTATTATTGTATTCAAGATGTGTTATACTAAAAAGTATAAAAGAGTATCATTAAGGTTAATCAGGTCTTAAGATAAGGGGTTTTGAGTAGTAAAGATTAACTTTTAATGTTAAAAAAAATATAATAAATGATACTAGACAGTAGTCATTCAGTATCATTTATAAAATCTATATCCGCTAGAATAGATATATGTATATACCAGTTCTGCTGAGAAATTGCCTCAGAAGAGTAGTTATCATCAAGTAGGGAGTTTCATTAAGAATATTAATTAACAAGTGTAAACTCTACTTAGATTGTTTACAAACTAACTGATCTGTAGTAGGTTGTCATCTGTCTGAGTAGTCTAAGGAGAAGATTCTAGAAGGGAATTCGTGCTCCTTTTATACTTATTCCATAATGTATCTGATACATTAGAATTTATGAAATATGGCACTTCTTATGAGGCAGTACTATATAAGTCATAGAAAATATGAGTCATAGGAAATATATGAATCATAAGAAATATATGAGTTATAGGAAATATATGAGTTATAGGAAACAAGGCTATGCTAGGGCTATATAATACTCTTAAGTTTATGTATAAGACAGCAAGTTCTGCTGAATAACTAACTGCTAAATTTGGTAGTTATGAAATAATAATAGATATAGGAAATATAAGATAAATATAAGAATAAGAAATAATATCTTTTATTACAAAAGATACTCATTGACTATAAGTACAAAACGGCTGTAGGTGAGTAGAAAATTGGACTTAATAGAGGAGATTGCTAATAAGTTATAGCTTTATACTATAGACTTTAAAATACCTAGGCTCTATATAATAAGAAAGTAAAGAAACTTATTCTAGAAAATATTAAGGCAGATTTGAGAATAAGAATTAGTGGATTCAATAAGAAGGTAGAAGTAGAGTCAAGTAAGCCTTATGCTATAGTAGAAAATAGGTTATACTTGGATAAGCTTCGATTAGAGTTATAAATAATAATAGAGACATAGTAGTTCTTAATATTAGATATTATATATTATATAGGTATAAGAGAGAAAATATCTAATTTATAAATAACTACTTCTATAGTAATAATAGGATTGGCAGAAAAGCAATAATTAAGGACTACTAAAAAGGAAGATAGTAAAACAGAGATAGAAAAAGATAGTTTTGAATTAGGTGAATTAAGAAAAGAGTTATAGATATTATAAAAATAGATATATTGGATATAGTATATTTGTAAGGAAGTGGGGGAAAGGAATATATAGATATAGACTGTAGTAAGTATCTTGTAGTATATATGTCAAATATTATATATTATTTGGTTTCAGGGGAAGAATATATTGTATATAGTATATTTTTATAACTTACTAAATATAGCTACTTTGATTATATTATTTAAATATTGATGAAGGTAAGAGGCTATATTGTAGTATACTTTAGTTGATTTTGAATAGAGATGGAGAGGATATAAGAAGGAATAAGGATAAGAAATATCTGATAAAGGAAGATAGAAGAATAATTTGTAATAAGTAATTGTAATAAAAATAACTAAATTAAGATTATAAAATATACTTAGATATTGCCTATATAGGAGAACGTAAATGTAGGTATTAGAAACTATGATAAGTATATAATAGAAGATAATAGAAAATAGGATTAGATATTAAATGGACATAGAATAGATATTATAATAGAGGATATTAGATTGAATATAATTATAAGGGGCTAGGTGACTTAAGGTTTGATCTAGAGAGGGGACTGAAAAGGATATATGTTAAAGTTCTATAGGCAGTGTTGCAGGTATTATAGATATAGAGGTAGTAGTAAAGGTATTATAAATAGGAGGATGGTATTAGGAGTATTGTATATATAGGGGTAGTAGTGAGGGCATTGCAGGTAAGAGGATAGCATTATAAATATTGTGAGTATAGAAGTAGTAGTAAGGGTATTATGAAAGGAGAGGTAAGGGATAATATATCATAAGAGTGTATAACTAGGTAGTAGAATATTAGGTATACGGAGTAGATGGGTCAGATATCTAGAAGGGGGAGGGATATATTTAGTTGAATATTATGTACTATACTTGAGATACATCATTACCAATACTAGATATAAGTAGAAGGAAATATAAAAAATAATAAATATTATAGTATATAGTTTTATAAAAAAGCTTTATATATATAGTATATATATAATATAAATAATAATTTTTACTAATATAGTAATTCTTATCTATTACTAGATCTAGCTAATCTATTTATACTTAAAGAATTAGTCTATTTGGTATCTATAAAGTTTCACCTTTTATATTCTTTTTATAAATCCCTTCTATATATAATATAGACCAATATATCAAATACTATAGTAAAATAATCTAAATTGATAAAACAAACTAAATACATCTAGCTAAACTAGGTAATTCTATTATATTTATAACTAAATTATTATACTAGCTTACTAGACTCTTTATTGTCAAAATAAAAATAAAGAATCGTAACTACAATACTCTTATCTTTATTACCTCTATGTCTATTATCTTTTTCTTTATTATCTATATTTCTTTTATCTCTATCTTTATTACTCCTATCCCTATTATTCCTATATTTATTATTCTTATCCTTATTATTATTATTATTACCTACAAACTTGCTACCTATATACTTACTAATCTTCACTTCTATAGGTTAATTATCTAGGTTATTATATTACTATAATTCCTTAATTAGGTTTAATTTGAACTTACTAGCCTTTATAAATCTTTTCCTAGTCTAAATAAGTTATATTATAGACTTTTCTACTCATAGGATACTAGAACCCTCTACTCACTATAATTCTAGTATGATACTCCAAATTCTAGCATAGTCTACTATATCCCTTATTTACTATAAAGAGTTTTTATATAGAAATCAAGTATATATTTTATTAAAATATATTAGTATTAACTATAATAGAGTTTTAAATCAACTTATAGCCTAATAGTATCAACTTACTAGTTGATCTACTATTAGTTAGAATATCTATAAGTGTTCATTATTATATAAACTTAAGTATTATAACTTGAAAAGGTAGAGCCTTAGTATATATAACCTTAGTAGCTATAGTACTCTTAATAGCTAGCTTATTCTTAGTAGTTATTATCTTCTTAATAATTATTATCTTTTTAGTAGATATTATTTCCTTAGTATACTTTATATTCTTGGTTAGCTTTATTACCTAATTACAGGTTATACTTCCTTTATCTATAGTCTATATATTTATAATACCTTATATTACTGGTAGTCAATATAAATATTACTTAATATCTATAATCTACATCTATAGTATTATCTATAATCTATATCCTTATAATATCTTATATTCTTAGCTGCCTAGTAGTCGATATTAGTATTACTTATTATTTACAGTCTTCGTTAACAGTTTATATCTACAGTCTATATCTATAGTTTTTATCTTTAGCTATATATATAATATCTTATATATTCTAGTTCATAATATAAGCTACCTTATATCTACACTATTGACCATATCTATACTATTATTTACGTTTATACTATTGCTTATATCTATACTATTATCTAATGCTATTGTCTATATCTATACTATTATCTATAGTCTATGCTACAGTCTATATCTACACTATTGTCTATAACTAAGCTATTGTTTTTAAGCTTATAGGCGCTATCTAGAGTTATATCCATAGTCCATATTATAATCTATGCTATAATATTATTATTACAGATTGTTATAGACTATTATAGATTATTATAGTCTATCACCTATAATTGTAAGTAATATACATATATTATAAACTATTACCAATATCAAAAGTAACATTATATTGAGTATCATATATAAAAGCTTATTTATAAATATAATGAGAAGAGCTTATATTAAAGTGAGTATTATAGGTAAAGATAATTATATATATAGGAGGATATCACTACTATTCTTTATTTTTACTTATTATACAATATCTTATATATTCTAGTTCATAATATGAGCTACCTCATATTTATACTATTGACTATATCTATGCTATTATCTACATCTATACTATTACTCACATCTATACTATTATCTAATACTATTATCTATGTCTATGCTATTATCTATAGTCTATACCATAGTCCATATCTATATCATTATCTATAACCAAACTATTTTCTTTAAACCTATATATACTCCCTAGAATCATATCTATAGTTTACATTATAGTCTATACTATAATATTATATTATATCCCTATACTCTACTAAGTACTACTTTATCTTATAACTACTATGTCTTGACTAACCTAACTCATTATTGAACCACTATTAGAGATCATAGACCTACTTATATATTTATAAATAAAAGTATACTCTGCCAATATCAATACTAACTATACTATTATTATATAAAAAACTATTACTCTTTTGGATTAAATTTTCTCTCTTCCTAATTAGAGCATAGATATTACTACCTTATAAACCTAACTTACTGACAAGCAACTATTATTACAAGAGATCAGAGAATATATAGACCTCTAGAAAGTAGTCATCGATAATTTATATATATAATTACTAGCTATGTAAAATATTAATACTACTCTAATAGCTAGAAACTAATAAGGAGGAGTAAATCGAGTTAAGAAGATTCTCAACTCAGAAAAATTTAATAGTAAAGACTAAAGTAAGCTACATCCTTTCTTAACTCAACTGTATTTAAAAGCAGCTATATATACTAATGAATAAGCTAAACTATACTTAGTAATTAATTTTCTCTTAGATAAAGCTCTTAATCAGGTCATACTATATATCTAGAATAATAATATAAATATAACTAACCTAGATATCCTTATCATGATTCTTGAAAATATATTTAGAAATTCTAATAAAGTAGTAAATACTGAATATAAGCTCTATAATATCACCTAAAGAATATATGACTCTATAGCCTATTTTGTCAAATTCCAATAATATATAGTTAAGATAATCTAGAATATTATAGCTAAGCTAGCTACTTTTAAAAGAAGTCTGTCCTTCCAACCTTAATAAGACCTTTTAGGAATATATCTTGAACTAGCTACTTTTAATAAATTTGTTACTATTTATTAATATTTTAATATATGATGACAAGCCCTATAGTTGTAATTTAGTAATTACCCTCTACATTTAGACCTTACGCCAACTCCCTATCTATATACTAATACTCTAGCTATAACTTCTACTACTACTCTATCAACAACTATAGAAATATATATAAGATTAATAGATCTCTTAATAAAATAAAGGAAAGTATCTTTAGAAGAGTAAGCTAAGTGAATAGTCGAGGGTTATTACTACTATTGTAGTAGATTAGGTCATAAGGTAAAAACCTATCCTCAAATCTAATACTACTCTTTTCAAATAGTAGAAAATATATTATAAGATAATGCTATATTACCAATACTAAAAGAATAGCCTTACCTTAGCATAATAGCACTAATGTAAGACTACTAAAATCTTCTATATATATTTTTAGTTTATTATTACAGCCTATATTGGAGGAAGAGTTAGAAAGAAATTATTTTATAGTTACTTGTGAATTAAAAAATAATAATATCAACATCCTAACTTATATTCTTGTAGTATAATAAATAATACTAGATAGTAGTCATTCAGTACTATTTATATAATATATATCTGCTAGAACAGATGTATGTATATACTAATTCTTCTGAGGGATTGCCTTAGAAAAGTAGTTGTTATTAAGTAGGAAGTTCTATTAGGAACGTTAATTAATAGGTATGATCTCTGCTTAGATTGTTTACTAACTAACTGATTTGTTATAAGTTGTTATCTATCTGAGTAGTCTATAGAGGAGATTCTAGAGGGGTATTTATACTCCTTTTATACTTGTGCAATAATATATCTGACAGTTCAGAATATATAGAATACGGCACTTTCTGTTAGGTAGTGCTACATAAGTCATAGGAAATATGAGTTATAGGAAATATGAGTCATAGAAAATAGGGCTATGCTAGGGCTATATAATATTTTTGAGAATATATATGAGATAACATATTCTACTAAGTAACTAACTATCAGATTTAATAGTTATAAAATAATAATAGATATAGGAAATATAAGATAAATAAAATAATAAAAAATAATATCTCTTATTATACTTCCCTACTTTGAATAGATTTTATTATTTCAATAATTTTATTCTACAATCCTAGCTTCCACCTATCCTATCTTAAGGAATAGTTAAAGTACGTTGGTATTGAGGTATTTGTCATTAGAGGATTTATTCATAATACAATTCCATTCTTATTGAATAAGAGCTCGAGTTTCATCTCTTATCTGAGGTCTTTGTTTTCCTCTTCTAGTATATCGTCTCTTAAAGGTGTCTTCTAGACTTCCTTTGACCTAGAAATCCTAAAGGATTTTAGTAGTAATATATTTGGTGTTTACCTAAGAATCATATTCTGGAGTATATCCTAACCATCTGACCTTATATTAATATTCACCAGATCGTAGTACCTTTCTAAATTCCAATACCTTTTCAACTTTATATCGATCATTATTAATTGGTCCCAATTCCAGAGATCGTCTATTAGGGAACTAAGTATGATTATTTTAATAATATAGTTTAAGTTTTAAAATATAAAAGGTATTATATATGAAATTGAAGTTAGATTGAGGGGATAAGTCTAACTTATAATTATTTTAAGCATAATTAGCCAATATGATCGAGAAAGGGCCTAGCCATTAAGGTTTTAACTTGGGTAAAACATTCAGTATATTTATGTTTTCTAAGGATAGTATGACCTATTGTCCAACCGAGAACTTAACTGTATTATAATGTTTATTCACTTGTATTACTTATATCTTCTTAGTATTATAAAGTACCTGTAAAGTATTATTGTGATATTTATTTGCTAGTACAAATGCATTGATAGGACAAAGTAGTAGGGATGCTCCTTTATGAGCACTAATTCCTAGTAAAGTTATAAAGAGACTACTTTTTTTAGTACTATTAAATCTAGAGTTCAGTTTCAACTGAATCTTAGGTAATTTATATAGTTAGTCAGATCCTTCAACTTTAGACGCTTTTGCTACTTGTAAAATTTTCTTATTCATGATCTCAGATTATCTATCTGTACAAGAATAATATGCAGTAAATAGTTCTAATTTAATTCCATTCTTCCTAGCCCAATCTTAGAAGTATAATGATATAAAAAGAGTATCACGATCGAAAATAATATATAAAAGATATCCCATAATTGGGACTATATAAATATCAAAAGAAGAAATATATTATTTCACTATAAAATTATTAGAAATAGGGATAAGAAACTTAAATCCTAATTATCTATTGACAATCATCCAAAGGTTTAAAATATAGATAATATATTCTTTATTAGTAGAAATATTTGGATACAAGAGAAAACATTTGATAAAGACAGGAGCTAACTTAGAAAAATTTATTAAAATATCTAACTAAAATCTTTCTGGTATATATAAGAGAGTAACAAGTCTGAAAGGTAGTTTGTTAGAATACTTTGTCTATTGACAAATATTACAACTCCTAATATACTCCTTAACCGACTCAAAGAAGGACTGGTATTAGTATCACTCAGTAAGATATTTCATAGTTTTTTCAATTCTGCCATAAGCTATTATTTCATATACTTTATTAATTACTAGCTCAAGATAGTTCTTACCTTCAATATTGAAAGTACTAGGCAAGACCAATTTCTATTGTCCATATATATTCCTGATATATAAAAATCTATCTCTGATCCTATGATTCTTGCACTATTTCAAGGTATAATAGTAATCTTTCCAGATGAGGTATACCTTTATATATGCTTTATATACTACTTTCATTCTATCTGTGATATCCAACTATTGTGTGATAAAGAAATCTTTATTATCTTCCCAACTGTCTATGATGTGCTTATTATTAATAAGCTTATTGGGAGTTTGTTCGATTTGTTGATTAAAATTGATAACTATAGGTTTCTTTTTTTTATAAGTGGCAGTATTGTGTCCTAGTTATTTGCAGAAGTTACAATATTGTCTAGATGATCGGGATGATTCGGCAGGAATAATGATAGGACTTTCATCAACTGCTACTCGCTTCTGAGAACAAGTAGTGACTATAGTAGTATGGAAGACATTATCAATATTATTTCAAGAAGGAGTTACTATAGGATTCTAAGGTTACTAAAGTACAATTGGTACATTTCGGTAAATTTTTCTCATATAGTTGTTAAGTACTTCTTCACAAGAGCTGGCAGGAGGAGGAATAGAAACTGATTCAGCTATTTCCTTATAAGAATCTTAGACTGCATTAGGGTTGTCTAAACAGTTTTTAAGGAATTCCTTCTCCTTCTAAAGAACTAAATCTGTAAGTGTATAGTTGAGGCTACTATATCCTAGAGTATTGCATATAGTATATATCTCTACTGCAAATGCACAGTTGTGTATCATATAAGAGCTGCTATATGTGGGATAATAAAAGTCTTGGCATATAGACTAATGTATACGCTTATATTGTTGATAGTTGGTATAGATAAGAGTAATATTGATAGAAGTTGGCATTGATAGAGGAGTCAAAGGCTCCTTTTCTTTATCTTTGGTTGCTGCTTGTGGAATGGATTCCTCCTTAAGTTCTTCAGTATTATTAGGCTAGTACCTATTGAATAGTTCGATATCAATAGAGGTGAGAGATTCTTTGTTGGAGGCTTTCGACTTGTAGCTGAGTACTTCGTACTTATAGTTGTCTTCTACTTTACCTTCAGCTTCATAGTAGGAGCAAGAGAAATAGTATCTGAGCTTAGCAGCTCTTCTATTATACTTATTAAAGTTACAATTAATATGCTGGAAGTTGATGGCTCTATGAAAAACCATTTTGGAGGATGAAGCTTAGGGTTATGGAAAAGAAGTTAAGGTATTAGTATAAAGATGAGGAGGAAAGTCGATACTGGTAGGAATATAATTATCCTCAGTAGTGAGAATATTAGAGTATTTATACTTTCTTTATAAAGTATCTGCTATAAAATTCTCCTTTTCTACTGTATACTAAATTTCGCAATTAAATTCTATAAGAACTTCCTACCATTATCTAAGTTTTTGGCTTATAGGTTTCTGAGTACGAAAGGTGACCAATAGTTTATAATTTGTAAGAATAGAGAATTTATGACCTCTAAGTTGTACTTCAAAAAATTTTAATAAGTCAATAATTACTAATAATTCCTTTTAGAAAGTTAGATAGTTTATGTGAGCTGGATTAAATTTTCTAAAGTGAAAGCATAATGGTCTAATATGGGTAAGGAGGCTTTAACTAATCTAAGATCCTAAACCTATATGACTAGCATCACAAATTAAATATTTAGGTTTAAAAGATATATTATTCTAGGGTTTTAAAATATAAGAAGAATTTACGAGTTCTTTTAATTTTTTAAAGGCTGCATTATATATATCTGTCCATTCCTATTTCTTAGTTTCTCCTTATAATTGCGATAATATACTTGTATAAGATATCAAGTCAGGAATAAAATGACTAAAATAATTAACAATTCCAAGAAAGCCTTAAAGATCTTTCTTTCTCTTAGGAGTAGGGAATATTAATATTGTTGTTCTCTTTATAAGATCGACGTAGAGTATATCTAAAGTCAAAATATGATCTAAAATCTCTAGTTTGACTGTAAAGAATAGATATTTACTTATTTTCAGAATAAATCCTTCATCTTATAAGTATTGTAATACTATTATGAGAGTAGCAATATACTATTTATAGGTTTCAGTAAAGATAATAATATCATCAATATAGACTATTAAATCCTTATAAAGCCTATCCTTGAATACTTTATATATTGCTCAGACTATAGTAGTTAGTGTATTACGGTCTCCTTATTATATAACTCTACTTCTATAATATCCTAAGTGTGTCAAGAATATAGAGTATTTCTCTGATTCTAGATTAATTCTGATATTGTAGTAGCTATCTACTAGGTCTAATTTTAACCAAACAGGATTTGCTACTACTAGTTCAATTAATTCATTGATATTAGGTAGTGGTATGTGGTCTAGTTCAACTATAAGATTGTGATCTCAATAGTCATTGATGAATCTGGCTTCTTCCAGTTTGTCTGTTTTAGGGATAGTGAATATAGTAATTGTATTGGTATTATTTTCTACTTAGTAGATTTGTCCTATCTTTTTATCTCTAGTAATTTTATTATAGATTTATTATCTGAATTGGTGGCCTAATAGTCTCTATTATAATATCCATTTCGCTCTGAGTTTGGGTTTGATATAGTAGTTGACTTTTTTGAATAATGATAAGTCCCATGGAATTTCTTTTAGAAATATTTTAGGAAATTCCATTATTAGATTAAATTGTTTTTGCATAGATGAAACTGCAGTTATAATATCTGCTTTTATATTAATATCTTTCACATTACTAATAGTGTCCTAATTGTCTAGTTCACTATAATCTATAACTATCTTACAAGTTATTTTTAAGTATACAATTCTTATTCTACTTTCGGTAGTTCTAGAACCTTTCCATATTTTTAAGGGAAAACAAGTAATATTTTTAGGCTAGATAGTAACTAGTTCTTGACCTGCAGTGATTATAGTATGAACCTTGCTAAGTGCAGGTTCTCTAAAAATTATATCCCAGCTATTGAGGTGTGTTATATAGAAAGTACATTCTTTTATATATCCTATCCTATCTAATTTGATTATATATATTTTATCAATTATTACCATAGATCTTTTTAAGACTATACCTAAAGATATTTTCTCAATACTCTTTGTTAGTATTTTATACAAGTATATAAATATAAAATTGATTAAATCTCCTTCTTTCATTTGGTGATCTATCAGTACCAGAGTAGGTTGGTTGTTTGCTCTAATATAAACTTTATTGTAGTTAATTAGTTGTATTGATAGGAGTTATTCTTTGCTTTTATCCTTATTAACTTTCGATATAGCAGTTATGGCGAAATCCTGTACTATGGTTTGCAAGAGTGCTTTGTTCTGTTACTTCCTACAATCTTTATAAAAATGTCCGAGATTCTAATATTATAGATATTTCTTATCTCTAATCAATTGTATTCTTGTCTTATTATCCAATTTTTTTATGATAGTATACTAATCAGATTCTTTTTCTTTATCATAACTAGTCTTGAAGGAGGGTTTATTGCCATTACTGTAGTTTAATCTATATTGATTATAGTCTTTTTATTAATTTTAGTCTTGATTATTTGATTTTTGATTTTGTCGGTGGAGTCTAGTTAGTATGTATAGTAGGGCAATGTCTTTCTTTAACACATTATATAACTCTTCTTGATACATAAGTTAGTTATATATTTATTTGTCTTTGATTAAGGGAATTAATATTACTAATATATATGCAAGTAGATGATTAAAAAACTTTCTTCTTTTGACCTCTTCTGATATTAATTGTTTACCCTTAGTATTAATCAATTTTATCTATATTTTGATAAGCTAGTTAGTAAATTGTTTGATGCCCATATGTTATCCATCTTTATAAGGTATGGTAGTTTCCTATTACTTCCATAAAATATCTGTACTAGTGGATGGTATTAAAAAATCTCTAAGTACTATTATAAAGCTAAAGAATTTTACCTTCTTTGCTTTATCTCTTAGATATTGATTATAGGTTATGAGCGCGCTTCCTTGAAGTAGAAATCCTAGAATTTCTAATACTTTGGTCTTCTCTAAATCAATTTCTTTTATTTTTAACCACTGTTGGACTACTATAGCCCAAGAGTCAAAATATTATGAGTTTCTCTATTTCTTATCAGTGCCGTCAAGTTTCTCTCGTAAATCGATTTTAATTCCTGGAATTTTCTTAGGTATAGTGAGGTTGTTTCTCAAAATCATTCTGGTAGTAGATTCCCATTATTAATATTCTACCGATTTTTCTTATGGAATCTTTTTGGATTTGGATATACTAGCTAATGATAAGATACTATTATCTGAATTAGAGCTATTGCTTGGATTATTATTATCTAGTCTATCTTATGCTCCAAATTGTTGTTGCTATTATTGACCAGTATTTTTATTTCCTATACTATTGCTATTATTATCTTTATCTTCTTCATTGTTATCCAGTTCATGTATTTTGTCTGAAGAAGGTGGAAGAGAGTTAGAGCATTCTGCTTCTTGTGCTGACTTGGTATTCTTCTAAGTAAAATCTTAATCTTTATCTTTATCCTTTATTGGAGTTCAAACAAACGTTTTGGGTATTCCTAGGATTAGTTTAAACTAATCTTCTACTGAAGTAGAAATTTCTTCCAAGTGAGTGCCACTTAGCATAAAGACTATTAATTTATCCTAATTTTCTATAAGCTAATACTTCTATTTCAAAAGTCCTACTAATAGTTTTCTTAGTTCCTTTTTAAGAAATACTCCTAATTCCAAATCCTTTTCTCTAAATAGATATAGTATTTACTATAGATAGTGTCTTACTGCTGCTTCTATTAAGAGTCCCGTGTTTACAGAATAATATTCCTATATCACTCTTAGAATTTATGTATATTTTAGGATTTTATATATATAGTGTAAATATTCCTTCTTAAATATTTTTAATGCTTGGGGGAGAATTATTTCAAATGTAATCTCATACTCTGATGGATAATCAGACGTATATTTTAGAGTTATTTTTTCCTTATAACTTGGGTCTATTACTTCTTCTATAGTAGGGTCAATGATTCTAGTCTTTTTGGGAGTACATTTGACTAATTCTTGAATTTCTTCAGGTAGTATAGTCAAACATCTTGACTTCTTAGTCTGTTTTCCAGCTGCAGAGGCTATTCTATCGGATGTTGATTCTTATTTAGGTTCGCTTTGATATCGATTATTACTCCACAACCTGTTGGCTTAGATTAATAGATTCGATCTTTAAAGTACTTTTCTACTTTAGTACCTTATTATTCTAGTAGTATTATTAAAGAAGATTTATTGGATATCTACTCGACTGAAGATTATATTCGCTTAGTTGATAGTGATGATAGTACGGTAGCTTGGCAGAGTCCGAATACGTTTTATGGACCTGATTCATCTCCTACTTCTAAATCGTCTAGCAAGAGTATTTCATTTTCTGATTATAATATTGAAGTATATATTAAAGATATTGAGACTTTCGTTGGGATATCTGGGTCTGGTATTGCCTCGTATGAAGATGACGCTTTTCTTGAAGTGCTCTCTAGTATAAAGAAGACAGTTCATAAGGTGTAGTATAATAATCATTTCCTTATTATGCTAATTATTCCTGGGACCTATAATACTAGTTTTTCCTTTATGTACTACATTTTTTATTTCTAGTATAGTATTAAGGATTGCTAGGAGTACAAGTTAATTTGTCAAGGATACTGGAAAAAGTATCTGGAATAGGAATGGGATATTTTTATGTAGGGAACTACTACCTATTAGAGCTTTACTTAGCTTGCTTCTAAGTCTTATGCTTATATTAGAATTAAGAGTCTGATATCTTATTAGTTGTAGCTAGCTAAATTTATGACGTTATTGTTGTTATTCGAGATACATTATACTAAAAAGTATAAAAAAGTATCGTCAAGGTTAATGAGGCCTTGAGATGAAGGGTTCTAAGTAGTAGAGATTAACTTTTGATATTAAAAAAAATGTAATGAATGATACTAGACAGTAGTCATTTGGTACTATTTATACAATCTATATCTATTAGAACAAATATATATATATACTAGTTCTTCTGAATGATTACTTTAGAAAGGTAGTTATTGTTAAGTAAGGAGTTCTGTTAGGAACATTAATTAACAAGTATAATCTCTACTTAGATTATTTATTAACTAACTGATCTGTTGTAGGTTGCTGTCTGTCTGAGTAGTCTATGGAGAAGATTCTAGAAGAGAATTAATACTCCTTTTATACTTGTTCAATAATATATCTGATAGTTTAGAATATATAGAATATGATATTTCCCATGGTGTAGTACTACATAAGTTATAGGAAATATAAGTTATAGAAAATATAAGTCATGAGAAATATAAGTTATAGATAAATACATAAGTCATAGAAAATAGGGCTATGCCAAAGCTATATAATACCTTTGAGGATGTATACAAGATGATATATTCTACTAAGTAACTAACTATTAGATTCAATAGTTGTAAAATAATAATAGATATAAGAAATATATAATAAATAAAATAATAAGAAATAATATCTCTTATTATATGTAGACTATAAAGTAACTAGATATATATTTATAGATAAAGACTTTGCAAGCCATCACTAACTCCTACTATACAAACTCAAAGAATATTAAATATTAGAAGTAATCAACAGATAATCTACAGAATTAAGAATTATCATATACATAACAAAGCTATAAATGACTATCAGATAATATTAATAACAACTATTCCTATTTGTTACCAAATTGGGATACTATCCCTTTATATTAGGAATTTCGTATCTTTACTAGTATAATATAAATATACAATTTGTATAAAATATAGTTACCTTCGACTCTAAATATTATATATAGTATTATTATTACAAACCGTTATCTGTTACTAGAATTACTATACCAATTCCATAATAACTTTAAATTGTTATGATTACTGACTCTACCTTCAACTACTTAATTAGGAAAGAAAAAAGGGTAGAGAAACCTTTTTAGCTTACTATCTATAAGCTTAATTAAGCTTTTAAGCCACTAAAAGAAAAATCTTAAACTAAAGATAATAAGATTAAAGAACTCCTATTCAATAAATATTATGAATTTTTACTACTCTTTAGAAAAGTAGTAGCAGAGGTACTCCTACTTTACTAGTCTTATAACTATAAAATCCTATTAAAAGAAAGATTTATATAACTATTTGAACCTTTATATTCCTTATCAAGACTGGAATTAGAAGTACTTAAAGACTAGATAGATAAAAATCTCTCTAAAGGATTCATCTGAGCCTTATCTTCCTCAGCAAAAGTACTAATATTATTTGTTAAGAAGAAAGATAAATTATTATATGTATGCATTAATTATTAAGGATTAAATGATGGTACTATTAAAAATCGATATCCACTACCTCTAATTCGAGAAACTCCTATGAGATTATCTCAAGCATAATACTATATAACTTTAGATATTTGAACTACTTATAATCTTATTCAAATGATAGAAGGAAAAGAATAGAAAATAGCATTTCGAATATAATATGAACTATTTGAAAGATTAGTTATACCATTTAGTATTACTAATACCTCAGCTAGCTTTTAATACTTTATTAATTATATTCTCTATCTATTCCTCAATAGTTTTTATACAACTTATTTCAATAATATCTTTATATATAAAGATATATTAGAAGCATATAAATACTATTTATTATAAATACTATAAGAACTATAAAAGGGAGGCTTATATCTTAAACCAGAGAAATGTGAAGTCTATAAGATAAAGGTATAGTATCTTGATATAATTATATCCCTAAATAGAGTATAAATATATCTCAGTAAAATAAAGGCTATTATTAACTAGTAATCTCTAACAAATCTATATAATACTAGAGTATTCTTAGGGTTTACCAATTTCTATCAATAGTTCATAAAATATTTCTCTACTATAGTAGCTCCTATAGTAAAGCTCACTAAAAAGGATATATCTTGGAAATGGGATAATAAATATGAATTTATATTTCAATATCTTTAATAAGCATATACCACAACCTCTATACTTTGATACTTTAATCCTGACCATAATATATTAAATGAAACTAATATATCTGATTATCTCTTCATTAATATACTTTCATAATATAATAAATATAGTATACTATACCTCATAGTATACTTTTTAAAGAAATATATCCTAACCAAATACAACTATAAAATCTATAATAAAAAACTTATAGTAATTGTATAATACATTGAGGAATAGCAACCAAAACTAGAATTGACTGCCTATCTAATAAAAGTACTTTCTGACTATAAGAATCTAGAATACTTTATATCTACAAAGCTACTTAATTGCCATTAAGTATGATGGTCAGAATACTTATCTTATTTCAACTTTAAAATTATCTACCAAATAGGAAAAGCTGCCGGCAAGCCAGACATCCTCACTTGTATATTAAAAAACCTTTCTAAAGAAGAGAATAAATATACTAAATTCTAACATCAAATAGTATTAAAACCCTATAATTTGACATACAATATAGGAATAAATACAATAATAAATAATAATCAATCAATCGAGTATCTATTTTAACAAGGATTTGCTATTGATCTACTACTATAAAAAATATTAGAAAAGTTGTAATAAGGACAAAAACAATCAAAGGATATTTTTTTAGTAGAATATTAAGTGGATAATAGTAAGTTAATATTTTAGGAAAAAATTTATATACTAAACTATAACTCTCTGAAGGTACAACTAATTAAAGAATATTATACCACTTCAATAGTAGAACATCCTAGATATTTTAAGATACTCAAGATTTTATAATGATAATATTATTGGCCTCGAATATATAATAAAGTAGATTACTATATACAGAACTATTATTATTATCAATATTTTAAATCATTACAGTATGCTCTTTTTAAAATCTTACGACTAATACCAATACTATAAGGAGCTTTGCAAGATATTTCAATTGACTTTATTATAGGATTACCTTAGTTAAATAGCTATAATATAGTCTTAGTAGTTATATATTGTTTAATAAAAATATACTATTTTATATCTTATTGGAATATTATTATAGTTGAGAAGTTAGCAGATCTCTTCGTATGATACATCTTATAGCTCTATAGCCTACCTAAAACTATCATTTCAAATTAAGGAACTTAATTCATTACAAAATTTTGGAAAGTACTATATCAAATTCTTTAAGTGAAGTTACTACTTTTAAACTGATTCTATCCTTAAACTAATAGCTAAATACAATGAATTAATACTATACTAAAATAATACCTATAAATATATATAAACTACCTTTAAGATAATTAAGAAGAGTATCTTTATCTAGTTAAATTTGTATTGAATAATCAAGTATTAGAAACAATAGGTATATCTCCATTTTTCGCCAATTATGGTAGAGACCCAGTTTAGAAATTCGACTTTTTACCTATACCAAAAGAATTAAGAGAATAAAGTAATATACAAATAGCCTCAAAGATAAAAGAACTAATAAAATACTTACTAAATGAGATAATAAGACCTCAAGTAAGACAATAGGAGTAAGCAAATAAATAATACAGTCTAGTACTAGTACTAAAAGAAAAAGACCTTATATAATTTAATACTCAATATATCACTACCTAATATCTAAGCAAAAAGTTGGATTACAAATTTATTAGACCTTATAAGATCTCTAAAGTAATATTACTATATACTTATGAACTTGACTTTCCACTAATTGTTCCCTACTATTAAGTGTAATATATATTACTCTTAGATCTCACAAATAACAATCTACTACTCAGCCAAAACAACTCATCACTTTTGCTAGTCATAGTTAATAATGAAGAAGAATAGTATATAGAGAAAGTTCTTAATTTATATATTTGATAAAAGAAACTCTAATATTTAATCAAATGGATAGGCTATAATAATTCAGATTAGGAACTAGCTATCAATATGAATAAATTGAAAGCCATTAATAACTACTATATTTGATATCTAGACAAACTAAGACCTTTGCCAAAAGATACCTAAACTTTAAGGGACTTTAGCTCTTAGGACGAGATATTGTCATAGACTGTTACAGATTATTATAAATAATTATGAACTATTACTTATGATTACAGATGATATACATATACTATAAACTATTATTTGTGTTATAGGTAATATTATATTAAGTATTATATATGAAAGTTTACTTATATATATGATGAGAAGAGCTTATATTAAAGTGAGTATTATAAATAAGAATAATTATATATATATGAAGATATTGCTACTATTCTTTATTCTTGTTCTTTATACAATGTCTTGTATATTCTAGTTCACAATATAAGTTGCCTTATATCTATACTATTATCTATATCTATACTATTATCTATGTTTATACTATTGTTTATATCTATACTATTGTTTAATGCTATTGTTTATATCTACACTATTATTTATAGTCTATACTATAGTCTATATCTATACTATTATCTACAACTAAGCTATTATCCTCAAACCTATATACACTCCCTAGTATTAGATCTATAGTCTATATTACAGTCTACACTATAACACTCCTATAGTCCTATATTCTAATACTATATAATTTGACTTCCTCTTTAATAGTAGACTCAGAATAGATGTTAAACCCTTAGTAGCTATTATAATTTTAGTCAAGATTATCTTAGTATACTTAATAGTATACTTGAGGGTTAATATACTTATATAGGCAGTTATAAGTATAATTATAGAACCAGATATAGAGATATTTAGAGTATTTTTCTAGCCAATGGAATTTAGTTCAATCTAGAAATCTATCAAATTAAGCTTTAGATAAGCTATAATTATATTTTTAACCAAATAATCTATAGTAATAGAGACAAATCTTTTAGTGATATCTAAACTATGAATATACTAGATTACCTAATTAAATGGAAGTAATAGGCCAGTAGCTACCACTATAGCTATAATACTATATAGGCCTAAAACTACTATAGAAGAAATAATTATCAAATTAAATATTTATTTACTATATAGAAGATCTAGACTATATATTTTTAATATAATAATATATATTATTATAGAATTTGAAAGATTCTTGATGCCTAGTACACAGTTTCTTATATATAGTTACTGATATAATAACAGTACTAAAGAACTATCTACAAGTTTTATTAGTACCACTATAAGTAGAACTCTAAGTATAAATTATAGTAGAGAAGTAGATAATATAGGTACTATAACCAAAAGTTTTAGAAGAGCTAGATAGTATATAACTGAAGTTTAAGCTAGTATAGCACTAGATAGTATAAAGCTTATAATAAGTTTTACTACTTAAACAATAGCTTTATGTCACTTTATTAAAGACTTTATTCTTACTTTTTGGAAGTCTTAGTTCATAGATATATATAAGGACTCAACTATTAGTTAATTTATATTTAGTAGTTGACCCACTAGTTTAATTACTACTACTAAATATATATACTAGTATATGACTTACATATTTACTATAACCTTCTATATTAATTATTGTAACTTATATACCTTTTTGCCTATATCCTATATTAGTTGGTTAAGTATACTCCTATACTCTAGTCACTAATAATAAATCTGCTACTTTAGAACTACAATTAAATATGAAGCTCCCTATTCACATAGCTTTATAAATTTGTTTCTTCTCAATTTTCCTACTGTGAATATTTCGAAATTAGACATTACTCTCTATATATATAATAACTATACCTAATATAAAGTCTTAAGAATATTTGAGTTATTAAAGTATAGTTTATTAGTAAATTTCTTAGTCCTATAGTTATTATCCCTAGAATCTATTTTACCCCTATTATTAGCTATATCTATATTTCTCTACTAGTATTTTTTATTTAGTATATTGTACTTTTTAAAGATCTTTATTAATATTTTATATATACTAGTAAAGTACTATAAATATCCTTTTATCTATATCTTAATGATTATAATTATAGTAAACACTCTTATATATAATATAAATTACCTATTCTAAAGTCACTCTCTATAATTCTTTATATAGTCTTATATTTAGGGTATTACTAGAGTCTGTTGCTCTCAATTGTCTATTATAGGGTAGTTTAGAGAATAGAAGGGTAGATAGTCTTCCGTACTTATATTATACTATATATTCTTTCTTTATTATATAATAATAAGACTTATAGTAGGGGGTATAAGAAATAATTATTATTATATATTTCTAGTTTACTATTATTTAGTTATAAATATATAAAATTTAAAAGATATTTAATTCCTATATTTATACCTAATATTAGTATATAAATAGTAATAAAAAGAAGCTTATATTATTTAAAAACTAAATATAATATATCTATTTAAATATTGAAACTAAAGTTTTAGTTAAGTTAATAGGAGTCTATTCCTTTATATATCTTTATTGGGTAATATCTTTATTTATATACTAGTCTTTATCTTAGAAGTACTTAGTCTAAGTAGTATATAAGACTAGTCTAAGTTATACTAGTCTCACTTAGTAGGAGTCTTAGTTTAGTTATAAGAAGAGGCCAGTACCTACTTAGTCTAGTAAACTATACTTACTAGTACCCATCAGATCAGATATACTTATCTAAACAGACTTGTTTAATTACTGTTAGTAGATTAGAGAAAACTATATATATTTAGGAAGGTAGATCTTATGGGGCTAATTAGATAAGCTAATAAGAATACTATAAACTAGTGAGTGTAAGTTTAAAAATATTTAACTAGAGATAGGATAATATAAGGCTATGATTATTACTATAACTATTGTTTTAAAACTCTATCACTAGTATTTTATTACTAATATAATGAATACTCTGAAGACTTAATATATCATATAAGCTTGTGAGATTAAGAGTTAGTATTCTACACTAGCTGTATGACTAGTATAAATTGATATCTAGAATATATTATAAGTTTTATAACTTTTAATTCTACAAAGCTAGATAATATAAGAGATATTTATGAGCTAAATATTTAGAGTCAGTAGATTATTACTATACTATTAAGGACTAGTAAGAGTTAGAAGCTATAAAAATACTAGCCTAAAAGAAATAAGTATACTTTATTTCTTTAACTATAAATAATATTTTAAGTAAATCTATAAAATAACTTTAATAGATTATAATATTATTGAGTCTTAACTTAAATTAGTCTTTGAAAGGTTTAGAATTTAGAAAAGATAATATGAGGCTATAAAATACCTAAAGAACAATATAGATATATAGAGCATTGATTTTTAAAATTTATCATTAGATTTCTATTATCTAGTTTAAATAGTCTAGCTCTTATAGAAGTCTATAGTAGATATATAATATCTACTAGCTAAGTATAAAGTTGGAAAGATAATTATGATAAAAGCTTTGAATAATTTGTAATAGTTATAATTTAATCTAATATTACTTTTCTAGAATATATATGAATATAAGCTGACTATATTCTTCTATAAAAGTAAGACTTTATTAATAATTATTAATCATTTCTTTAAGGAAAATCTATTACTACTAGGTTTTTCTAATAGTAATAGAGTCCATTTTAGTTAGGATATATATTGAGAAATAAAATATATAAGACAATTAACTAACTTAGCTAGTAGAAGGGTACAGTTAACTTTTATTTGCAAAAGAGCTATATATTCTATTATAGGGACCTAAAGAATATATTAAAATATTTATTTCAGTAGTATATATTTACTAAATACTTTGTTTTTATACTAATTTATAAAGTTAATTTGGAAAGTAACTAAGTATATACTAAAATAAATACTAGTAATTAGTAGTAGAGGATATAAGTATAAAACCTATCTATCGAATACAATAGTAGATACTAATAAGACTATAGAAAATATTACTAGTTAAGTTATTACTAATATTTATACTATTAATATTTAATCAAACTTACTTAATAAATTTTATTAGAAATAAGAAATTATAGCTATTATTTATAACTATAGGAAATATTAGTAAAGAAATTCAAAACCAACTTATAGTATAAATATAGATCTTAATAGACCTTTTTCTAGTTGGTCCTAAGAAAAATAATATAATTATAGGTTTTTTGATAAAGGAATAAGAATTTGATATTCTTAGAATATAATAGTAGATTATTTTATATATCCTATTATTACTAATAAAGATATTTAAAATATATATACTATAATCCTAGATTTGGCTATTAGAGTCTATATTTACTACTTTCTTAAGTAGGTAGAACTGATATCTTTTATAAAGATAGTAAGATTAGGAAGTATATACTAGTTCTCTTTACTTAGCTTACTAACTATATAGAAAATATTAATATCTATAGTATTAAAATCAATCACTATATTATCTATATTATAAGTATATTAGAACTTAAAATTCTATCAAAAATACTATTTGCTATATATAATTACTTAGACTATAAGAGTTTATATTACGCAAGGGATATAAAAAAATATATAAATAAAACTATAGATATTATTAAAGTATAGTTAATAAATGGGTAGTCTAGATAAATTTACAATAAAGCTAATTAAAAATATATTATAGATATAAATATAAGTCCTAAGTATCTAGCTACTATATATAGTTTATAGTAATATACTGTATAATATTCTATTTAAGATACTTAAGTAAGTAATAAGTTAGATTAACCAGTTTTATAGTAAATACTAGTGTTCGAAGGTATTCAATAAGATTTGAGAATAAACTCTACTATATCTGATTTACCAACTACTTTAAAAAAGATATTAGCAGATTATAATATAAAGTAGTATTAAAATACAGGGATTTAATTATGTAATTTTAGTTTATATTATAGTAGTACTATATAATCTAATAATAGATATTCTAAAGCTTAGTAAATACTAAAGTAAATAACAGAATAATAATATATTATATTTAATATATCTTAGATTTCTATCTTATAGTATAGTACTAAAGTCATATATCCTAGATAATTAGTTATATATATTTATGTCTTTAGAAATTCTATAATACTCTATATGTATTTAATGAGTTTTATGCTATAAAAAAAGATTATAAGGATACTAAATAGGTTTTAAGAGGAGGTTATAGTTAATTAACTTAAAGCTTATCAAACGAAATTAGATAAATATTTCTATCCTAATACTATAAGACTGAAACAAATAGCTATAAAAGAATAATAAGAAAAATAATAGATAATTTAAGATATCCTATCCTATACTGATTTTAATTTTCTAAAGCTTTATCTACTATTTTATTATAGTATATAGATCAAAAATTTTCAAAGTCTCCTTTAGTACTCTATTAAGATTATAGAAGGTTTATATAAGCCTTTAAAAGATATATATTAAAGACATAACTATTCAAATATAGCCAAATAAATACTAAATTTTATTATAATTAACTAGATATTGTAAATGAGAGAATTAAATATAGAGGTATAAAGTCAAAAATATAAGTTTAGTAATGAAATTCTTAGTATTATTGAGAAATAGCCTACTAAGAATACTAAGAAGATAGTAATATATACTGAAAAACTACTTGGTCTAATATTAGGAAGTATTTAAACTTTGTATAGCCTAGAAAGAACTTTAATACAAATACTTATAGTAAAGTTGGATAATGCAGAACTTCTAAAGTACTTTTACAAATATCTAAAGCTAAATATAGGTAGTACAAGAGAAGATAGAACTTTAGAAGAGATCATATATTTCCTAATGTACTATTATATACAGCTATTAATTAGAGTATTATAGTTTTAAGGTAAAGGTAAGTAAATATATAATATTTAGTAGACTATAAAAAAGCTATATTACAAACAGAGTCAGTCTAGAACAAACTAGGTATAGATATAGTATAGGAAGTATATAGAAGATATAAGACATGACTTGGATAGAAAAATTATTAGTAAACTAAAAAGATTATTCAATATATAGGATAGGTAGAATAAGATCTATAAAATGAATCTTATATTATTACTTTGAGTGTGAGGTTCAACTAAGCCTAGTAGAAATAAAGAAATAGTTTATATAGAAGAATAAGTAAATAGGAAGAGAATAAATATATTAAGAATTATAGATATTAAGGAAATAGTATATCTGATTAGGTTAAAAGAAGGAAATCAGTAGCTAGTAAATAATAGGATAGATTTTAATATATAGAATGAGCTATATAGTAAATAAACTAAACTATATAAATAGACAAGGGAATATTAAAGTTTAATAATATAATAAGTCAAATAGAAAGTTAAATTTAAAGATGGTTAAGATTTGATAGTGGCTATTACTAGAATATAGAGTATACTTATTATAAATCTAGAGTTACAAGAAGATATAAAAGGTCTAAAAATAACTTAGCTAAAAGAAGAAGAAAATTAAAAAAATAGTATAAGTAGAAAGGATATATAGAGGATAAAATATAGTAATTATACAAATAGGGAATCTTAGTAATCAAGAGGTTAGAAAGGTATATACAAGATACCTTGAGAAATAAGAAGCTAGGTAAAATATTAGGAGTGCCCTAGAATATATAAAGCTAGACAGAAGAGAAGTATATTTAGTATATCCTAGAAAGTTAAGTAGTAGATAAGTATATTTAGAATACTCTATAATATAAGATATAGAAATAGTATATTAAAGATACTTTAGATACTAAAACAGATATAGAGAATAATAATGACTACTTAATACTTCTATAGAGTATTAGGTTACCAAAAATTTTTTACTGATACTTATATATATTATTACTTTGATTAATAACTAATTCATGAAGAAACTCAAGTTAAACTCAGATAATAATAATATTATTTTATCTACTATTTAAGTTAAGACTTTAATTAATATACTACAAAAGTATATACTAAGTACATTTATACAATTAGTCTATAAGATTAGTTATCTCTATTGTATAATACTCTTATAGTATAGAACTAGTATTATATTTCTTAGAATGCTATCTTAATTTGTTATAAAATTCTATATCATAAAATTATATTATATTATAAAATTATATATTATTATAAAATTTAATACTTTATACCTATCTACTAATATTTTTTTAGGTTTAGGAGCTTTGTAAAGCTATAGTAGCTAGTCCTTAATATTTAGTACAATTTAAAGAATTTCAAAATAATATACAAATTCTAATAAGCTTTATATAGAATATTAGAACTTATTGAAACTCAACCTTAAATATTCTTACTTAGGTATTATAACTACAATTATATATTAAGTAATAGATTAGTCTTGCTATAATAGAAGGAAAGCATAGCTAGTTGTAGTTGAGTTAAGATAAATAAGCCTAAGTTTAGAAGCCTATAATTTTTCTAAAACTATTATTTAATTATATACATACTATTTCTATAGGCTAGTATATCTATATATAATATGTTTTTTACCTATAATGATATTTTTAATCATATCAAGAAATAATATAAATATATATATAAACTTCTACCTAGCTTGATATAGATAGTAAAATTTCTATATATAATAAAAGAATATTAGATAATATTACAGAAGTATTATTTAACAATAGAAAAATAATTACTCATTTATAATTTAGTAACTATCCTAGATCTATTAAAAAAGTTATCTTTATATAGGAAATAAGAAAATATTATAGTATAAGATTCTACTATAAACCTAAAAACTATAAACTATATATCATACTTAAAATATTATAAGTAAGTATCAATTCTATGAATATTTGTATAGAGTTAATTCCATAATAATAGATATATTTATAATATAGTAAAAAAAATAAGATTCTAATTTAATTGAGTATCTAGAATATAGTTTGAAAACTATTTTGATTTTAACTATACTAAGTATATACTAGAGCTTTAGGCTTAAAAGAGTCGTCTTAATAATTTAGCGTAATCCTATATCCTATATTAACTATAAAAGTAGATAATGATCTAATTAGTATATATTTTAGAGATTAAGAGATACTTAACTAGTGATTTAATTATATTAGATAGATAGTACCTTTTATCCTAGTAAAAAGTTAATATAACTAAATACTCTATACTAGTATAAATAATAAGGGATATATCAAGTATTCTACTAATATCTGTAATAGTTAAGTATATATTTAGTAGTACTAAAGATATTTTATCTTACTATTAAAACTAAATAAGTAACCAAATCATTACTACATTAATATTAACTAAATGTTCAGACTTAATATATATAAAATATATAGTCCTAAACATAAAAAATACTATTATATATATAGAAAAAGACCTAAGTAATCCTAATAAAATTAATATAAGTAAGGAGAAATAGATATTTAGATATAATATAGAATTCCTTTACTATATAGTATCAATTACTGTAGATAGACTTTTAAGATATAGTAATATAGATTTAGAGTATAAGAGAAGTATGGAAGTAGATAAAGAGTTTAAAGAAGATAATTCTAATATAATAGATATAATAAGTTAGGTTTCTAGTCTATTTAATAGTTTTAGTAGATAGTCAATAAGAGGAAAAGGTATTTTGTTCTAATATAATCTATTGTAGAAGAAACTAGAGATACTAATACTCTCCACCTTATATTATAGAACTAAGTACCCTATATCTTCAATCATTAAACTGACTTCTTTAATAATAATAAAGCTCTAAAAAAAGCTATAACCTATTTAATATAAGAATTATAAAGTATAATTATATTTCCTTAGTTGGAGCTATAAAAAAGAAGGTATAATCAATTTGATTTCTACGTAAGTATTCATTGTTTATTAGTTTTCTTTATAAAACGATTTTACTTCATAAGTTATTTTTTTTTATATATATAGTTTTCTTTTTATATATGGATTTCTATTATATATATAAGTTTCCTTTATATATGTAAGTTTCTTTTATGTATATAAGTTTCCTTTGTATATATAAGTTTTCTTTATATATATAGATTTTATTCATAGGCTAGTTTGCTTTAGTATATAAGTTTTTCCAGGTATTATTTTTATAATTTTTTTTTAATAATTATTACTAATATTCGATCTAAATAGGGAACTATAATAAGTTATAAGGTCATATGAGTGGATTTTATCTTATAATAATTATATAGTAGGTTTATATTAGTAAATATAATTTATATTCTTTTTGTTATTTTGATTATTTATTATTTATATATTATAAATTATATTTGAGAAGTATATCTTAAGGTATATAAGAAGTAGTTAAGTAGAAATTATTATTATTAATTGGTAGAATAATGTAAATAAAGAAGCTTAGAGATAGGTAATTCAAGTAAGAGATATTTTTTTGTATAAGTAATAGATTACAAACAGGAGTGAGTAAGTAGAACCTAAGATATATAAGTAAGTAAGAGGGTAAAGGATATTTCGTAAAATAAAAAAAGGTAGAATAAGTAAAAGATTTATCAAATATATAAGAAGTA
This sequence comes from Tirmania nivea, assembly GCA_015179035.1. NCBI lineage: Eukaryota > Fungi > Ascomycota > Pezizomycetes > Pezizales > Pezizaceae > Tirmania > Tirmania nivea. The sequence goes on from WHUY01000084.1 coordinate 77,391, forward strand.
TAAATATAGAATAAAAAGATAAACAAACTATAATAATAGAATCAATTTGTAATAAGAATACAAATGATAGGAGATATAATTCATAATAAAGGATATAATCTATAATATTAAGTAATATTTAGTAATAAAAGGTACAATCTATAACAAGAGATATATTTTATAATAAGAGATACAATCTATAATAAAAGGTACAATCTGTAACAAAAGGTATAATCTGTGATAAAAGATAGAATTAGTAATAAAAAGTACAATTTATAATAAGAGGTATGATCTATAACTAAAAGTACAATTTATGATAAGAGATATAATCTATAATAAGAAATATAATCAATAACAAGAGGTACAATCTATAATAAGAGATATAATCTATGATAAAAGGTGTAATCTATAATAAGAGATAGAATTAGTAATAAAAGATATAATCTATAATAAGAAGTATAATATATAATAAGAGGTAGAATTAATAATAAGAAGTATAATTTAAGATAAGAATTAATCTATAATAAGAATAGAAATAATAAAAGATATAATCTATAATAAAAGATACAATTTATAATAATAAGTACTATATAGTAATAAGAGGTATAATCTATAATAAAAAGTACAATCTATAATGAGAGGTAAAAGAAAGTAATTCTATATAAAGAATAGTAAACTAAAAATTATATCATAAGAGAACTATATAAATATAATAAGTTGAAAAGATAAATAAAAATATAATAGTAATAAATAGAGTAAGTATGGGAAATAGTAAGACTTAATAGATATCTAAGGATAAAGAAAGTTAGTAAAGTATCTTAGGAAGTATTATATAAATTATTGAATAATTACTGAGTTAGTATAAAATAAATTACCTTTAGTAAGGACTAAAGTAAATCTATAACTAAATAAGTTATTAGAGCTATAAACTTAGACTAACTTGCTCTATAGTATATAGTACATATAAGGTTAGCTACTTACTAATATAAAGTATATTAGCTTAAACTCAATCTCCTAGAATCTTATATTCTATAATAGTTATACTAGTACTAGTATAACTTTTATTAATCTTCTTATATTTGATCTCTATTTTATACTAGTTAGACTATTGACTATATCCTAGAAATTCTAACTAGGTATTTATTTAACTAGAAAATCTACTAGATTAGTTTAGTAGAATAACCTTACTTCTTTTGAAGTTTAGGACCTATAAGAGTTATACTAGTATAAGTATAACTCTTAAATAAGAAATTGATCTTCCTATACTACCCTTATCTACTATTTCTTTATATCTTATTTTATTAGTATTAAAGAATTTATGCTCCTTGTAACCTTATTTATACACTTGTTATATATTTATATCTAGTTATTTATATATCCTTTATATATTTTATTTTCTATTCTACTAATATACTTTAATTAGGTATTTTAATATATACTTATTTCTTTTTCATTGTATTTAGAGTAATTTACTTAATAAGTATACTAATTCTCTATAAAAGAAGTTAGTTTTTACCTTTTATATTATCTTTTTTCTTTATATAATAACTTATTCACTTCTTTATCTATAATATAGTAAGATATATACTATAAAATATATTATACTAAGACTACTTATATGATATCTATATGAAATAAGAGAATTATTAAAATTTTTATAGAAGTAAGAATTAATATATTAGTATAAGGTATTAGTATATGAATAAATCAAGACTATAAAGAAAGAGTTTAATATATACTTAAAACTATACTAATCTAAATTAAATATTAGATAAAGAAATATATTAGAAGTTAGTATATATAATTTGAATATAAGTTTATAAGTAGTATATATATTAGAAGATCAAAAAATATAAATAAAAAATATATGTAAAGTAAAAATAAGTATCAATATAGAGGAATTTAAAAATTAAATATTAGATATTATAAGATTAGATTTATATACTACTGCATTTATCTATAGCTAGCTTTATATTACTATGTTCTATATTATAAATATAACTAACCTCACTATATTATAAATCTCTTTATTTATTCTTATACAAAATATTATTTATTCTTAACTATTGATTTTATTTTTTTAAGATCTTCTATAAAGTAGTTTTATTTTCTAGTATTTATATATTAATAGAATAAGTGCTTTTTAGATTTTTATATCTCTTTTCTAAGTATTTTTTTAAGTTAATATATATATTTAATAGTAGTAGTAGTATATATATTTGAATAGTATATTTAGATAATACCTATATTCTATTGTAGTATCAAAAGCTAATAATATATATAAAATTTTATAATCTAATATTATTCTTTAGCTTAAAGTTTTCTATTATATTATATTAACTAAAAAAGATGATAGTACTTTATTTACCAATAAAAGATATAATATAATATTCTAATAATATAAATAAAAAATAATAATATCTTTAAATTGAAATTTAAACCTTTATTAAACAGTAGAAATAATAAGCTCATCTTTAGTAAACATTCCCTAATAATATATAACTACTTATTTATCCTTATAATTAAACTTATTTTTATAAAGCTCTACTATAAGGTTCTTAATCAAAATAATACCATAAAAGTATATATTATATGAAATTATCTAACTAGCTAAAGATAATAGCTCATATACTACTTTACTTTATATAATTAGGTTCAAACTAATAAAAAAGATTGCTAATAATTATATCTATATTATTATAAGTAATATAAATATATTACTAGATTAATAGTTTGAAATGAAAAAAAAATAGACTATATTAATAGTATAATCTTTCTATAAAATATATAAGTACTATTATAATATACTCTACTTGATATTAAATTTCAAAAAAGAATAGAATGTTTAACATTTCTTTATCTAATAGCTATCTTTCTAGCAAAATAATAGATACTATAATTACTTAAACTATACTTCTCTAAAGCTTTCTTAAAATATTAGTAATATATATCTAAAACTTTAGGTCTTAGTAATAAAAAACAATAGCTAAATCTGTAATTACTTTTTCTACTACTATTCTTATTTATTTAGCCTAAATTTTTTCAAATAAAATCTCCAATACTTTCTACTAATATACTATAATTATCTTATTATTAACTAAAATCTTGTTACTATTAATAACTAAAAGGTAATTTTATATAATAGAAGTAGTAGTTGAGATAAATGTTAATAAAATATTAAGCTTAATAAAAGAAAGGATGCTTAAAGAAGGGATATTCAAAGGAGGAATACCTAAAAAGAAGATACTTGAAGAAAGGACATTTGGAGAAGGGATGCTTAAAGAAGTGATACTTAGAGAAAGGATACTAAAAAAAGTAGTAGCAGAAGTAATAGCAGTAATAGTAGCTAAAGAGATAGTAGTAAAGGTAGTAAAGCTACATAAAGTAGAAATAATATAAGTTTTTAATTTAAGATTTTTGTAGAATATTTAAGTTATTTTAGTACTTAAATAATCTAATTTCTTATATTCTAATAAAGTAGACTAAAGCTATTAAAGTAAGTAAATACTATTTATTTTGATTTAAATATATGTACTAGTAGTAATTATAATAGCTCTTATTAGTAGTAATTATGATATAGAATTATGAATTTTAATAAATATATAGCTTCTATTAGTTTGTTCAGTCTTAGTCTAAGTCCTTAATAGAAGAGTTTGTTGAATTTGGTACCTGCTAAAAGAGTTAGTAAAAGTTAATTAAGATATAACTAAAACTTATAAAATTTAAGATTATAGAGGAGAATAGAGGTAAGCTAGTACAGAGATAAAAGTAGACTAGGCTAGTATAGAAGTACAAGTTAATAGAGGTAGATAAAAGTCAATAAAGGTTAGCAGAAGTCAGCAGAGATAGATAGAGGTTAGTAGAGGTAGGCTAGCTAGTAGACATAGGCTAGCTAGTAGAGGTAGGCTAGCTAGTAGAGGTAGGCTGACTAGTAAAGGTAGACTAGCTAATAATAGTATAAATAAATAGTAATAGAGGTAGGTAGAAGTAGATATAAGTTAGCTAACTAGTAGAAGTAAGTTAGCTAGTAAAAGTGGGCTAGCTAGAGGTAGGCTAGCTAGTAGTAGTATAGATAGGTAATAGTAAGTAAAGGTAGGTATAGGTAGTTTGGCTAGTAAAAGTAAGCTAGCTAGTAGAAGTAAGCTAGCTAGTAGTAATATAGATAAGTAGTAGACTATAGAAGGTAGATAAGTAAAGGTAGATAGATAGAGATAGATAGGTAAAGGTAGATTAGTAGAGATAGATAGGTAAAGGTAAAAAGTCAGTTATAAAAGGAAAAAAATTATATAGCCTTAAATTAATGACTTAACTAGAGCGCTAGCCTATATTTGACTAGTCTACATTCTACTAATTTATATTTGGTTGGCTTCTATATTTTATATGAAAATAGTGAGCTATGACATCTCATATTTAGTACTTTAATATTTATCTTGAGTATAGCTTAGACTCCTTCATTATATATACCTATAATACTCCAATCTATTAAACCTCTACTAAATTATTTAAATAATATTCTTTACATATATTATATTTAATATTTATATAACTATTTACTTATAATTATTTACTTAAATACTAGATAATATCTTTCCTATTACCTATATTATAAGTAATATATTTCTATACCTATTTATAATATTTAAGTAAACATTGTTATCTAATAGGTAAATAACTTAACTTATATTCTGATTTAAACTATAATACTTATAATAAGAACTATTAAACTACTATTAGTATAGTACATGCTCTTATCTATTTATATAATAGAGAGTCTAATTAAGACTATTTTAATATAAGGTTAGTAAAACTTAACTATATTAAGCAATCTTATTAACTGATACTTATATACAGACCTTTTAGGAATACTATTAATATAATCATATGAATTAGAGGCTAGTAGTACTAATACTTATTTAGAGTATAGAAAGGGTAATCTTTGAGCACTAGCAACTACTAGTAGTACTAACAACTACTAGTAGTATTAGTAACTACTAGTAGTACTAGCAACTACTACTAATAAAATATATTTAATAGGTATATAATATATATTATATCTGAAATTGGACTTACAATATCTAGTAAGATATTTTTTAGAAATAAGAAAGAAAGATAGCTAATATTTATACTTAGATATAATAAAGAAAAATAAAAGTTTAGAATACTATAAATTATAGTTTACAAAAAGAATTTAAAAAGACTATAAGATCTTAAAGAAAATATATAAAACAAAAGCTATAGCTATAGTTATCTATTATTATAATTGCAGCTATCTTTTAGAATTTTAAGGCAGAAAATAAATAAATAGATATAAAAAGATAACTAGTATAAGATAGCTTATATCAAAATTAAAGTAGATTATTAATAAAAAGTTCAAGCTAATAGAAGGTTTTTGGAATAGTTTAATTTATATATATATAGTTAGAGAATAAAAGAAATAAGATATATTAAGTTAAATAAGTATTTTTATTATTTTTGAATTCTTCTAGTTACAATAGCATATAGGTTATATAACTAGCAAATATATAAGATAAGTATAGGGAGCTGAAAACATACTACTACCTAAGTACTACTACTATCTGCCATAATAAAATAGTTAGTTTCAACTTTAATATAATTAAGAAATAAAATTATATTCGATACTAATATTGATAATATTATTAATGAGATATATAGTATAAAAGATATAGTATATATTCCTAATCTAACTTATTATGAATATAGGATAGTAAGTTTGATATTAAATCTAATAAACAAAATATTACTAGTTTACTAACTAGTGAAGATACCATTAGTATATTGACTAGTATTTTAGTACTAAGTATTAACAAATATACTAGAGTATTTATAAGTCTTCTATTTCAATATTAATTAATGACAAATACTATATAGAGGCTTATTAAGTACTATATAGTCTATAAGAAGCCTCTATTAATACCAGGTAAAAGCTTATTACTAATTCAAAATGTATGGGATTGAGCTTAAAGCTAATCTTAATATATAAAAAAAGATATTAAAAATAGATACCTATGTATATTAGTAAGCTTCTAATTGATTGTATTAGATTTTTAATTTAGTATAGGTCAAAAATATATATTATAGAACTAAAGAATACTTAGTAGCTAAATATTATACTAGTATTATTAAGATTTATAGTATTAACTAATTATCTAAGAAAGATATTAAAGAGAAAGTTAATAACTTACTTAATAGGGATTGATTCATTTGTAAGTAAGTTAAATAAAAGGTAAATAGATATAAATAGTTAGAGATCTAATATTAATAAAATATTATAGTTATATAAGAGGTGATTTTAAACTAAAGAAAAAGTAGCTATTATATATAAGTAGTATTTCTAAAGTCTAAAAAGAAAAAGTAACTGAGACCTTATATTCTTATAAAGTATCAATAGGATTTTTATTTACTTTATTATTATAGTAATAAGATATTATTTAAAATATTAGATAGTATATACTATAAAGTAAGTCAGTCTAGGTTTATAGCCTTAATAATTTATTCAATTATTAACTTACCTTAGTCTTCACTAGAGCTAATTTATCTTATACTAATTCAGTAATTATTTAGTGATCTATAAAATACTCCATAAAATACTCTACTAACTTTCTTTATCTTTAAGTACCTACTAAGCCCTACTATTTTCTATATTTATTCTATTTATTAATATTATATTTTTATTTATCTTTTTAACTCATTATATCTATACAGTCCTCTTATAATATAATTTTTATTTTACTATTCTTTATATAGAATTATTCTCTTCTACCTTTTATTATAGATTATACTTTTTATTATATATTATATCTCTAATTATTACATAGTACTTATTATGATAGATTATATTTTTTATTATAGATTATATCTCTTATTATTTCTATTCTTATTATGAATTGACTCTTATTCTAAATTATATCTCTTATTACTAATTTTATCTCTTATTATAGATTAAATCTCTTATTATAGATTGTACTTTTTATTATTAATTCTACCTCTTATTATAAATTGTACTTTTTATAATAAATTGTACTTCTTATTACAGATTGTATCTCTTATTACTGATTCTACTTTTTATTATAAATTATATTTTTTATCATAAATTATATCTCTTATTATAGATTATACCTCTTATTATAGATTATATCTCTTATTATAAATTATACCTCTTAATACAAATTGTACTTCTTATTACAAATTATACTTCTTATTAGGAAATATATCTCTTATTATAAATTATATCTTTTACTACTAAATAGTATCTATTATTATAGATTGTATCTCTTATTATAGATTGTATTTTTTATTATTTCTATTCTTATTATAGATTAATTCTACTATCCTAGTTTGCCTATTTTTTTACTCTATATTTATCTTTTTATATATTTTATGAATCTCCTACTTATCCTACCCTTTTCTATTCTATCATATATTATTTACCTTCCTACTCATTTATATATCCTATATTCTATCTACTTATCTTTGTCTATAATTTATTACTTACCTAAAAAAATATTACTTACTTAAATTATCTATTTTTAAACCTCTTCATTTATATTATCTTACCTATTAATAATAATAATTCTTACTTAACTACTTCTTATATATTTTAGGATATGCTCTATAAACTAAATTTATAATATATAAATAATAAATGATTAAAGTAATAAAAATAATATAAATTATATTCACTAATATAAATCTACTACATAGTTATTATAAAATAAAATCTACTCATATAACCTTATATCTCATTATAGTTTCTTATTTAGACTGAATATTAATAATAATTATTAAAAAAAAATCATGAGAATAATATCTAGAATAATTTATATACTATAGCAAACTAACTCATAAATAAAACCTAGATATACCAAAAAAACTTATATACATAAAAAAAACTTATATATATAAAGAAAACTTATATATATAAAGGAAACTATATATATAAAAAAAAATAATCTAAAAAGTATAACTCTTCTACAAAAGAAACTAATGAATAAAGACTATTCACTTAGAAATCAAATTGACTATACTTTCTTTCCTATAACTCCAACTAAATATATATGGTTACCCTTTAAAATTTCTATACTAAGTAGATTATAATTTCTTCTAAAGCCTTATTAATATTAAAAAAGTTAGGTTGATGGTTAGAGATATAGGGTACTTAGTTCTATAACATAGGGTAAAGAGTATTAGTATCTCAAGTTCCTCTAGCAATAGACTGTATTTGAATAAAATACTCCTTTTTCCTATTGACAATATACTAAAACTATTGAATAGGCTAGAAACTTAACTTATTATATCTACTATATCAAAATTATCTATATCAAACTCTTTATCTACTTTTATACTACTCTTATACTTTGAATCTATATTACTATATCACAAAGATCTATTTAGAATAATTAGCACTATATAGTAGAGAAATTCTATATTATATCTAAATCCTTATTTCTTTTTACTTATATCTATTTCATTACAATTAGCTAGACCTTTTTTCATATATACAGAATAATTTTCTAAGTCTAGGATTGTATATTTTATATATATTGAGTCCTAAGATTTAGTTAATATTAGTATAGTAATTATTTAGTTACTTATTTAGTTTTAGTAGTAAAGTAAAATATCTTAAGCATTACTAAATATATACTCAACTACTATAGATATTAGTATAATACTCAATATATTTTTTACAATTCGTGCTAGTATAGAGTATATAGTTATATGAATCTTTTATTAGAATAAGGGGTACTATCTATCTAGTATACCAAATGATTAATTAAATATCTCTTGACTTTCGAAATATATATTAATTAGGTTATTATACGCTTTTATAGTTCATATAAAATATACAATTACTTCAAATCATTGAGGTGACTTTTTTAAGCTTAAGATTCTAATATATATTTAGTATAGTTAAAATTAAAATAGTCTTCAAACTGTATTCTAGGTACCTAATTAATTTAAAATCTTATTCTTTTTACTATATTATAGGTATATCTATTATTATAGAATCAACTTTATATAAATGTTAGTAGAATTAATACTTATTTGTAATATTCTAAGTATAGTATATAGTTTACAGTCTTTAAATTTATAGTAAGATCTTATATTATAATATTTCTATATTTCTTATATAAGGATAACTTCTGTGATAGATTTAGAATAGTCACTAAATTATAGATAAACAATTGTTTTTCTATCTTTAAATAATACTTTTATAATATCATCTAATATCTTTTTAGTATACATAGAAATTCTACTACTTATATTATGCTATATAGAAGTTTATATATATATTTGTATTATTTCTTAATATAGTTAAAAATATTATTATAAATAAAAAACATATTATATATAGTTATATACTGGTCTATAGAAATAGTATATATATAATTAGACAATAGTTTTAGAAAAATTATAACTTTCTAAACTTAGCTCTATTTATTTTAACTCAACTATAATTAACTATACTTTTCTTCTATTATAGCTAGACTAATCTATTACTTAATATATGACTATAGCTATAATACCTGATTAAGTATATTAAAGGTTAAGTTCTACTAAGTTTTGATATACTATATAAGGTCTATTAGTACTTATATATTATTTTAAAATTCCTTAAATTATACTAAATATTAAAAACTAGGTACTATAGCTTTATAGAACTTCTAAAGCTAGAAAAATATTAGCAGATAAATATAGAGTATAGAATTCTATAATAATATATAATTCTATAATATAGTATAATTCTATGATATAGAATTCTATAATAAATTGAGATAGTATTCTAAGAAGTATAATACTAGTTTTATACTATAGGATATAATATTTATGATTATAAGTATGATTCCAAAGAGTATATATAAGAAAGACTATAAGCAAAAAGTAGTATTTATATTCAAAGGTAGATATAAAATATTATATATAGAAGAAGAGGAGAAAGATAGAAGAAAAAATTATATAATTATAATAATACTTAAATCCCAAATAATAATTGCTCATAGCTTCTATAATATTTCATTACTAATTAGTTACTATATAGTAAACCTAATATAGAATATAGTAGAATATACTAACTATTAGAACTTTTAAAGAATTTTACTATTAGCTAATCATTATATACATAACCTACTATATATGTAATGACTTAATATAGCTAACATAACCTAAACAATAACTATAATAGAGAGTATTTGGGTAATAATCATAATAATTTTCCTCCTTTAGGCTGAAGTCTACTAAAGGTTAGCTATTGTCTTCAAGTAATAGTCCAAGTTTATTAGAATAATAAGTATGGAATTTATTAATAGTATATAACTTATTAATATTAGTAGCGGGCTCCTAGTCTAGTATATTAAATCTTACCTATTTAACTAAATACTTAAGCCTCTTATAGTAGATTCTGAAGTTAAGGATTTGCTCTATATACTATTTTTCTTTATAGCCAACTATGATTAGTAATAGTAGTAAGTTATACTATTTATAAAGAGAGTTATTATTAGTAGAATCTAATAGAGAGATATATTGAACTCGATAGTAATATATTATAGATAGAAAATTAAGTTTATAGATATAAGGTAAGATAACTTTAATAATCTTATATGATAATCTTATTTACTTATGATTTAACTTTTTACTTAGTTATTAAGTGATCATATACTATATATTAAACTAGACTAAATCTTCTTCTTTAAATATAGGAGTTAGGTATTATTACTTATCTACTTGTTCCTATTATCTTATTTATACTCTAGTTATTTTAACTTATAGATAGATAGTTAACTCTTTAATTTTAGTAGCTAGTTGGCTAGTATTATACTCTTTAGGTTTAGGTAAGTTATTAAGTAGCTCAAGTTGCTAAAGTAGATTATAACTATAATTAGTAAAGAATAAAGATATATTTATAGTTTCTAATATATAATTATTTAAGGTAAACTCAGCAAAGTATAACTACTCTTTCTAGTTATCCTAAAAATAATTAATATAAATTTGTAGATATTATTTAAGAATAGTATTAATGTATTCTATTTAACTATTAGTATTGAGATAGTATAGAGAGGAAAAAAGTAACTTAATTATGAGAATTTGATATAAAGCTTTTCAAAATAGAGCTATAAATAGGGCTCTATATTTTAAGACAATAGTATATGGTAGACTATAGAGGTAAAAGACATATTATATAAAAAAGTTTACTAATTGCTCTACTATAGTTGTATTATAATATGGTATAAAATAATATATTTTCATTAATTATTAAATAACTACTAAGATTATATTATACCTATTAGACTATAGTAGTTATATAATAAAATCTATTAATATATTCTACTAGATTCTTTATAGTATTAGAAGAAGTTAAAGAATACTATAGTAAATATGTTAAGAGGTTTAAGAATACTAATAAATATAATAATTACAAATATACTAGTTAATCTTCTTTTATATTTTTAACTAATAGTATTATTATAATATCAATTCTAGAGTTTTTAAATATCTACTAGTATCTTATACCTAGTATATCATAATAGTCCTGAATGAAGTATAGTTTCAAGGGTTATAACTAGATATATATATTTTTTTTTAATACTTTAACTGTATTAGAAAAGATTTATTTTATATTATATATATAACATATATATAATACTAATTTTTAAAACCTTATATTATAACTATATTTTATTCATATAATATTTTTCTTGATATACTATTACTTATAACTTATTACTATCTCCTATCTTCTAGTATATAATTAGATACTATATATCTTATTACTAATACTTCTACTTCTAATCTCAATTTTTCTAATATTATATATCTTTCTATTTTTATTCCTATATATATAACTACTTCTTTAATACTTCTTAACTATATATCCTAATATCCTTTTTCCTAATATTACTTCCTATTATACTTCCTTTGCTATTATTTGTATTTTATTCCTCTATTTTTCAATATTAGATACCCTAACCTATGTACTTCTAATATTTTTTGATTTTGTAATCCTTTATATTTGATCCTCAATTATTTAAACCTTTCTATTATATTTAATTATACTTAAATTGAATATAATATATATACTTCTATTATTAATACTTCTCATACTCTACTATTCTATACTATAACTTTTTCTTTCTATTCTTATTTGTAATTATATACTTTCTATACCTCAACTATTATATACATTATTTCTACTATTGATTATATTCCTATACTAAACTAATATTATAATATCCTATAGATTTGATATTAGATATACTACGTTTCAAATCTCTTTATATATATAAAATTAATATGAAGTAAACCTAAATTATAAAAGTAAATATAAGTAAATTAATAAACTAAATATAAAATATATATAAAATATATAAGTTCCTACTATACTAATATCTTCTATACTCTTTTTGTAATACCTTATCCTACTATATATATTAGATATTATAAGCTCGATTTTATCTTATAACTATCCTATATTATCTATGATTCTTACCAGTCCTTATCTTTATCAATCTCTGAAGGTTCATCCCCCTTAGTTGTACTCCCCTTATATTAACTACCTTCTATACCTTTTATAATATCTTTAATAGCTTATAGCTTATTTGTAGTTTTTAAAAGTTCTATTTTCTTACTTCTAGCATCCGATTCTATTAAACTTTCTGATAATATTGTATTTTTTAACTTTTTTTATAGCTTTGACATATATAATTTCCTTTTTTTGACTGTATATAAATTATTTGCTTCTATTTTAGCTTTTTTATAGAATTCATCAATTCTTGTATATAAATCTACCTTAATATTCACTAATAGTAGTATTCTAATTTTGTTATTATATAGACCCTATATATTTCAAAGTTGATGAAATAAAGCTACTATAAGTTAGTCTATAGGCTTTTTAAATCCGATTGAGTACTTACTAGCTATAGTTTTATATTTGAATTTAATAATCTTAGTTACTTTTTCCTTACTCTTCAATTCTTTATTATAATACTAAATAGTAGCTATTACTAAGTAAATAAATACTATATTGATATTATTTAAGAAGTTGCTATTATATTTTTCTCTTATCTTAAGTCACTAAAAAAAATATTTATAGATTAATATTATAATTTTTATAGCTCAAAATCTATGACCCAATATCTATTCTCTCTCTATTAAAGTCTATTATTAATTTTCAGGTAATATACTAACCTCTCATTATTTATCTCTATATACAAATTGATCTTTATATAATAACTATTTTACTTTCTTTGTAACTTCTTCCTTGCTCTAATAATTATATCAATATAATTATAAAATCTTTAGTTGATACTTATAAATAATATAAGATTTATACTATAAATAAATACTTTTTAGCTATATCTTATTAGTAATTAGATATACAAAGATTATATATAGTATATTAATACTTTATAGGCCTTCATTCACTTTATGTAACTCTTTTCCTATTCTTACACTTAGTTCTATACTTTATCTATTAAGTTGATTATATCTATTATATTTAAGAATGAGAGTTTAAAAAAGATATAGTTAGAGACCTAGTTCTAGATAATATAATAAAGTTCTTATAGCTTGTACATAATCAATATCAATAATTAAGTCTTTTTACTATTATTTTGAAGTTATTTAATCTTTATAATATCTAATTCTAAACTTTCTCTATAGTTTAGTACTTCTATTTTGGGCTTATTCTCATTTAAAGATATCTTAATAACTTCTATATTATTCTCTCTCATATTTTCCTCTTACTTTCTAATTATATTAGTCTCTAGTTAATCTAAAATAAACTTATTATAATTAAAACAAACCTATACTATTTCCCCGAACTATAAGTATTTATTATTTTTGAGCTTATGAAGCTATTTTCTCCATTTATATCTCAGTAGCCTATTAGATATGATATATATTCTATGTTATATAGAGGTTCTTTTTTGGTTAGAGTTTGCCCTTATGACTTTTGCAATATAAGATATTTGATATAACTAAACTCTTTACAATAGATAGTAAATTGAAAAAATAGAATATAGTAGTAGAATAAATAATTATTAAACAGTTCTTATATAATTTTTCTCTTAAGAATATAGTAACTTATAGCTACTATATACCTTTTCTTTACCTTTAAATTATTGCTTTATTTTTATAAGACCAATTGGATACTCAAAGTTTTAATTAATCTTATTTAATAGTTTTATATTATTATAAACATTTACCTAATAATATCTTTACACATGATTTCTATAACTATTTAATATTATTTAAGAGTTTATATTAGTCAAAGTAGCCAGTATTAAATACTATATATGTAATATAATATATTAATATAGTACTATAAACAATAACTAGAAAAACTAATAGGCAACTAATATAACCTTCTTCTAGCTTTATAGTAACTAAATTAGAAATAAATTATCTATTTCTAACTTAAGTTAGACTTATTCCTATTACTTTCTTTTCTTACTAAATTACTTTCTTTATCTAACTAAAACTATTTATTAAAGTCTTCCTTTTAGAGTTCATCCTTGAATTTAGCAATTGTAACTATCTCTGCAGCTTTTATAGTTTTATTCTACTTATATACTTTTACTATTATATATACTACAGTCTCATATAACTTTATATAAGACTTCTCATTCTATAGATTCAACCACTTTACCTAGCTAAATAGGATCTCCTTATTAGAATCTAGGATTTCATCCTTATTAAGTCTCTTAAAGTTCTTATAATACCTTTTATACTTCTCCAATTACTATTTAAACTACTTTATCTTTTTCTAGTATCTTACTTTTCTATACTTGAAACTATAGTCAATCCTTAACTAAGCCTTAGCTTTTCTCTTTCTAAACCTAATTAAGTATAGTTCATTCTTAGAATTATATACTATGAGGTTATAGAGATCTACCTATATATTAAACTCATCTTCTTGAAAATAGAGCTAATTATTAAGGGTAAAACTTTCTTTAGCTCTATTGGCCCTACCAAACTATACTTAAAATAATAGTAACTAATACATACTATCTCCTACTATAAGAAAATTTACTAAATCATTATTTATTATTACTTGTTCTATATTTTTTGGCATTATATTATTAAGTTGTAGCTTTGTTAATATACTATATATTGCTTTAACTATATGACTATCAGTGATTTATAAATAGATTCTCTTAATTAATTTGGCTAGTGTAATCTTTCTCAAAGCCATAAATTACTCATTTTGAGTATTAGTCTAGTAATAGTTTCTATCTATTAGGTTGATATCAGTATCATTATCTGAGTCTATAATAGTAACCTAAACTATATATAAAAGAATTATAGTTAGATATATTATCTCTTCTCTTAAGTTATTTATGGTATTTTCTCACTTTTATTTTATTAATAATAAACTTTTTTTAGTTTTTATCTCTTAGTCTTTTTGTAAACAATCTAGTAATAGATAGTAGAATCTCTTTTTAGCTTTATCTCTTTCTTTATCCCCTTTAGTGGTCATTACTAACTTATAGCTGGATACTAAAAGTCTATTCTTTGAATTAAAGGTATACTATTAAAATACTTCCTAAACAGTAGTAGATATCTTATATTTGCTAGTAATTCTATTTGAGAGTATATAAGCCTTTAAATATCTCTACTACTTTCAATACTCTTCTCAGTTATTATCTTCTTATCTTAACTAGATTTCTATATAGAAAGTTGACTAATCTTCTTTTGTAGTGACTCTTAATATATTATTGATAAATAAATGACTACTTAATCTAATAATACTTAATTAAGTTACTGAATTCATTTAATGTCTAATTTGTAATATACCTTAATAGACTAATAAAATATGCTTATAGAACTTTAGTATATAAGATTTAGAAGTAATATAGATAGATATAGATAGTTTATTTACTACTAAATTATAGATTGTAATAGATAAGAGAGGCCCTTTATATATATATAAAGCTTTTTTATAGTATTTTCTACTATTAGAATAATAACTAAAGTATTGGTCTTTATGACTTTCTAGTATATTTTATTTTTTTTTATAGCCTCTTATATTCAATAACTATTTGTTTAAATATTATTATATTTAAAATATAGTAACTTTATAAATATTTCAATCTAACCTTATATTCATGAATTAAAATCTTCTGGAAATAATATAGTAATTAATACTAATTCAATATATATTAGACTTTTAATAAATATTAATAATCTATTAATAACATAGCTAGTTAATAGTATAAATATACCTATAGAAATAAAAGTTGTATAACTGATAATAACTATAAATATAGTTTAGTAGGTACTAAAAATAATATAATATTTAGAATAAACCATACTTATATTAGAGTATATATAAAATAAATAAAAGTTATGTAATAGATATAAAGTAATCTTTAGCAACTATTATAGTAAGTTTAAATAAAGGAATATATAATAATCCTTAGCAACTGTATTCTAAAGAAATAGTATTTGTTTATAAATAATATATAACTTATTTTCAATTCTATAGTCTTATACCAAGATTCTCTTTATAACTAAGTATATAGTAATTAGTATATTATTTTGTAATAATAGATATATAAAAGTTATAAGTAACTTAAATTAGGCTAAATTAAGCTAATCTAGTTGGTATAAACCTCTTATAGAAAGAATTAAGCTAGCTTTCTTTTATAAGAAACAAATATATTATATTCTTATAAATTATTCTCATTCTCTATATTATTTATATAAATTTTTTTAGATCTTATCTAATAATTACTATATGCTCTGATTGTATTTAACCTTTTAAAATAGCTAGTAGGCTCATGAATTATTTAGAAATAAAATATTCTAATATACTATCTCAATTGCTTAAATATAAATAAGTTAACTAGAATATAAGTATTAATTATTTAGAGCTACTATAATTATTATTAGATATGATACAGTTTCATAGTAGTATATACCCTTTTTATAATTAGGCTTTTAAATCAACTGGTACCCTTATAAATTATTTAGAGAAATAATACCCCAAATACTAGTACTTATATAAATAAGTAGTTATTAGTATAAGTAATATATAATAGGATATAGGAAAATAACTAATAATTACAATATAGTCTATGAATATTAATAACTTTAAAGATAATTTAAGCTAGCTTTTCTCAGAACTTTCTAACTTTATACTATAAAATTTAGTGTGCGCTACGGGGCGAGTCGGTTCGAGTTTATAGCCTCGATAACTCGTTCGGTAATCGCCTCGCCTCGGTCGTCGCTAGTGGCAACTCGCCTCGCACCGACTTGCCGAGTATTCGGTGATCTACAGAATACTCGCCAAGCCCATACACTAACCTCCTTTATACTCGCGCACCTGCCTAGGCTAGTGAAGTCCCGTGTACAAACAATTACAAACAAACGCTAACAATAACAGCAAAACAGATGACAGTGACCGTGACAGTACAGGCAATCGGTGACAGGAGAAGCGATCGTGACAGTACAGACAATCTGTGACAGTAGAAGCGACCGTGACAGTACAGGCAATCCGTAACAGAAGCAGCGACCGTGACAGTACAGGCACTCGGTGATAGCAGATGCGATCCGTAACAGCACGGACGTGACAGCACAGGCAATCGGTTACAGGAGAAGCGACCGTGACAGTACAGGCAATCGGTGACAGTAGAAGTGACACGTGACAGTACACACAATCCGTGACAGTAGTAGCGACCGTAACAGTACAGGCAATCGGTGACAGGAGAAGCGACCGTGACAGTACAGGCACTCGGTGATAGTAGACGTGATCCGTAACAGTACGGACGTGACAGCACAGGCCATCGGTGACAGTAGAAGCGACCGTGACAGTACAGGCAATCGGTGACAGTAGAAGCGACCGTGACAGTACAGGCAATCGCTGACAGGAGAGGCGACCGTCACAGTACAGGCAATCGGTGATAGTAGACGCGATCCGTGACAGTACGGACGTGACAGCACAGGCAATCGGTGACAGGAGAAGCGACCGTGACAGTACAGGCAATCGGTGACAGTAGAAGCGATCCCCGACAGTACAGGCAATCCGTGACAGTAGAATCGATCCGTGACAGTAGAATCAATCCGTGACATTACAAGCAATTCGTAACAGCAGAAGTCTTTAACAGTGCTGGCTAGACAGAGCGAAGGAATAATAAATATAAAACAGAAGTCTTGGCGAGTATTCTGTAGATCACCGAGTAGGGGCGAGTCGAGTTGAGGCAGCGAAAAGCCGACTCGGCGAGTTGTCAACTGACGAAAACTCGTTCACCGAGTCGGTTCTTGGCGAGTCGGTTCGAGTTGAACTCGCCCCGTGGTGCACACTAATAAAATTAGATAAAGCTACTAGAAAAATAGTAAGAAGAAATTACCTATAATTATATAGATAGTTTATATATAGATGATAAACAAGCAAATATAGTTATTTTCTCAGCAGATATTATATATTTTCTTATAGACTATAAAGTTGGTAAGGTTATTATAGTATATCTTTTAATTTTATAAAAGCAACTAATATACAATTTCTTTTAATACTTTCAAAATGCCTTAGATTTTAAACTTCTAAAATTTCTATATAAAATCTATATACTAAAAGCTTATATTAATGTATTTTTGAAAGATAACTTCTTCAAGTAAAATACAGACTCAAAAAAGTCTAAAATAGATACTAATTCAAGGTTTTCATTCCGATTTACTTCTACTTTATATTAAAAGATTAACTAAATAATAACCAAAAGAACTTTAGGAACTCTTGTCTCTTTGCATTCCATTCTCAATATTCTACCCACAACACTAACTTTGATGAAACAAGTTTTTGAAAGAACTCTACAACTAAAGTACCTCATGTGTTGGTAATAGCTTTGTTTAATTCTCTTTATTTACACGATTAAGAAGAATTGATTTTTATGCCCAATTTACTTTTTCTATAGAATCTCTCTAAGAATAAAGTTTTTCGCTGCTCTTGAGGATTCTCCTTTGATTTTGGTGACGTAATATCTAGTGAATTTTATTAGGTAGAGCTATACACTACCTTTATCGTTGAAGAGTTTTAATCAATTCCTATGGCTTTCTCACCTATGGAGCTTGTTTATTGCCCGATTACTTGTCATCCCTATTTTTATCTCTTCCCATATTTGGTAGTAGATAGTAATGATGGTAGGTGGAAAGGTAGTTGTGTTTGGCCCAATGAAGAACTAGAGTAAAAGAGGGATCAAGGTTTTATTGAAGAATGGACAGGAAGGAAGGTAATACACACTGGAGGAGGTTATGGAGTAGGGTACAGTAGAGAGGTTCAGGGAATTAGGGGAGGAGGGCAAATTAGTAGAGGTAGCAAAGAGGACAGAAGAAATGGCTAAGAGTCTTGTAGATAAGGATGAAGGTTTTGAAATTATTTTTTCTAGGGAGGAGAGAAGTATCAGAGCGAGTAACGAGGTTTTAGTAGTAAAGGATGAGGCAACTATGGAGAGGGCGTTAGAGATTATTTCGAATGCTTTAGTTATCCAGGATACAATAGAGTCCGATGATATCCCAGAGTCTGTAATCTCAATGGTGCATTCGATAGAGGGGGACGTTTCGGTAGAAAAGGTGACAGTTCGCACTAATAAGGGTATGAAGTCTTGGGTAATAAGGACCCCCAAGTTAGTCTGCTTTGCTGACTAGTTGGTAGATATATGAAGTTTTAGTAAGGAAATCGAGGATAAGGAGTCAGAAAATAAGGCTATGAGATTAAAGTCGGCTAGGAAGGATAAGAAGAAGGTGGTTGGGGAATTGCTGATAGAGATAGTGAAAGTGTTGGAACACTCTAACCGTCCCATACTACAGCGTTCGAAGCCCTGGACAGCGCATAGTCTTTTTATAACAGGAAGGGAGGTTTCAGACTCCCAAGGAAAGGACGAGGATCAACTGATAGATGAGGATGATATGGAAGTTGAAGGCCTGAGTACTGGAGTTGAGGAGGTAGTGAGGAAGGGTAAAGAGGGACTTGGTGAGAGTTGATATGAGGTAGCAGGCCTCTCCTTAGAGGAAACCCATCGAGTCATGATGGAGATCCTAGAGAAGGCAGATAATGTTTTTGGTAAAAAAGGGTCAGCAGATGGTGCGGAGGGCAAAGATGAGGACATAGTAAGTGGAGATGATAATGACAACGAGGGTACCATGGGTGGTTCATATGAATTACCGAGCGATTGTAGGAAGATGTAGATATTGATTAATAACATTGTGGCAAACCTCAGGACAATCGAGGATATTAAGGTTATAAAGGGAGGAAGGCCGTTTAGAGTGAGGAGAAGCCTAGTAGCAGCTAAGTCGGCAATTTATATGGCTAGGCTAATATTGGATCAGGGGAAAGCTATTAACAGGATAGGATCTAATTCGTGGGAGGAACTTGAAGATGAGGTAGTCAAATCTAGGGAACCAGGGAAGAAGATGCTAGTGTGGAAGGCAAGGAGGGGTTATGAAAGGGTGAGGGAAGAGGGATTGATAGTAATGGATAGCCTGACTCATGAGGTCAGGAAGCTAGCGGAGATGGTTATAGTTCTTACAGCTCTGAATAGTATTGGCACTCTTGAGGAGTATGAAAAAGCCCAGAAGCTTCTAGTAAGGAGGTAATTCCAGGTGGCAGAGGCCAAGAGGGCAGCTCTGGAGGTTAAGAGGATATCAGCAAGAGAAAAAGAGGATAGAGAAATTAGGAAAGGGCTTGAGGAGGCTAAGGAGTCAGCAAAGAAGGCAATTGAGTAGGTGGAGCGCTTGGAGGAAAAGGAGGAGGAAGTGAAAGCTACCATGTACGAGGAAATTGAAAGGTATGAGTCAATGGACAAGAATGTGGTAGAGCCTAGTAAGGTAGCAGAGATAGCTAAGAGGTTCCAGGACACAAAGGCGCAACTAGATAAGATTGAGAAGAGGAAAAGCTTAGATAGTGAGGTATATGTAGGAAAGGGACTAGTAGTCATTGGAAAAAAGATTCACAAGACTATGACTATCATGATGGTCTACTGGAGTAAATTGGTAAGGGTGAAAAAGTCGAACCTGCAATTAGGGGTGACTAAGGTTGCCTCTCTACTGAGGGAAGTAGCTATTATAGAAGGTCAGATTACATGGTCTGTCTTAGTTATGGCCGACCTATCTGGAGGGAAAAACGAGTCGAGGTAGGAGGTTAGTAGAGTGCCAGAGGAGGTAAGCATTAGGGGAGTATTGGGAAAATTAGTCCTATAGTTAGTTGCTATTTTCGGTGCCATAAATGATTTCGATCAGGCCTGGGTAAAGAGAGACAGAACAGTTATGCTTGTGGCGGCTGATACCCCTATGATTAGAGAAGGGTCGGGGAAAGGTTTGGATATGATATTCAAGGAGGAGAATATTGATGTAAGATGGGGTGGCCGATACTCGAGAGTCCATAGATATTGGAATAAGAAACTTAGGGTGATTTTTAAGGTAGAACATAGTAAGGAAGCAAAGAGGGTGGTAAAGAAGGGTATTATGTGGAGAGGAAAGATTAGAAAGGTAGCATATATATCTGGTAATAAGACACGGAAGAGAAACACTCAGAAGGAGGCCAATACTAAGTCGATCATGGTTCCAATAAGACTGCGCAGGAGTGGGATAGGGTCTAGACCCCCAGTGAAAACTAGTCTACAGGGACCGAGTGGGTACGTTATGGAGACTAACATTCTGACTAGACCTAGGGGGAGGCAAGTAATCAGAAGTAATGGGAAGAAGAATTAGGGAAATAGTAGGTTTATATACCCCTACATCGGGTAGAGTAATGTGTAGTGTTTCAGGTGTGGGGGGGCTGGTCATATTGTGAACTCTTACACCTCTAGTAGTAGGATATTCGCACTAGGAATTGAGTATAGAGACCCCTCCTCACCAAGAAACTAGGAAAACATGAGGTATAAGAGATTTAGCTATGGTAGAGGTATGAAAAGGGTTGGAGAAAAAGAGCATTTGGGTAATTATAGGAAGGGCGCTAGACCCTCTGAAGGTAAGGTGAAGAGATGCTAAGGGCCTTAGAGTGGGCTACCAGAATATGGGAAGATCATCGACCAATACCTACATATTTCTGGAGTATAAGAGAGAGAAGGACTTGGATATTTGGTTTGTTAAGGAATTGTAGGAGAGGGAAGAAGGAACTCAAAATAGGCTGGGATTGAAGTTAGGAAATAGAGTGTGTAAGAAATCAAGAGTAGCGGTATACTGGAAAGAAGGTATGTCCCCAGAACTATTTGTTTTCTTTAATAGGGAAAGGGTGGTAGGTGTCAGAGTCAAAGAGGTAGATATTTTTGGCATATATGGGAATAGTTCTTAGACAGAGGGCAGGATGTGAAGTTGGCTAGACAATATATGGGGAAGGTCCGGGAGAGGAAAGAAGGTTCTAGTTGGGGACTTCAATATAGCACACCCTTTATGGGATGCAAAGAGAGAACCTAATATGAGAGGAAATGAATTATTTGAATTTGTAGAGGAAGCAGGCTTGAATAGGTTGGAGATTGAAGGCCCAACATAGGAAAGGGTTATCAACGACCGGCTTCTCTAAAGTACAATTGATTTAGTTTTCTCTTCTAGGGTTGGGTTGGAAACCCTAGACAGTAGAGAGGGCAAAACAAAATTAGAGTCCGACCACTTCTACTTGACCTTCTTAATCGGGGATAGATAGGAACTTGGCTTACGGAAGGGTATTAGAATTGACTAGGACAAGCTGGTCATGATGTTAGAGAAAATCAAGGGGAAAGGGGATAAAGCAGTGGAGGCGTGGGTATTAGCACTGCCAGGGCTTACACACTATAAGAAGTTGAAATCATTGTAAAACTCTTATATGAAGGAGGTTTAGGTGGTTTAGAGGTCTAAGAGGTGGTGGGATAATGAGATTGGCGACCAGCTATGGAAGGTTAGGAAGGTGAGAAGAGGGAGAATTAGTGAAGATAGCCGATTAAATCAGAAGGCTAGAGTGGATCAGTGGAAACCTAAATAGAAGACTCTGAAGGCTTTGATTCAGGAAAAAGAAGCGGAAGTATTGAGAAGATTTCTATGAAGAATACAGCGAAAAAGATCTATAGGAGATTATTAGATGGGCAAAGGACCTATGGAGGCATAAGGAGGATATAGAAAAACTCACTGATTCAGAGGGTAAGAGCTTAGAGGATGATGACGAGAAAAGGAAGGGCCTAGTATAAGATTATTTCGGGTGGGATGAAGAAGGCAGGATAGTCGGGGAGCAGAAGGGAGGTGAAATTGAGAGTAAGGAGGAAGAAGGAGAGAGTGTATTAGAGGAGGAGAGGGAAAGCTTTGCAGTAGAGGTTAGGGAGGCTTTAGGAAATACGAACAACAAGTCAACCATAGGCCCAGACGGAATTGGGTATTGATTGATTAAGCTAGTTCAGGGTACTCTATTAGAGGAAGGATTAATTAGGGAGGGCGTGGACAACTTAATATGAGGGGAGATTCTAAGAGAGTGACAATTTACTAAGGTTATGATAATTCCAAAACCTAGCAAGGATCATACAGTGACTAAGGGTTGGTGTCCAATTAACTTGATTAATTACCTTAGGAAACTAGGAGTGAAGGTAGTGGTGGAAAGACTGTAAGAGGCAAGACTCTTTTATAGGATACAATTTGGAGGAGTGAGAGGAAGGTTAGCTATTGAGGCAATAGCTTGAGTAACGATTAGGGCCAAGAAGGCTATAATAAAGAAGGAAGCGGTGGGTTTGGGGTTCTGGGATGTGAAGGGAGGGTTTTAAAATACAAGGGAATGAGATATAGTGGTAAGGTTGAAGACGAGTAGAGAAGGGGTGAAATGGATTGGGTAGGTCAAGAGGTTTTTTAGGGCTTAGGAGTTTGAAATCGAGTAGAATAGGAAGGATCAGGATATAGGGAAAACGAATGTAGGTTGCTCTCAAGGTTCACCTCTATCCCTTGTAATCTTCTTAATATGGATGGCCCCAATTATCACCCGAATGGAATAGAGAGCGAGAGATGAAGTACATCCATCATGCAAGTTTCTATCATTTATAAACGATATAAATAGGGGAGTGTACATCAATAATGAAGTAGAGGCAAAGATGGAAAATATTGGTTACCTCCTTTGGAAAATAGAGAAGATTGTGAAGGAAGTTGCAAGGGATTTTGGGCTGCCTTTAGAGGCATCTAAGTAGGAGTCTTTGATTTTGTGAGAGAAGAGAAGGAAAAAGAAGGTAGATATCAAATGGATCAAATAGCTAGAGATTATCCTGGATGAGAACTTATCTTTCAAACTCCACTAGAGGGTGAGGATAAGTAAAGCCAGAAGGTTCCTTGCGAGCTGTAATAGAATCAGTAATTCGAAATAGGGGATCTCGATATCGAGCTGGAAGCAGTTATATACTAGGTCAATTAGGACGATTGTAATGTAGGGAGCAGAACTTGGGTGGTGAGGACAATATAATTGGGAAAGGGAGTTCAGTAAGCTATAGTACTAGGCCCTCCAGAAGTGTACTATGGCTGTGAGGGGAGCACGTATAGAGATGGTATCGAAGATCGCAGGGGTAGAATCGCTAGCAATGGCTATAAAAGCGGCTTAAGGTCATCTAATATCTCAGATTATGGCAAATCTACAGACACTTAGGGACCTAATGCCAGATAAAGGATGGGGCGATGGGGACTCCTTAGCGGAGGTACTGGTAGGCCGTACAGTAGATACAATGAATACTGATGTCTAGGCCCTATTGTATGGAGGGCCATGTTTACTATATGAAGTGTCTATAGTGGATTTTGAGCTAGAAAAAGAGGATGATTTAGGAATATAGGAAAGGGAGATTGAGTATCATAGAGTGGGAAGAGGGACGTGGTTTATGGATAGTAGCAAGAACGAAGACAGTGGGGTAGGAGGAGGATTCTACTATGGTACAAAAGAAGGGTATATGGGGCAAGGAAAGGTTGCGACTATTTGGGATGGTGAAATGGCAGGTATTAGGGGCGTATTGGAAAGGGTATCCAAAGAAAGAGGGATTCTGATATTGTTAGACTTCCAAGCTACTATCTTGAGCATCAGGAAGGCCAGAAGGCAGTGCCATACTAGGATGGCTGATATATCGAGGGTTATAACCTTACTTAATAAGGATGGTGGGGAGGCTCATCTAGGTTGGGTTAAGTCTCATATAGGTATCCGCAGGAATGAGAAGGCTGACGAATTGGTAAAATAGGGGATAGAAGATAACTTGGTACAGATAATCAGTGAAGGGAGGGTGCGACAATGGTATAGGGAAAAATACAGGAGGGAGAGGGTCGTATCGGGTTTCAGGAAAGGGAGGGTAATAAAGTGGAAAAGAAAAGCAGCAGTGAATTATACTAGATGTCATACCAAAAAGGGTGATTTCGTAGTTTGGAAAGAATTCATCAGCACTAGAGATGGGAATAACTTATGCAGAACATGCAGAAGACATAACGAGAGTGGTTGCCATATTACACTAGTGTATAGTAAAGGAGAGTAGATTGGTAGGAGGTTCAGTTCTTGGGAGGAAGCTAATGATCTAAAGAAAGTCAAGGTAAATAAGATAGTAGACAGGAAAGAAGTACTGTTTGACTTAGCGGAGGAGTTTTTTAGCTGGCTTCAATCATACTGATGGGAGCTCCAAAATCTCTAGGTATAGGAGATTAGCCTATTGTAGGAACTTGTGTAATTAGTGGTTAGATTAGTCAGGTTAGTTAGGGTTCAGTTGCTCAGAGAACAAGAAGCATAGGGCCGTAGGTCTACCTGAACCTCATCATAGGAAACTCTATATATGAGTATTGAATAAAAAAAAAAAAAGACTAAATAATAACTGATCTACTATAGAAGAATAAGTTTGTTAACTTTAATCTGGTAAAAAATAGAGAGTTCTAGTACTAGGATATTTTAGAGTTATTAAAGTACCTACTATATTATAAATTCTTTATATAACATATATATTAGGCACTAGTTAGGTAGTTCAATATATAGTAGGAGAGGATTTATATAAAGATGAATACTACATTATAGTGGTAGGATATATAGATATGCAATTACTCTATTTCTAATATATAAATCTTATATTTACTAGTTATTTGTTTATTGATTTTAAAGCTTAGATAATATTTTCTATAGGTACTATATTAGTTCTAATACTCTTTGTATCTGATACTACCTACTTGACAAATCTTTTAGGTGATAGTAAGGTATAGCTTATATAAATAAGTATTAGTAATATTAAGTTTAGAGTTTAGAATAAACCTATATCTTATATATGAATACTAGTTATCCTATTATTTTATAGTCCAAAGTAAGTCAAATAAATCCTTAGCTAGTCAGAAAAGAAATAGGAGTAAGAGCCTATTTAGATTTTGTATGATCTACTTAGGTTAATCTTATATCTATTATTAGACCTTATATAGGATAGGCCAAAAGTAAAGTATATTAATAAGGATATTAGGAAATATTATTTCTAGGTTATAGGTTAGCTTACAGACTATATAAAAAATATAATAATATATAAAATTTATACTTTTAGGTATCTAATATATGAATATCCTTAAAAGCAACTAAGCTAGTTTTAGGAATATTTTATATGCAATACTAAAAACTATTGATAATAGGTTAACAAATTAGATACTATAGGTTTTTATAATAATAGAATAAAATCTATTAATAATATACTATAGACCCTAAAAAGTATAATCTTATAAGAACTTATTTAATCTAATATCCTCTATACTATACTTTTAGATAATTTATAATATTTGATATATTAGATTAAGCAGTTTTTAGAAAGCTATAATAGACTTCCTATATTCAATAATATCTAGAGTTTGGTATCTCACTACTTTAGCAATTATTTTTTTTTTTTTTTTTTATTTAAAACTCGCATAACAGGTTTCCTATGTTAAAGTTTAGGTGGGCCTACAGCCCTATACTCCCTATTTCCTAAGCAACTGAACCCTAACTAACCTAACTAATCTAACCACTAATTATATAAGTTCCTATAATAGACCAATCTTCTATACTTGGAGATTTTAGAGCTCCTATTAGTACAATCAAAGCTGACTAAAAAACTTTTCCACTAAGTTAAATGGTACTTCTTTCCTATCTACTATCTTATTTACTCTAACTTTCTTTAGATCATTAGCTTTTTTCTAAAAATTTATCCTTCTACCAATCTACTCCTCTTTACTATATACTAATACAATATGGTAACTACTTTTATTATGTCTCCCGTATATTCTATATAGGTTATTTCTATCTCCAGTATAGATGAATTGTTTCCAAACCATGAAATCACCCTTTTAGATATGACATCTAGTATAATTCACTACTCCTTTTCTTCCCCACTTTACTACTCTTCCTTTCCTAAAACTCAGTACAACCTTTTCCCTCCTGTATTTTTCCCTATACTATTGCCACACCCTTCTTTTACTGATTATCTATACTAAGTTATCTTCTACCCCCTGTTTTACTAATTTGTTGGCCTTCTCATTTCTATAGATACTAACGTGAGACTTAATCCAATCTAGATAAGCTTCTAAGCTATCCTTGTTAAATAAGGTCATAACCTTTGATATATTAGCTATTCTGGTATGGCATTACATTCTACCCTTCCTGATACTCTAGATAGTAGCTTAGGAGTTTGATAATATTAGGATGCCTCTTTTTTTAGATGCCTTTTTGAATGCACTCCTAATACCTGCTACCTTACTATCCTAAAAAGTTACAACTTTTCTTTGCCCCACATACCCTTCTTTCATACTATAATAGAATCCCCCTCCTACTCCACCGTCTTTATTCTTACTACTATCCATAAACTACATCTCCCTTTCCACTTTATAATACTTAATCTCCCTTTCCTACATTCCCAAATCATCCTCTTTTTCTAGCCTAAGATCTACTACAGACACTTTATACTGGAAATATAGTCTTCTATATAATAGAGCCCAAGCGTCAGTATTAATTATATCTACTACACGGCCTACCAGTACCTCTACTAAAGAGTTCCTATCACCCTATCCTTCATCTAATATAAAGTCCCTAAGTATCTCTAGATTTGCTATAATCTAAGATATTAGATAACTTTGAGCTACTTCTATAGCTATTGTCAGTGATTCTACTCTCATAATCTTTAATACTATCTCTATATATACTCCTTTTATAGCCCTAGTATACTTCTGGAGGGCCTGGTACTATAGTTTACTAAACTCTCTTTTCCAATTATGTTGTCCTTACTATTTAAGTTCTACTCTCTATATTGTAATCATCCTAATAGACCTAGTATATAACTACTTCTAGCTTGATATCAAGATCTTCTATTTCAAATTACTAATTCTATTATAGCTTATAAGGAATCTTTTGGCTTTACTTATCCTTACTCTCTAGTAGGTTTTGAAAAATAAATTCTTATCTAGGATAATCCCTAGCTATTTGACTCATTTGATATCTACCTTCTTCTTCCTTCTCTTCTCTTACAAAATCAAATACTCCTACTTAGATACCTCTGAAGGTAGCCTAAAATCCCTTGTAACTTTCTTCATAATCTTCTCTATTATCCAAAGTAAGTAACTAATATTTTCTCTCTTTGCCTCTACTTCGTCATCAATATATACTCTCTTATATATATTATCTATAAATAATAGAAACTTGTATAATAGGTGTACCTAATCCCTCACTTTCTATTCTATTTGAGTAATAATTAGGGCTATTGATATTAAGAAGATTATAGAAGATAGAGATGAACCCTGAGGACAGCCTATATTTATTTTTCCCATACTCTGATCTTTTCCATCCTACTTAATCTTAAACTTCTGAGCTCTACAAAATATCTTAACTCACCTAATCTATTTTACTCCTTCTTTCCTTATCCTTAACCTTGCTATTATATCTTATTCCCTCATATTTTGAAACTCCTCCTTTATATCCTAGAACTCTAAATCTACTGCTCCCTGCTTTGCTATAGCCTTCTAAGCCCTGATTATTACTCTAGCTTTTCACTTAATACCTGACCTTCTTCTCACTTTTCTAAATTGTCCCTTATGAAAAAGTCCTACCTCTTGCAGTCTTACTACTACTACCTTCTCTACCAGTTTTCTAAGGTAATTAATTAAGTTAATCAAATACTAACTTTTAATTACTATATAATCCTTACTAGGTTTTGGAATTATTATAACCTTAGCAAATTACTACTCTTTTAGGATCTAGCCTCACATTAAGTTGTTCATGACCTCCTTAATTAATCCTTCCCCTAACAAAGTACCCTAAACAAGCTTAATCAATTGATACCTAATTCTATCCTGACCCAGGATTGATTTATTATTTATATTTCCTAAAGCCTCTCTAACCTCTACTATAAGACTTTCCCTCTCCTCTTCTAATATACTCTCTCCTTTTTTCTCTTCACTCTTAATTTCACCTCTCTTCTACTCCCCGACTACCTTACTTTCTTCATCTTACCCAAAATAATCTTATATTAGACCCTTCCTTTTCTTATTATTATCCTCTAAGTTCTTACTTTCTAAATCATTGAGTTTTTTTATACTCTTCTTAAGCCTCTATAGGTCCTTTACCTATCTAACAATCTCTTATAGATCTTTCTCACTATGTTTCTCATAGAAATCTTTCCAACACTTCTACTTTTTTTTCTGAATTAAAGCCTTTAGAGTCTTTTACTCAGCTTTCTACCGATTTACTCTGCCCTTTTGATTTAACTGACTCTCTTTACTAATTTCCTCTTTCCTTGCCTTCCTAATCTTCTGTAGCTAGTCGTCAATCTCATTATGCTACTACTTTTTAGACCTCTAGACCACCAAAATCTCCTTTATATAAGAGTTTTGCAATTATTTCAACTTCTTATAAGGCATAAGCCCTAGTAGTACTGATACCCATACCTTTACTACTTTATCCTCTTTCTCCTTAATTTCCTCTAACATTATAACTAGCTTGTTCCAGTTAATTCTAATACCCTTCCATGAGCTAAGTTCCTATCTATTATTGATTGAGAAGGTCAAGCAGAAATAGTCAGACTCTAATTTTGTTTTACCATTTCTACTATCTAGAGTTTCCAACCCAACCCTGAAAAAGAAAACCAAATCAATTGTATTTTGGAGAAGTCGGCTATTGACAACCTTTTCCTATATTAGGCCCTCAATCCTCAACCTATTTAAGTCTGCTTCTTTTGTAAATTCAAATAATTTATTTCCTCTTATATTAGGTTTTTTTTTTATATTCTATGAAGGATATACTATATTGAAGTACCTAATTAGACCCCTCTTCTCTCTTCTGGACCTCCCCCATATATTATCTAGCCAATTTTGTATTCTACCCTCTATCTAAGAACTATTCTCATATATGCTAAAAATATCTACTTTCTCAACTTTAACATATACTATCCTTTCCCTATTAAAGAAAACAAATAGTTTTTAAGATATATATTCTTTCTAATATACTTCTACTCTTGATTTTTCATATACTCTATTTTCTAGCTTCAATCCTAGCCTATTTTGTGTTTTTCCTTCCTTCTTCTACAATTCCCCAATAAATAGAATATCTAAGTCCTTCTCTCTCCTATATTTTAGAAATATATAGGTATTGGTCAACAATCTTCTCATATTCTATTAGCTCACTCTAAAGCCCTTAGTATCTTTTTACTTTACCTTTAGGGGATTCAGTGCCTATCTTATGATTACCTAAATGCCCTTCCTCTCCAACTTTTTTTATACTTATCTTAGCAATTATGTCCTATAAAAATTATATAAGTTTTTAAGTCAGCTCTCTAGTAAAGAAATACAATTAATTTTGAAAGTTATCTTAGAGGTTTTTATTACTTCTTTATACTATAAAATGGACACAGTATATCTGATAGTATTCTAGAAGTAAGATTTTAAGAAACCAATTACTTGTATATAATACCTAACTAATTTTGTCCTCCTTTCTAAGTATTAAAGTCATACTAATAGTATTATAGGATATATATAAGAGTATTTATAATAATTCTATATAATAAATGATAATTTTTTATAATATTGAGCTAGTAAGGCTATAAAAGCCTAGGCAGATATAGTATTAAAAGAATTAAAGAAGCAGAATCAGAGTTATAACCTTAAAAAGAATACTAGTAGATATATAGTAACTTATAAGGCTTATACTATAGCAAAATATTAGAAAGTACATATATACTTAGTAAATTAAATTCTCATAGAGGATTTATATTTTAATTTTCTAAAGATTTATTTAATTATATACTAAGCTAACTAAATCTCCTACTATAATAGCTTACCTTAATTTTCAATAGAGATTTATGAGACTTCATATAAGTAATTAAAAGAGACATGTTATTAGAGTAATCATATTGATAGAATCCTTCAAGTCATTTGAGGTTATAGCTAATATTATAACTTCACTATAAAGGAATTGGAGATAGTAGTATAGGCAGAGGAAAATATAGAAATTTAGGGAAGATTGAAAGAAATAGTATATTTGAAACTAAGAAGTACAAAACTAATTATTATAGAATAAGCCATAATTTTTATAATACTAAAAGGGAATTATTAGATCAAGATAATAAAAAATATGTTAGCTATAATAGACGAGTTTGGAGTTCTAAAAATCAGTGAGTATTTGGTGTAGTTTTTTGAGGATAATATTTGTATAATAGTAAATTACCCTTAATAAGATATAGAGAGGATTTTATTAAATATAAGAGTATAAGCTTATAATATAGTTAAAATTCCTATACTAAATTAAGATATAAATAATAATAACTATTATTAACTATAGTATATATATACAACTAGTAACAAAAGTTAATAAGAAAAGAAGGTAAAGAGGGATATAATTTAGATATCTATAGAGTCTATGAGATTATAGTCACTATTTATTATGAAAGCTTTAAAAAGTTACTATACTCAAGTTATAGGCTTTTTGAATATATTATTTATAATATAAGAATTAATAATAAGTTATATAAATTTAGATATATAATACTATTAGATTAGATAGGAAATCAGATACTATATAACTTTAAGAAGATATCCTATATGTAAGAATTTAAATATAAGAGAGGGTAGACTATTATATAGTTATAAGCAATTAAAAGAGTAGTATATTTGATACTCTTAAAGCTAAAAAGAAAATAAATAGTAAATAATAAGATAGATTATCATATATAGAATGAGATAAATGATAGATAGTATAGATAGTTATATATATTATGACTATATAGTATTAGGTTTGGGTATAGTACTTTATTATTATTATTATTGTTATTATTGTTACTATTATTATTCACTGCTATTATTATTATAGCCACTAATGTAAGTGTTATTCTTAAAGTATCTAGAGTTAAGCTAGATTAGCTCTCAGATTATTATTAAGGGAGAGGATTGGGATATTAGGTAGTCTTTTTCTTCTTCCTCTCTCTCTTCTTTATCCAATATCTTCTTTTCCCCTATATACCTAGTCTTCTCTACTAACTACTACACCCCCTCTATGAGAGTCCTCTATGATACCCTTCTATGATAACGCTGTGAATATCACC
Source organism: Tirmania nivea (assembly GCA_015179035.1). NCBI lineage: Eukaryota > Fungi > Ascomycota > Pezizomycetes > Pezizales > Pezizaceae > Tirmania > Tirmania nivea. The sequence goes on from WHUY01000084.1 coordinate 109,868, forward strand.
CTACCCTATCAGCCATACTCCTTAGTCACCCTACTCCTTTACCCTTACTATTACACTATATTAGATCTTCCTGACTAATTAGTATACTCAATCATAGATCCCCAACTCTTAACAAACCTTCTGCCTACAGTGAACTTTTAGCCCATAATAAATCCTTAGCTACTTCCAAGAGCCAGGTTTAAGGCCTAATGTACTCTCCTTATCTCTACTTACCCTATAACCCTAACTACCTATCATTGAGAAATTATCAATATCTTTACTACTACCAATACTATTGGCAATGAGTTTGGAACTAATCTCCAATGCATATAAGTACAGCTGCAATTGTCGAAAGATGAGATTATCATTCTTCAAGAAGAACTCCTAATTACTAATACTGCATTAACCTATTAACAATAAACTATACTAGCTCTATCTATGGCCATTACTTGTCTCCTTCCAACCGAACCAAACTTACTATGACCTAAAACCTAGGACCTCCTCTCTCCACCAAAGTTCAATGGTAACCCTGCCTACCTCAAGGCATAGAAAAACTCAATGAATATTAAGCTCAATAGGGATGCAGCCAAATTCCTAGACAATTGATACCACTTAGCCTATATCTATGACCTCTTCAGAGGCAAAGCTGTAGACCAAATCTAGCTATATATTCTTGTAGATAGTTTCACTTTTGTTGACATCCCTACCCTTTTTGCCATACTAGACCATGCATTCGGTGATTTAGACTCTGTTAGAATGGCCACCCATACTCTCCGTAGCTTTAAACAGAGAGGTTTAGACCTATTAAGCTATATTGTAGAGTTTTTTCGCTTGGCTGTAAAGGTATGATAGGATAATTATATGAAGCTAGATTACTTCTAAGACAGTCTCTGTTACTAGCTGAAATAAGTATTAGTTTATTACTCTGATACAACTACTTTAGACGGCCTTATGGAGTAGACCAATAAGGTTAAGTAGAAGCTAGCTTGCCTCTATAATAATACTAACTCTAATCCCTTCCAACCTCAGACCAAGACTACTACTTATTTTTGTATAGCTACTTAGTTAACTTTGCCAGTTTAACTAATCAATGATCTTTCTTACCCTTCCTACACCATGGGAGGAAATACACTAATAGACTTATTCTCTGAAAGACTATACCTTTTATAGGAGGAGTCTAACTAATACTATACTAATAGCTAATACATTATCTGTGGAAAAGATAACTATTTCATAGGCACTTACTCTATCCATGTTCTCTATCCCTTTGCTGCCCACTTTACCCTAGTAAGCTCCATGATAGAATCAGAGGTGGGAAATGAAGGATCCCTTATCTAGCCACTGATATATATAAGGGACTTGCTTTGAGTCTACATTTATCTTTATCATCCATTTTAGTTCATTCTATATCTCTAAAGGAATTATACTTGTGTGGTTACCCTTTTATTATATCTATTATGTTCTCTATCAATAGAAGCAAGGTTAATATACTAGTATTCATAAATTGTAGTATTACTGGAATTATATTCATAGATTAGGACTTTGTCAGTACTCACTCTATCCCTACTTTTAAACTCAAGACTCTATGTAAAATTGATATTATCGATAGTCGCCTTATTTCCTTAGGCCAGGTTACTAATATTTCCTGCCTACCTACTACCCTTTAGGATCATACTAAATTTTTGCCTTTTTTTATGACTAAACTCAAATACTATATAGTTCTTAACCTCCCATAGCTAACCCTATATAACATTTTTGTGAGCTTTGACTCCTATACTATAGCTTTTAATAGTAACTATTGTAAAACCCACTATTATGCCTCAAACACTTCAATACCTAGCCTATATAGGATAATATCTCCACAACTACTAGATTCTGATATTATTACAGAAGCTTTACTACTAGCTCCACTAAAGATCAACTTCACTGGGGCTGGAGCCTTTACTCACCTCACTAACTACTAGAAGCTCAAACTCTATACCATCTCTATTTATGAAATCAACTTAGTAATTGGCCAATACTATTTTTCTGATAAGTAGAAAGGCTTAATTTTGTTAGAATACTATGAATTTATTGACTTATTCTCACAAAAGGCTACTAAAAAGCTGCTACCACACTATTTGTACGATTATACTATTCCTTTAGTAGAGGGTAAAAGCTTCCCATATGGCCCCTCATATAGCATATCCCATATAGAACTAGAAACTCTCAAAAAGTACCTAGAAGAAAACTTTATAAAGAACTTCATTTATTATAGTTCTTTATTTGCTGATACTCTTATCTTATTTGTTAAGAAGCTAAATGATTTTTTTTAACTCTGTATTGACTACTAAGGCTTGAATAATATTACAGTAAAGAATCAGTATCCACTACCTCTAATATAAGAAACTTTGACATACTTGTTCAAGGCAAAATAGTTTACTAAGCTAGATCTCTACAAAGCCTATAACTTGGTTAGGATTACTGATAGTGAAGAATGGAAAATAGCCTTCTGGACTTGCTATAGCTACTTTGAGTATAATATCATACCATTCAGTCTAATAAATATACTTTTATCACCCCAGAATTTTAATAATAATATTTTTAGGAAGTTTTTAGATATCTTTTATACTGCCTATCTAGATAATATACTAATTTACTTGGACTTATTATCTAAATATAAGATCTATGTGAGAAAGGTCTTAGAAAAGCTAGGAGAGGTAGGCCTATACCTAAAACTAGAGAAATACGAATTTTATATCTAAGAAGTGAAATACCTTAGCTTAATTATTACTACTAAAGGAATATAAATGGACTCTACTAAAGTTTAAGTTGTAAAAGAATAGGAGGTTCTGGCTAACCTAAAAGACATATAAGTATTCCTAGGCTTTACAAATTTTTATCGATATTTTATTCTTATATACTCTAAGATCATAGCCCCTTTCATAGCCCTAACTAAAAAGGATAAAAAGTTCCAATAGACTCAAGAAGCCCAGTCTACTTTTGATCTTTTAAAAGATACTTTCTATTCTATACCGATCCTAGCCCATTTTGAGCCTGACAATGAGTGTGTAGTTGAAACAAATATATTAGATTATATCTCTACAAGTATACTATCCTAGTATAATAATTTTGGGGTACTATACTTTGTTGCTTACTTCTTGAAGAAGCATTCCCCAGTAGAGTGCAACTACAAGATATATAATAAGGAGTTGATAACTATAATTTATACATTTAAAGAGTGGAAACCATACTTAAAGTCAGTAAAAGGGATAATAGAGGTCTTATCTGACTAAAAGAACTTTAAATATTTTACTATAACTAAGCTCTTTAACTGCTATCAGGCATGCTGGTCAGAGTTTCTATCTTGTTTTAACTTTAGAATTAAGTATTGTCTAAGTAAGGTAGGAGGAAAGCTAAACGTATTAACTAGAAGGTCAGGAGACCTCCTAAAGGGAAGGAATGAATAACTCTAATACCAAAATTAGGTCATATTAAAGCCTTAAAATTTATCATTATTAGCTAGTAATATCCATAACCTACTAGTAGGGAATAAAACTCCAGAGGAAAAACCTAAATCACTAAAGTAACTTTTACAAGTAGCATCTAAAAGTAATCCCCTAATTCAGAATGTTATTAAAGCTCTAGAATTAGGATAGCAATATTACCTCAAGTTTTCTTTTCCTGAGTGTAAAACTTACAATGGCCTCCTGTACTACCTAGGCTACCTATATATACTATCAGATCCTGAACTCTACCTTTGCCTCATTTGTGAGCACTACGACAATCCTGCTACTAGATATTTAAGGGTAGTAAAGATACTAGAGCTCTTAAAAAGACAAAATACGTAGACTGACCAATGAAAGGATATGGAAAAGTATATAAGAAACTGCTATACCTACAAAAGGTCAAAGGCTACAAGATATTTACTATATGGAATACTAAAGCCTTTGGAAATCCTTAACTATCTCAAATAGCATATAACTATAGATTTTATGACTAGGCTTCTAGTAGATAGGGAATTCAATGCAATCCTCATAGTAGTAGATTGACTAATGAAAATATGATACCTAGTTCTTTGTAAGGATACCTGTACTATGGAGGAGTTAGCTCTCCTATATATAAACTATGTCTAATGCTACCATGGTCTGCCCCTCTCAATACTCTTCAATCATAGGCCCTAGTTTGTGTTTGACTTTTGGAAGACTTCCTACAGGCTATTGGAAATAGACATTAAGTTATCAATAGTATATCATCCTTAGACAGATAGTCCATTAGAATAAATGAATGTAATTATGGAGCAATACCTTTAAGTATACATAGATTACTAGCAAGACAACTAAACCTTTCTTCTTGCTATATATAAATTTATTATAAAGAACTAATTTTCTAATATCCTTAAGACCTCACCTTTCTTCACTAATTATGGTTGATACTCTCGGTTCATAGATACCCCTGCTACTGAATACTGAGTCAAACTCAATGCCTTTGCAAAGGACCTCACCTCCCAACTTTCTAATTTCTATATCATATTGAAGGCCGAACTGGCTAATATATAGTCTAAGCAGGCTAAATATACTAACGTATTCCAATTACCTATATCCCATTATCTACTTGGTAATAAAGTTTAGTTATCAAGCTAACACTTCTATACCCAACGACTATCCTATAAGTTTGATAATAAGTTTACTGGCCCTTATGAAATTCTGGGGAGTATAGGCACCTATACATACTGCCTAAAGCTACTCTGTAATATTAAAAGGTATCCTGTTATATATATCTATAAGCTAAAGCCAGCAGTAGATAACCTCCTCCCTAGACAGGTATTATCCACCCCACTACCAGTAGTCATAGATAGTAAAGATAAGTAGGAAGTAGAAGAGGTATTGGACTCTTAATACTACTATCGGAAGCTGGAATATAAGGTGAAATAAGTAGGTAATGAAGAAGTGACCTGGTAGCTCATAGGAGATCTAGAGAATACTTAGGATTCAATTTTGTATTTCATTAATAGTATCTCTACAAGCCAAGTCTTTGAATACCTACCATTATAGAAGCTCTGAAATAGAAGAGGGGGATACTGTCATAACTGTATAGTATTGGCTTTAAATATAGTACTTTATTATTATTATTATTATTATTATTGTTACTATTGTTATTTATTGTTATTGTTATCATGGCCACTAATATAGGTGTCATTCTCAAAGTATCTAGAGTTGAGCTAGATTAGCTCTCAAGTTTTTATTAAGGGAGAGAATTAGGATATTAAGTAATCTATCTACTCATCCTCTTTCTCTTCTTTATCTAACGTCTTATTTTCCCCCATATACCTAGTTTTCTCTACCAACTACTGAACCCCCTCTATGAGAGCCTTCTATAATACCTCTCTATGATAATGCTATAAATACTGCCCTACCCTGTTAGCCATGCCTCTTAGTTGCCCTACCTTTTTGCCTCCACTATCACAATATAAGAGAATTATAAATCAAATAAAGTAGATAAAATAAGCTTCATATTTTAGGTAAAAAAGTAGATATAGAAGAGTTATTAGTATTTGTTAGGCAAGATATTATGAGAATATAGTAAAGAAGAAATTATTATTAGTATTATAAATAAAGAGTAAAGAGAATATTATATGGGTAGTAGAAAAGGAATATAAGGAAGTTGATAATATACATAGAGATATAAGGAAGCTAGTAATATATATAGAGAAAATATAATTAGTTTAAGCTTAGTAATGCAAGTAATATATATAAGATAAAATAATATTATAATATCTAGTAGTATATTATAATATAATAAAATTTTTACTAATATATCTATTATTCTTTATATATTCTGCTAGTGATATATCTTTTAATTGCCCTTTTCCTTATTATAGCTTTTCTAAAGTAGTATATAAGAGTAAATCAGCCTTATAAGCTTAGTAAAAAAGTTCCTTTAGACTTATATTTAACTTACTATCATTAGTTGTATTAAGAGAGAGGTTATAAGGCTTTAAAATAACTTGATTTTAAAATTTCATATGATTATCTTTCTTCTTAAGTAGATCACTAGACTATTATATTAAAGTATTAGGTTTCCTAGTTGCTTTACTTAGATGGTATAGGATCTTAAAGTTAAAGTAGGAGTAAAATTTGGAGCAATATGCTTAGTAATAGTTAAAAGGTTTAGTAGTTATAAAGTACTTTAAATTCTTATAATTAGAGAGTACTTGAATAACATAAGAGATAGATTCTAATTTAATATACTATTCTTCAAAATAGTAGATAATAACTATAAGTTTCTTATCATAAATCTCATAGTTGTATTCTACTAGTGAATATTTTTTAGAGAAATAGTAATAAGGTAGAGGATATCTGTATTATCATATTCAAAGAGAATACCAGTAGAAATATAGTCAAATGTATTAGTTTCTACTAGAATTTAATAGTTGGAGTCAAAATATTAAAGAATAGGAGTAGAGGTAAATACTATTTTAAGTTATTCAAAGGTCTATTAGTATTAATCACTCTAGTACTAAGGGATATCCTTCTATATTAACCTTATAATAGGTATTATAATCTTAAAGAAGTTTTTAATAAACTGATAATAGAAATTAGTAAAACTTAGGAAAGTATAAGTATTATAAAAGTTAACTAAGGATCCTTAATCCACTATGACCTTAACTTTAGTTAGATCTATTTAGATACTATCTGCTAAGATGATTATACTGAGATAGTAAATTTATATCTTATAGAATTTACACTTTTTAAGTTTTAAATAAAGGTCAGCTTTGTGAAGAGCTTTGGATACTTGAGTAATATATATTCGAGAATACTGAAGAGTATTACTATATATTAAGATATTATTAAGATAGGCTATATAGAAATTATTAAGGAAAGGATAAAGAATATTATTAATAAAATGCTAGAAACTAGTAGGAGTATTTGTTAGATTAAAGAATATGACTAAAGTCTTATATAGGCTATAATAAGTTCGAAATACTATTTTCTATTTATTTTCTTCTACTATTTGAATGATATTATAGGTACTGTAAATATCAAGAGTAGTATAGTATTATACTTTGAAGAGTTTAGTTAAGGTTTTTTATATAAGGGGAAATAAGTATTAGTTTTTGATAGTACTATTATTAAGGCTATAATAATTAATATAGAGATATAAGAATCTATCTTTTTTTTTAATAAATAGAATAGGTATACTTATGAAAGATGAAGAAGTATAAATAAATTCTTTAAATAAGTTGTTATCTAACTATATTTTAAGGACCTTTAATTTTAGTTTAAATAGTAAATATAGTAGAGTAAAAGGAGAAATAAATCTTTCTTTAAGAGGAATCTTATGGTTATAAGGTCAATAAAAGGGAAAAACTTCAGCAATAGCCTTGTTAAATAGTAGGAGAAATTAATAGTATTTGAGAGATACTAGTTTCTTGATTTTATTATCTTTGATTAGAGGCTATTCCTTCGAATTCTTTAAAGCTATATTAAGTTCATGAATAGTTATTTAGAAGGCTGTTTTTACTTTTCTTCTCTTCTTAACTAAGTGACTAAAATTAAAGTCTATGATTAAAGTAATTTATAGATTTATCGAAATAGGAATAAATAGGTTTTTTATTATTCAAAGTTTTTTATAGTAATAAATAAGATAATAGTTAAAGGTAAAAGTAAGTATATTTTTGATAAAATAAATACTAATATTATAATATTGAAGCTATGAAAGATCTAAAACAATAGTATATTAACTAAATTTTATATTAAATAGAGATAATTCTTTTATATAATTATTAATAGTTAATTAAAGCCTAGTAAGGTATATTATTATCTCTAATTCTATAGAATAACTATTAATAACTTCTAATATATAAGGATTTTTGAGCTTAAATAAGGAAAATGAATAATAGCTTATAAAGGCTTTATCTACTAAAATAAATTCAATTGCTCTACAGTTAATAAAAGTATAAATAAAGACTTTAGAATTATTATTAATTAATTCATAACTAACTATAAGATAATTCCTATCTAAATTTTCTTTTTCCAAAGGCTGCAAAGCTGAATTAGACATAATTAAAGAAGTAGAAAACCTATTCAGCTCAACTATAGTTCTATCTTTCTATAATAAAGCTATTCTTTTAATACCTATTCTATAGTTACTAGTATTTCTAGGATTATAGTGATAACAATAATTTTGAAGATTTATAATAAGTAACATTAGATTTAAAAATAATTATAAATACTATAGCCTAGTCTTTCATAATAATAGCACTTACCTTCTACTATTTACTTAGCTTATTCTCCTTCTAAGATTTTTTTCTTTCTAGACAAAAGGTTTATAAAGTTTAGGTAAATGCCAGTAGCTATAAAAGGTATGGAAAGCAGAAGAGTAGTTTGGATTGATATTATTATTATAATAGTATAGGATATAAGATAAGTAGAAAGTAGAACTCGAGTTCCTAACTAAGGTTGCAAGACCTAATGCTTTATATTTAAATAATTACAAATAGCTATAAGCTCATAGAAAATAATAGGTTCTAGATAGATAAGAAAAATATCTTTTTATAGTTAGTAGGAGAGGTTTTATTTAAGAGCAAATAATTTTGTATCCTTATTCTAAGTAACTTTTGTAGTATACTTTTGAAATTCAGTAAAATAAGTAGTAAAATCTCTAGTCTCTTATGTAATTATAGTAAGTTTATATTCTGCATCCCTAACTCTATTGGAGTTGCTAAATACATTCTCAAAGATAGTAATAAAAGTAGTAAAGTTAATAAAATTAACTCAATGTTCCTATATATATAACATAACTTAAACAAATACCTCGTCTGCTAAATAGTTAATAGCTAAATATAGTTTTACCTTCTCATTACTATATATACCTATTTTTAGGTATAGCTAGGTAAAGAAAGGATATAACTTATTTCGATTTTTATCTATAAATTTCTCAGGATCCAGAATCTTTTCACTTTAACTTAATATAAAGTTATCTCAGGTAAGATATATATTGATAGCTTACATATTAGTGAGTTATATATAAAGATTACTAATAGCTATTTTCTAAATCTTTATTACCTTCTCAACTTCTTTTAAAACTTTATATTAGTTTACTGCTAAAGTTCTATTAGTAGTAGGTCATTTACTAAGCTAGTACTATAAATTATTAATTTAGGCTTGTATAGTAAGAATCTTTTTTTAATAGTCTAATAAAGTTATTAAAAAGTCTAGAAGTCTAATAGTATTATTAAGAATAGTAATATAATTATTATTCAAAGAGGTAATCTTAGCTTGAAGTCTTACTAAGAAGTTAATAATCTCTATACAGAGCTTAACAATAGGCTGGTAAATCGTAAATATTGTAGTTATAGTTATTATACTTATTAGAGTAATGTGTAAATATAATATAGTATAATGCCTATAACTATGAGTATAACTCTAAGGAGTATATATAGTAAAACCTATAAATAAAAGGTAGTATTTATATTCAAAAGTAGATATAAGATATTATATAAGAAAGAAGAGGAGAGAGATCAAAAAAAAGATTATACAATTATAATAATATTTAAATCTCAAATAACAATTATTTATAGCTTCTATAATATTCTATTACTACTTAATTACTATATAGTAAACCTAATGTATAATATAATAGAATATACTGACTATTAGAACTTTTAAAGCATTCTATTATTAGCTAATTATTATATATATAAGCCACTATATATATAATAACTTAATATAGCTAATATAGCCTAAATAATAACTACAATAGAAAGTATTAGGGTAGTGGCTGTGATATAGGAGTATTGTAAAGTAGAGATAATTAAACTCATAGACTAATTATACAAATATATCTAGTATATACTTTTATAGTATATTGATTAAAATTTTGACTTAAGGAATAGATAAGATAGTATTATTATTATTTGGGCCCAACTTAAGTTCCTTTATGAATTAGTTACTAATTAAAATAAGAACATATATGAGGCAAAGTAGTTTATATTACTCTATATCTTACTTTAGATAAAATATATTTATCTATAGATATTTAGCTAGTACTATATTGATACTAGTATTATCTAAAATAATAGCTAAGACTTGATTAGTAATACTCAAGATCTAGATTATTTACCTTAATTTATTAGCTAATTGTATTATATTATAAGATTTCCCTCTAAAAAATTAAAATCCAATTATATGTTAATACAATTACTATTCTTTGTATATATAATAGAGTATTGTACTTATAAATGTAAATTTATTTAGTAATATTCAATACTCTATAGTATAGTAGAGTAATATATTATTTAGAAAACTTTTCTTAAACTTTACTTAAATTTCTACTATATATTGATATATACTCTACTAAAGTATAGTAGTATTAAAGATATTAATTTAAGACTTAAGTAGATTAAGGAAGTATTAGAACTTAATAGTATAGTATCTCTTAAAGCTTAAATAAGATTCAAGTTATATATATATCATATTTATATTAAATATACTTAAGTACTATAAGGTACTATTACAATCTAAGTAATATATAAAAGATTCTTCATTACTTACTTTTATACTTTAACCAAATTTAGTCTAGTATATTATTATATCCAGTTTTAAATTCTATTAGAGTAAACTAATATTATTTTACTCTACTAAATCCTTAGCAAGATTATTATAGAGTTTACTAACCTAGTTAGTAGTTTTCTACTATTCTGTAAAAGAGGTAGCCTTCTTTAACTCTTACTTGAACCTAATATCTCCTAAAATCTTAATAAGGAAATCTATTAGAGATAAACTAGGGATTAGGATATTAGGAGAACTAAATATATTAGTAAAAAAGATTAATACTTGATTATTTTTGGGCTATGATATTTAGTAGACTTATCAACTAATATAATAGAGAAATAAATATATTTATTAATCCTACTAGAGCAGAAAAGATTATATTATAGAAAACTACTTTTATCATAAAATATAGCAAAGAAGTAAATATATTTATTAACTTTACTAAAGTAGAGAAGATAATATTATAGAAAACTACTCCTATCATAGAATACCACTTCTATTATAGAATATTACTTTTGTTACAGAAAATATTTTACCTTATAGATCCTTTCAGAGGCTTGGTAGAAGCATATTTCTAATACTATAGGTACATGCAGCACTTATTCAACTGAAAAACCCAAGTAATATATACAACTAAGAATAGAGAGCATGTACTTAGGCTTCTTTACTATAGTGATGGATGCTGAAATGTTCGGAGTGGTGCTAGTGTGGAAGGCTAGTGTGCGCCACGGGGCGAGTCGGTTCGAGTTCATGGCCTCGAAAACTCGTTCGGTTATCGCCTCGCCTCGGTCGTCGCTAGAGGCAACTTGCCTCGCACCGACTCGCCGAGTATTCGGTGATCTACAGAATACTCGCCAAGCCTCTACACTAAGCTCCTTTATACTCGCACACCTGCCAAGCCTAGTGAAGTCGCGTACAAACAATTACTAACAAGTGCTAACAATGACAGTAAAATAGATGACAGTGACCGTGACAGCACAGGCAATCGGTGACAGTAGAAGCGACCGTGACAGTACAGGCAATCGCTGACAAGAGAGGCGACCGTGACAGTACAAGCAATCGGTGATAGTAGACGCGATCCGTGACAGTACGAACGTGACTGCACAGGCAATCGGTGACAGTAGAAGCGACAGTGACAGTACCGGCAATCGCTGACAGGAGAAGCGACCGTGACAGTACAGGCAACCGGAGACAGGAGAAGCGACCGTGACAGTACAGGCAATCGGTGATAGTAGACGCGATCCGTGACAGTACGAACGTGACAGCACAGGCAATCGGTGACAGTAGAAGCGACCGTGACAGTACAGGCAATCGCTGACAAGAGAGGCGACCGTGACAGTGGAAGCAATCGGTGATAGTAGACGCGATCCGTGACAGTACGAACGTGACAGCACAGGCAATCGGTGACAGTAGAAGCGACAGTGACAGTACCGGCAATCGCTGACAGTAGAAGCGACAGTGACAGTACCGGCAATCGCTGACAGGAGAAGCGACCGTGACAGTACCGGCAATCGCTGACAGGAGAAGCGACCGTGACAGTACAGGCAATCGGTGACAGTAGAAGCGATCCCCGGCAGTACGGGCAATCCGTGACAGTAGAAGCGATCCGTGACATTACAAGCAATTCGTAACAGCAGAAGCCTATGACAGTGCAGGCTAGACAGAGCGAAGGAATAATAAATATTAAACAGAAGGCTTGGCGAGTATTCTGTAGATCACCGAGTAGGGGCGAGTCGAGTTGAAGCAGTGAAAGGCCGACTCGGCGAGTTGGCAACTGACGAATCTTGAAAATAAAGGTTATGCAGTTCTTGTATATAACGGCGTGACAGCGGATGAACAGATGAATAGCCAATAAAAGAACACTTCACCTGATATGCGTATCTGGTAAGAGAGAATGAATATATAAATATATAAGTATATGAGTATATATGAAAGTATATAAGATTATATAATTCTATATGATAATATTATCTCTTCTAGAGGCAATAAGTAGAGCTTTATATATATAAAGAGATAATACTAATAACTGCTATTATAGGTAAGTATTGCTAAAAAGTAGAAAATGCTAGAAATATATAAGTAGCTATTACAAAGATATTATATAATATATATAGCAACAACTATATGATATAGATAGTAATAGTTGACTTACATACTTTTTAATACTCCTCCTCAGCAGATACTATTAGATAGTAAGATATAAACAAGTATAATTATTCTTATTAAAAATCTTAAAATCTTATAAGAAAAAGTAGGTAAAAGAGTACTAATTAGCTTACTTGTATTATTTGATCCTTTAAAGTAAGAAAATATAGCCATAATAGTGACTTTATATAAATATCAACTAGGTTACTAACACTCAATATCTATAAGATATTAACCTTATCTATTTCTACTAAATCTCTAATATAGTAGTAGGTAATATCTATATACTTGCTTTTATTGCTAATATAGGGATTATTTGTAAGATCAATTGACTTATTATTGTCAGTATTCAAAGTACAGGAAATATTAATACAGAGTTAAGCTAGAGTATTCTATAATCAAATGTACTATTTTATAGAGATAGAAAAAGTAATATATTCTACCTTAATTATAGAAGTAGAAATATAATATTGTTTTACTAATCTCTAGTAAATTGTATTATTAGCTATCTAGAATAAATTTTTTATAGTTAATTTTCTATTATTCTTATCTCCTATAAAGTTTAAATCTAAGTAGCTTAATAAGCTCAATAAATTCCTATTTGGTAAGTTATTATTTAACTTTTTGTAGATAAAAATAAGATCTCTTATACCTTTAAAGTAATATAAAGTTTTTTTTAATTATACACATATAATCTTTAGTAAGCTTCGATAAGAAGTATGATAATATAGAGATAAGGAAGATAAGATCAAGATAAATACTAATTACTAGATATATAAAAGAACCAATAATCTATTTAAAGTGAGATATAACTATAAGATCTTCTTACTTTTAGACCTTGAACAGTTATATATAAGGATCCAAAGAAAGAGAGACTAGGTTATAATCTTATATACTAAATTTAAGAAATAATTAGTCAATATATATAATAAGAGATATTATTTTTTATTATTATATTTATCTTATATTTTCTATATTTGTTATTATTTCACAACTGCCGAATCTAGTACTTAGTTATTTAATGGAACTTGCTGTCTTATATATAAACTCAAGAGTATTATACAGCTCCAACATAGCCCCGTTTCCTATAACTCGTATATTTCCTATGACTCAAATATTTCCTATGACTCATATATTTCCTATAACTCATATTTCCTATAACTCATATAGTACTGCCCTATAGTAAGTGCTATATTTCATAAATTTTGATTTGTCAAATACATTATTAAACAAATATAAAAGGAGTATGAATTCTCCTCTAGAATCTCCTCCTTAAACTACTCAAATAGATAATAACCTATTATAGATCAGTTAGTTAGTAAATAATCTAAATGGAGATTACACCTGTTAATTAATATTCATAATGAAACTTCCCACTTGACAATAACTACCCTTCTGAGGCAATTTCTCAGTAGAACCAGTATACATATATATTTGTTCTAGTGGATATAGATTGTATAAATGGTACTGAATAACTATAGTCTAGTATTATTTATTATATTTTTTTTAATATCAAAAGTTAATCTTTACTACTGAAAACCCCTCATCTCAAGGCTTAATCAACCTTAATGATACTCTTTTATACTTTTTAGTATAATACATCTCAAATACAATAATGACATCATAAATTTAGCTAGCTACAATAACAACTAACAAGATATGACACTTTCAAATGAGGTATAACTATAAGACTTAGAAATAAGCTAAGTAGAGCTCTAATAGGTAGTAGTTTCCTATATAAAAGTATTGTACCCTCATTCTAGACACTTTTTCTAGTACCCTTGACAAATTAACTTATACTTCTAGCAATCCTTAATACTATACTAGAAATGAAAAATATAGTATATAAACAAAAAACTAGTACTATAAGTACTAGTAACAATTAGTATAATAAGGAAACGATCATTATCTCACAGCTCATAAACTACCTCCTTTATACTAGATAATACTTTAAAGAAAATATTATCTTCATTCAAGGTAATATCAGACTTAGATATTCTAATAATAGTTTCAATACCTTCAATATCTACTTTAATATTATAATTAGAAAATGAAACATTCTTACTAGATAACTCAGAAGTAGATAATAAATTAGGTCTATAAAATATATTTAGACTCTAGCAAGCTGCTGTACTATCATCACTCTTAATCGAGTTATTATCATCCTTAGTCGAGTAGATATCCAATAAATCTTTTTTAATAATACCACTAAAACAATAAGGCATTAAAGTAAAAAAGTAACTTAAAGATCAAATATATTGATCTAATCCAACAGGTTATGAAGCGATAATCAATATCGAAGCGAACCTAAACAAGAATTAGTATCAGAGAGAATAGCATCTATAGCTAGAAGATAGACTAAGAAGTCAAGGTATTTAATTATACTACTAGAGGAAATTTAAAAGTTAGTTAAATATACTTCCAAAAAGACTAGAATTATCAACCCTACTATGGAAGAAGTAATAGACCCAAGTTATAATAAAAAAATAACTTTGGTACATATATCTGATTATCTATCAAAGTATGAGGTTACATTTAAAATAATTCTTCCCTAAGTATCAGAAATATTTTTGAAGGAATATATACCCTATATATATAAAATTCTAAAATATGTACAAATCCTAGAAGTAACTTAGGAATATCATCCTGCAGATACTGGACTCTTAATAGAAGTAGTAGTAAGATATTATCTATAGTAAATACTATATCTATTCAAAAAAAAAGATTTAGAATTGGAAGCCTTTCTTAAAAAAGAATTAAGAAAACTATTAGTAGAACTTTTAAAATAGAAATATTGGCTTATAAAAAATTGGGATGAATTAATAGTCTTTATATTAAGTAGCACTCACTTAGAAAAAATTCTTACTTTAGTAGAAGATTAGTTTAAGCTAATTTTAGGATTATTTAAAATATTTACTCGAACTCTAATAAAGGATAAAGGCAAAGATTAAGAATCTACTTAGAAGAAGACTATATTAACATAAGAAATAGAAAGTACTAATTCTCCTCTACCTCTCCTAGATAAAATATAGGAACTAGACGATAAGAAAGAAGATAAAGATAATAACAGCAATAGTGGAGGAAACAAAAATACTAGTTAACAACACTAACAACACTTTAGAGTACAAGGTGGACCAGATAATAATAACCCAAGTAATAGCTCTGATTCAGATAATAGTATCTCATCAGTAGCTAGTCTACCCAAACCTAGAAAGATTCTATGAGGCAAATCAGTAGAACATCAGTAATAGGAATCTACTACTAGAATGATTTTGACCAATAATTTCACTTCACCCAAAAAAATCAAAGAAATCAAAATCAATTCACTAGAAAAACTCTACAGCACTAATAGGAAATAGAGAGACTTATAATATTTTGACTCTTGAGCTATAGTAGTCTAATACTAGTTGAAAATAAAAGAAATTGATTTAAAGAAGACCGAAGTATTAAAAATTCTAGGATTTCTACTTCAAAAAAGTACACTTATAACCTATAATCAATATCTAAGAAAAAAAGAGAAGAAAGCAAAATTCTTCAGCTTTATAATAGTACTTAGAGATTTTTTGATACTGTCTACCAGCAAAGACATTTTATAGAAGCAATGGAAAACTGCCATATCTTACAAGGATGAATGATATATGAGTATTAAATAATTCACCAACTGGCTCACTAAAATATAGATTAAATTAATTGATATTAATAGTAAACAATTAATATCAGAAGAGGTTAAAAGAAGAAAGTTTCTCAATTAACTACCTGCATACATATCAACAACATTAATTCTCTTAATCAAAGATGAATAGATATATGACTAACTCATATATCAAGCTGAGTCATATAAAGCATTAAAGAAAGAAATTGCCCCACTACATATACTAACTAGACCCTACCAATAAAATCAAAAATCAATTAATCAAGACCAAAATTAATAAAAAGACTATAATCAACATAGATTAAACTATGGCAATAGTAATAAACTTTCTATCAAGACCAGTCATGATAAATAAAAAGAATCTAATTAGGATATTATTACAAAAAAATTGGATAAGAAGACAAGGATATAATTGATAAGAGATAAGAAATGTCTATGGTATTAGAACTATCAGGAACGAATATAGTTTACCGCTCATATCTCTGGTGACATAGACATCCCTAGTAGCAAACTGACAAGCTAGTAAGCCCTGATTATGATCACTGACTTTCGAATACCATAGTCCTATACTCTTGATATCAGAATGCCTTTCTATCTCTATAGGCTATCAATCCAACCTATAGTACTGGGACACCAGGTGTCAGAGATCTCTTCACCAGGATGTCAGGCTTGACGTCCTTAGCTTCATCATAGTCCCACCAGACTCAAAGATAACTTATGTACTGGAAGAGGGTAATCATACTGTAATAAGAGATATTATTTCTTATTATTTTATTTATCTCATATTTTCTATATTTATTATTATTCTATAACTGCCGAATCTAGTAGTTAGTTATTCAGTGGAACTGGCCGTCTTGTGTATACACTCGAGGATGTAGCACAGCCCCAGCATAGCTCCATTCCTATAACTTATATATTTTCTATAACTTATATATTTGTAATGACTTATGTATTTCCTATGACTTATATTTCCTATGACTTATGTAGTACTACCTCACAGCAAGTACCATATTCTATGTATTCTGAACTATCAGATACATTGTTAAACAAGTATAAAAGGAGCACAAATTCCCCTCTGGAATCTTTTCCTCAGACTACTCAGACTACTCAGACTACTCAGACAAACAACAACTGACTACAGATCAGTTAATTAGCAAATAATCTAAGTAGAGATTATACTTATTAATTAATATTCCTAATGGAACTCCCTACTTAACAACCACTACTCTTCTAAGGCAATCCCTTAGAAGAACCGGTATACACATACATCCATTCTAGTAGATATAGATTGTATAAACGGTACCGAATGACTACTGTCTAGTATCATTCATTATATTTTTTTCAATATCAAAAGTTAATCTCTACTACCTATAACTTTTTATCTCAAGGCCTGATTAACCTTGACAATACTCTTTTACACTTTTTAGTGTAACATATCTCAAATACAACAACGATGTCATAAATTCAGCTAGCTATAATAATAACAACCAACAAGATATCAGACTCTTAACTGCAATATAAGTATAAGACTTAGAAGCAAGCTAAGCAGAGCTTTAACGGATAGTGGTTCCCCATATAAAAGTATCCTACCCCTGTTCTAGACACTTTTTCCAGTATCCTTGACAAAGAAACTTGCACTCCTGGCAATCCAAAATACTATACTGGAAACGAAAAACATAGTACATAAATGAAAAACCAGTACCATAGGTCCCAGAAATAATCAGTGCAATAAGGAAATGATCCTCATCCTATAGCTCACGAACTGCCTCCTTTATACTAGACAAGACTTCAAAAAAAGTATTATCTTCATTTGAGGCAATACCAGAACCAAACATCCTAACGAAAGTCCCAATACCTTCAATATCTACTTCAATATTATAATCGGAAAACGAAACACTCTTGCTAGACAACTTAGAAGTAGAAGATGAATTAGGTCCATAAAATATATTTGGACTCTGCCAAGCCGCTGTATTATCGCCACTATCAATCAAGCTAATATTATCCTCAGTCGAGCGGATATCTAACAAATCTTCTTCAATAATACTACTAGAATAATAAGGTGGTAAAGTAGAAAAGTAACTTGAAGATCGAATCTGTCAATCTAATCCAACAGTTTGCGGAGTAATAATCAACATCGAAGTGAACCTAAATAAGAATCAGTACTAGACAGAATGGTATCTGCAGCTAGAAAACGGACTAAAAGGTCAAGATGTTTGACTATGCTACCTGAAGAAATTCAAGAATTAGTCAAACGCACTCCAAAAAAGACTAGAATCAATGATCCTGCCACAGAAGGAGTAATAGATCTAAGTTATAAAGAAAAAATAACTTTGGTATGTACGTCTGATTATTTATTAGAGTATGAGATTGCATTTGAAATATTTTTTCCCCAAGTAACAAAAACATTTTTTGATAAATATATATCCTATATATGAAATCTAAAAATATACACAAATCCTCAGAGTAACATAGGAATATTATTTTGTAGATACTGGACTCTTAATAGAAGTAGTAGTAAGACACTATCTATGGCAAACGCCATATCTATTTAGAGAAAAGGATTTGGAATTAGGAGTATTTCTTAAAGAGGAACTAAAAAAACTATTGGTAGGACTTTTGAAACAGAAGCATTGGCTTATAGAAAATTGAGATAAATTAATGGCCTTTATGCTAAGTGGTACTCACTTGGGAGAAATTCTCACTTCAGTAAAAGATTGGTTTAAGCCAATCCTAGGATTACCTGAAATATTTGCTCAAACACCAATAAAGGATAAGAGCAAAAGTAAAGAGTCTACTCAGAAGAATACTATGTCAGTACAAGAAGCAAGAAGCTCCAAAACTCCTCCACCTCCTCCAGAGGAAACACAAAAATCAGATAACATTAAAGAAGATGAAGATAATAACAGCAATAGCGGAGGAAATAAAAATACCAATCAATAACAACAACAACAATTTGGAGCACAAGGTAGACCAGATGATAATGATCTAAGTGATAGTTCTGACTTAGATAATAGTATCTCATTAGTAGCTAGTATACCCAAACCCAAAAGAATTCAACAAGGAAAATCGGTAGAACATCAACAATAGGAATCTACCATTGGAATGATTTTGGCAAACAACTTCACTTCACCTAAAAAAATCAAAGGAATCAAAATTGATTCACTAGAAAAACTCTATAGTACTGACAAGAAATGGTGAGACTCATAATATTTTGACTTTTGGGCTATAGCAATCCAATGCTAGTTGAAAATAAAAAGAATTGATTTAGAGAAGACTGAAGCATTAGAAATTCTAAGATTTCTACTTCAAGGAAGCGCGCTCACAACCTATAATCAATATCTAAGAGATAAAGGGAAGAAGGCGAAATTCTTTAGCTTTATAATGGTACTCAGAGATTTTCTAATACTATCTACCAGCAAAGACATTTTATGGAAGCAATAGAAAACTGCCACACCTTACAAGGATAGATAACATATGGGCATCAAACAATTTACTAACTGGCTTACCGAAATGCAGATTAAATTAATTAATACTAAGGGTAAACAATCAATATCAGAAGAAGTCAAAAGAAGGAAGTTTCTTAATCACTTACCTGTATATATATCGGCAACATTAATTCCTTTAATCAAAGATGAATGGATATATGACTACCTTGTACATTAAACAATGTCATATGAAGTGTCAAAGAAAGAAATTGCCCTACTATACACACCAACTAGACCTCGCCGACAAAATCAAAAATTAACTAATCAAGACCGAAATCAATAAAAAGACCATAATCGACATAGATCAAACTACAGTAATGGCAACAAACCCTCCTTCAAAACCAATCATGATAAACAAAAGGAATCTGATTGGGATACCATTACAAAAAAATTGGACAATAAGGCAAAAATGTAATTGATAAGAGATAAGAAATGTCTATGATGCTGGAACTCTGAATATTCTTATAAGAATTGTAGGAAGTGACAAAATAAGGTACCCTTACGAACCGTAGCATAGGATGTCGCTACAACCACTGTATCGAAAGTTAATAAGGATAAAATTAAGGAATAACCTCTATCAACATAATCAATTAACTATAATAAGGTTTATGTTAGAGTGAATGACTGACCAGCTCTGGCATTGGTAAATCTCCAAACCAAAAGAGGAGATTTGATTAACTCTGTCTTTGTACACTTGTATGAAATACCGACAAAGAGTATTGAGAAAATATCTTTAAGTATAGCCATGAAAGGATCTAAGGCAACAATTGATAAGACATGTACAATTAAATTAGATTGGATAGGATATGTAGAAGAATGTACCTTCTATATAACACATCTTAATAATTGAAATATGATTGTCGAGGAACCTGCACTTATAAAGGTTTGTGTGACAATCTCTGCAGGTTAGCAACCAGTTATTATCCAACCTAAAAATATTACTCGTTTTCCCTTAAAAACGTGAAAAAGTTCTAGAACTACTGAAACTAGAATTAGAACTGTATACTTAGAAATAACTTATGAGACAGTTACAGATTATAGTAAACTAAACAGTTAGGATACCATTAGTGAAGTGGAAGATACCGATATAGAAGTAGATATTATAACTGCAGTTTTATCTATACAAAACAATTTAATCTAATAACAGAAGTTCCCAAATTATTTCCTAAAGAAATTCTATAGGACTTACCGCCTCTCAGAAAAGTCAACCACCATATCAAACTAAAACCTGGAGCAATATAGATACTACGATAGAGATCATCAGGCCACCGATTTAGACAACAAATCTACGATAGAATTACTGGAGATGAAAAGACAGGATGAATCTACTAAGTAGAAAATGACACTAATGCAGTTACTATGTTTACTATTCCTAAAAAAGACAAACTAGAAGAAGCTAGATTCGTCAATGACTGTCGAGATTGCAATTTCATAGATGAACCAGACCACACACTACTACCTAATATCAATGAATTAATTGAACTAGTAGTAGCAAATCCCATATGGTCAAAGTTAGACCTAGTGGATGAATACCATAATATCAGAATTAATCCAGAATCAGAGAAACACTTTATGTTCTTGACATATTTAAGATATTATAGAAGTAGAGTCATGCAATAAGGAGACTGTAATGTACTAGCTACTATGGTCCGAGCAATGCATGAAGTATTCAAGGATAGGCTCTATAAGGATTTAATAGTCTATATTGATGATATTATTATCTTTACTGAGACCTATAAATAGCATATTGCTACTCTCATGATAGTATTACAATGCTTACAAGATGAAGAATTCTTTCTAAAAATAAGTAAATATCAATTCTTTATAGACAGATTGGAAATCTTAAGTCATATTTTAGCTTCAGATGGACTACATGTTAATCCTGTAAAGAGAACAATAATATTAACTTTTCCCACTCCTAAGAAGAAGAAAGACCTTCGAGGCTTTCTTAGAATCATTAATTATCTTAGTCATTTTATTCCTAGCTTAGCGTCTTATATAAGCATACTATTGGAATTACAAGGAGAGACTAAAAAATGGGAATGGATGGATATGTATAATATAGTGTTTGAAAAACTGAAAGAACTTATGAATTCTCCTCATATTTTAAAACTCTGGAATAATGTATCTACCAAACCCAAATATTTAATTTGTGATACTAGTAATATAGGTTTAGGATCTTAGATTGGTCAAAGCTCCCTCATCTACATTAAACCATCGTACTTCCACTTTAGAAAATTTAATTCAGCTCAATTAAACTATCCAACCTTTTAAAAGGAATTATTAGCAATTATTGACTCCTTAAAATTTTTTGAAGCACAACTTAGAGGTTACAAGTTCACTATCCTTACAGATTACAAACCATTGGTCACTTTTCGCAGTCAGAAACCTGCAAGCCAGAAACTCAGATAATGGCATGAAGTCCTCATGGAATTTGATTCCGAAATTCAGTATATAGCAAGAAAGGAGAACTTTATAGTAGATGCTTTATCAAGAAAGTATAAATACCCTGACATTCCCACTACTGAAGATAATTATATTCCTATCAGTATTGACCCTCCTCCTTATCTCTATACCAACGCTTTAACTTCCTTTCAATACCCCTAAGCTTCATTATCTATAATGGTTTCTCATAGAGTTATCAACTTCTAGTACGTCAATTATAACTATAACAAGTGCAATGGAAGAGCCGCAGAGCTCGAATACTATATCTCTTGCTCCTACTACGAAGCTGAAGACAAAGTAGAAGATGACTATAAGTACCAAGTACTTAGTTATAAGTCAGATGCCTCTGACGAGGAATCCCTCACCTCTATCGATATTGAATTATTCAATAGGTACCAGCCCAACAATACTGAAGAACCCAAGGTGGAACCTATTCT
Source organism: Tirmania nivea (assembly GCA_015179035.1). NCBI lineage: Eukaryota > Fungi > Ascomycota > Pezizomycetes > Pezizales > Pezizaceae > Tirmania > Tirmania nivea. The sequence continues at coordinate 132,546 of WHUY01000084.1, forward strand.
ACAAGAAGCAACCAAAGACGAAGAAAAGGAGCCCTTGACTCTTCTATCAATACTAACTTCAATCGATATCACCCTTATCTATACAAACTATCAGCAATATAAGCGTATATATTAGTCTGCATGCCAAGATTTCTATTGTCCCATACATGGTAGCTCTCATATAATACGCAACTGTACATTCGCAATTGAGATCTGCGCCATCTGCAATATCCTGAGACATGGCAGCCTTAACTGTACCCTCACAGATTCAATTGTTTAGAAAGAGAAAGAATTTCTTAAGAACTGTTTGGACAACCTTAATACAGTCCAAGATTCTTATAAGGAAATAGCCAAATCGGTTTCTGCTCCTCCTCCCACTAACTCTCGTGAAGAAGTGCTTAATAACTACATGAGAGAAATCTGCCGAAATGTACTAATTGTACCTCAGCAACCATGGAACCCTGTACCAATCCTCTCTGGAAGCAATAACGACAATATCTTCTAGACTACTACAGTTACTACTCATTCCCAAAATTGAGTAGCAGTTGATGAAACTCCTACCATTATTCCAGCAGAATTATCCTGATCCTCTAGACACTGTTATGATTTCTGCAAACAACTAGGACACAATGCCACTACTTGTGAAAAGCAGAAACCCATGATTATTAATTTTAACTAGCAAATCGAACCAACTCTCAATAGGCTTATTGATAATAAGTATATCATAGACGGTTAGGAAGATAATAAGGATTTCTTTATTACATAATGGTTGAATCTCGAAGATGGAATAAAAGAAGTATACTAAGCGTGTATGAAGGTATGCCCCATCTGGAAGGATTACTATAATACCTTGAAATAGTACAAGAATCATAAGATTAGAGATCGATTTTTATATATTAGGAACATACATGGACAATAGAGATTGGTCTTGCCCAACACTTTCAATATTGAAAGTAAGAACTATCTCAAGCTAGTAATCGATAAAGCATATAAAGTAACAGCTCATGGTAGAATTGAGAAAACTATGAAATATCTTACTGACTGATACCAATACCAGTCCTTCTCTGAGATGGTCAAAGAGTATATTAGAAGTTGCGATATTTGTCAATAGATAAAGTATTCCAACAAACCACCTCTCAGAATTATCACTTCTTTATATGTACCAGAAAGATCGTGGTTAGATATTTCGATGGATTTCCTTAAGTTAGCTCTTGTCTTCATAAAATGTTCTCTTTTGTATCTGAACATTCTTACTGATGAAGAATATATTATTTGTATTTCACACCTTTAGATGATTGTCGATAGACAATCACGATTTAAGTTTCTTATCCCTATTGCTAATAATTTTATAGTGGAATAATGTACCACTTCTTTTAATATTTATATAGTCCTAATTATGGGATATCCTTTATGTATTGTTTTTGATCGCGACATATTTTTTATATCATTATACTTCCAAGATTGGGTTAGGAAGAATGGAATCAAATTGGAATCGTCTACTGTATATCACCCTTATACAAATGGATAATCTAAGATCGTGAATAAGGAAATCTTGCAAGTAACAAGAGTGTGTAAAGTCAAAGGATCTGACTAGCTACATAAATTACTTGAAATTCAGTTGAAGCTGAACTTTAAATATAATAGTGCCAGAAAAAGTAGTCCCTTCATAACTTTACTAGGCATCAGCACACACCAAGGAGCCTCTCTACTACCTTGTCCTATTAACGCATTTGTATTAGCAAATGAACATTATAATAATACTTCACAGGCACTCTATAATACCAAGAAGATACAAGCGACACAAGAGAACAAACGTCATAACACAGTTAAGTTCTCAATTGGACAACAGGTCATACTATCCTCTAAAAATATAAATGTACCAAACATTTCACCCAAGTTAAAACCTCGATAGTTAGGCCCTTTCTCGATCATATCTGCTAATCATGCTCGAAATAATTATAGTCTGGAATTATTCCCTCAACCTAACCTCAATCTCATATATGATAGGTTTCATATTTCAAAACTCAAACCACATTATCAAAACGATCATACTCAATTCCCTAACAGATGATTTCTAGAACTGGGACCAATTAATAATGATCGATATGAAGTTGAAAAGGTATTAGAATTCAGAATAGCACCACGATCTAGTGAATGTCAATACAAGGTCAGATGGTTAGGATATACTTCAGAACATAATTCCTAAGTAAATACCAAAGATATTACTATTGAAATCCTTCAGGATTTCTGGGTTAGAGGAAGTCTAAAAGATACCTTCAAGAGATGATGTACCAAAAGAGAAAAACAAGGACCTCGGACAAGAAATGAAACTCGAGCTCTTATTCAATAAGAATAGGACTATATTATGAATGAATCCCCCAACGATAAATATATCAATACTAATGTACTTCAAGAATCTCTTAAGATAGGATACGTAGAAGCTAAGATTGCAGAACAGAATTACTAATATAGTAAAATCAATTTAAAGTAGGAAAGTATAATAAGAGATGTTATTTCTTATTATTTTATTTATCTCGTATTTTCTATATTTATTATTATTCCATAACTGCTAAATCTAGTAGTTAGTTATTCAGTAGAACTGGCCGTCTTATGTACACCCTCGAGGATATAGCACAGCCCTGGCATAGCTCTATTCCTATGACTCATGTATTTCCTATGACTTATATTTCCTATGACTCATATAGCACTGTCCTACGGCAAGTACCATATTCTATATATTCTGAACTATCAGATACGTTGTTGAACAAGTATAAAAGGAGTACAAATTCCCCTCTGGAATCCTCTCCTCAGACTACTCAGACTACTCAGACTACTCAGACAAATAACAACCGACTACAGATCAGTTAGTTAGCAAACAATCTAAGCGGAGATTATACTTGTTAATTAATGTTCCTAACAGAACTCCCTACTTGACAACTACTACCCTTCTAAGACAATCCCTTAGAAGAACCGGTATATACATACATCCGTTTTAGCAGATATAGATTGTATAAATGGTACCAAATGACTACTGTCTAGTATCATTCATTATACATATGCATGCTAGATTACCTATATCTCGTACGATGCCTTAGCTGTTCAGTCTAGAAGGGATATGTCTTCAGCTTCCCTATAGTAGAGGTCTGCTTCAGGCAATAAGATATGCCTAACATTAAAACAGTACTAGTAACTAAGTATAATAAATATCCATAGTATTCTGACATATATATATATATTAAAGATTGTCCTATAGTATACTAGAGTATCTAAAATCTAACTAACTTTCCACAGCCCCTATTGGAGGCTATCACTAGTATATAGCGTCTGACCTCAACGCAAACGTAAGACGATGCTTCTAAAACTACCTATATAGCAACCTAGCTCAGCTAGCACGTGTTGATCCAGAGAGGAGGCATAGAAGTATAGACATCAGAGGCAGGATAATATCGACATCAGAAGCAGGACAGTGTCACTATTGGAAGTAAGGCAGTATCGATATCAAAGAGTAGGTAGCAGTGACATTATAGGTATGGCAGTATTGATATCAGAGGGAGGGCAGTATCGATATCGTAGGTACAGCAGTGTCAATATCGGAAGCATGGTAACTCTCCTCCCTCTTCCGGGATCACGTAGATAATTCTAAGAATGGTCAGCAATACTTGCATATATTGGAGGCCTAGCCATGCTCTCACCTCGGTCAGAGGAACTTACTTGGTCTCATACAGGTCTAGCAGAGTGGATATTGGAGGCAAACCACTATCGATATTGGAGGTATGGAAACTCTCCTCCCTCTTTCTAGAGTGTATGCAGAATTCTGAGCACAGTCAGTAATACTTGCATATATCGGAGGCTAGGTTATACTCTCACCTCTGTCAGAGGAATATTCCTGATCACACGTAGGCATAACAGAGTGTATATTAGAGACATACTACTATTGACATCGGAGGCATACTACTGTCAACATCGGAGGTATAGAAACTCTCTTCCCTCTTCCGAGATCGCATGGATAATTTTGAGAACAGTCAGCAATGCTTGTATATATCAGAGGCTAAGTCATGCTCTCACCTCTGTCAGAAGAACTTTCTTGGTCGTACATAAGCATAGTGGAGTCAATATTGGAGCTATGCTACTATCAATATTAGAGGTATAGAAACTCTTTTCTCTTTTCCTAGATTGTGTAGATAATTCTCATAGCTATCAGGTATGCTTGCATATATTAGAGGTATGGCAATACACTCACCTCTGTCAGAGGAACTTCCTTTGTCTTACACAGGTGTGGCAGAGTCGACACTAGAGGGATACCATAGTCAATATCGGAGATATGCTACTGTCGATAGTGGAGGCATGCAAACTCTTCTCCCTCTTCCTGTATTGCATTGATAATTCTGAGAGCAGTCAGCAATACTTGTACAGGTTGGAGGCCTAGTCATGCTCTTACCTCTATTAGAAGAACTTGCTTGGTCGCACGTAGGTATGGTAGAGTCGACATCGGAGGCATGCTACTATCAATATCGAAGGCATAGAAACTCTCCTCCCTCTTCCTGGATTGTATAGATAATTCTTACAGCTGTCAGCAATACTTGCATATATCAAAGGCCTGGTAATACTTTCATCTTTATCTGCTGAACTTGCCTAGTCTCACAGAGAGGTATGACACTGTCGATATCATAGGCATAGCAGTACTCATATCACAGGCACGCAAGCTCTCCTCCCTCTTCCTGAATTGTGTCCCTAATTCTAAGAATGGTTAGCTATACTTAGATATATCAGAGGCCTGGCCATACTCTCACACACATGAGCTGAACTCCCTGATATAGCTAAGTTCTACATGCCAATATTATACCGACAGTATTGACATTGGTCAAAACTCTTATGAAATAAGTTAGCTATATATGCACATATTAGAAATCTGGTAATCCTCTTACCTAGATAGCAGTTCATGAGTTTCGTTGACTTGTATTGTAGATTGTATTGTGGATTATGTTGTAGATTGTATTGTGAATTATATTATAGATAAAATTCCAAATGCTCTTGCAATATGAGAGCTATGCCAGTAGTAGCTACTATATGCCTAGTGATTTGTAGTGGTAGATAGAGAAATTAGGGGTGCACCACTCCACCTGACTAGGTATAATTAACCCCGCTTGGTAGCTACCTTACAAGCCGGTTCGGAAAACCCTGCTCAGACTAGCAATATATGCTAGTATGATAGCAAAACTAACAATGTGCTATACCTGTATAGGTAATAGTCATTTTTAGCTAAATGCCTTGCCAACCTCCCCTTTGTGTGGTTGTGAGGTAGATAGAGGCTATGCATAACTATAATATAGTTATGTCTGGAATTCTCACATTCACATAGTACTGGCCTTGCTAATATATATGACAATTCAGTATTCACTGGCTTGTTTGGATACCTGCAATTCATGCATTCGCCAGCTTATTTAAAAACCTGCAATTTATGCATTCACTAGCTTGCTTAGATACCCACAATTCATGCATTCACCGGCTTGCTTAGATAAGTATATATTTGCTATTTTCTTATGCTGATATGCATACAATTCATACCTTTCTAGCTTTTCATGCTGATGTCTATGCATTTCATGCCTTTGCACCTTCTTTAGCTAATGTCTATGAGCTTTACAAATATATATGCAATTTATGTCTTTCCAGCCTCTTTGCCAGATATCCATGCATTTCTAAGCTTTATACCTTACAAGCCAGTGAATACATACTTGTCTAAGGAAGCTGGCAAATACATAAATTGTAGACATCTAAGTAAGCTAGTGAATATATTAATTACAGGTATCTAAACAAGCTAGCAAATGCTTGAATTGTCATATATATTAGCAAGTCTGACACTACATAAATGTGAGAACTCCAGACATGACTATATCACAGTTGTGCATAGCCCCTATCTACCTCACGACTACACAAATGGGAGGTTGGCAAGGCATTTAGCCAAAAATGACTATTACCTGCATAGGTATAGTATACTGTTAGCTTTGCTACCATACTAGCATATATTACTAGTCTGAGTAGGCTTTTTTGAACTAGCTTGTAAGGTAGCTACTAAGCAGAGTTGATTATACCTAGTTAGATGGAGTGGCACACCCCTAATTTCCCTACCTACTACCGCAAATCACTAGACATACAGCAGCTACTACTGGTATAGCTCTTACGTCGTAAGGGTATTCAAAATTTTATCTACAACACAATCCACAATACAATCCACAACACAATCCACAACACAATCTACAATATAAGTCAACGAAACTCATAAACTGCTATCTGAGTGAGAGGATTGCCAAATCTCCAATATATGTACATATAGCTAAACTATCTCACAGGAGTTTTGACCAATATCAATACTATCAGTACAATATTAACGTATAGAACTTAGCTATGTTAGGAAGTTCAGCTTATGTATGTGAGAGTATGGCCAGGCCTTCGATATATCTAAGTATAGCTAACCGCTCTCAGAATTAGGGACACAATATAGGAAGAGAGAGGAGAGCTTACGTACTTACGATATGAGCACTGCCATACCTACGATATCGATAGTGCCATGCCCCTCCGTAAGACCAAGTAAGTTTAGTGGATAAAGGTGAGAGCATTACCAGGTTTCTGATATGTGCAAGCATAGCTGACGGCTGTGAGAATTATTTATGCAATCCCGGAGGAGGGAGGAGAGTTTCCATACCTCTAATATCGATAGTAGCATGCCTCTGATGTCAACTCTACCATGCCTGTATGCGACCAAGCAAGTTCCTCTGACAGAGGTGAGAGCATAACTAGGCCTCCGATATATGCAAGCATTACTGACCGCTTTCAGAATTATCAACACAATACAGAAAGAGAGAAGAAAGTTTGTATGCCTCTGATATTGATAGTAGCATACCTCTAATGTCGACTGTAGCATGCCTCCGGTGTCGACTCTACTATGCCTATATAAGACAAAACAAGTTCCTCTGACAGAAGTGAGCGCATTGCCATGCCTCTGATATATATAAGTATAGCTAACAGCTATAAGAATTATCTACGTAATGCAGGAAGAGAAAAGAGAGTTTCTATGCCTCCGATGTCGATAGTAGCATGCCTTCGATGTTGACTCTACCATGCCTACGTGCAACCAAGAAAGTTCCTTTGACAGAGGTGAGAAAATGACCTAGGCTCCAATATGTACAAGTATTACTGACCGTTCTCAGAATTATCCATGCGATCCTAGAAGAGGGAGGAGAGTTTCTATGCCTCTGATATCAATAGTAGCATGCCTCTAATATTGACTCTATCATGCCTGCATGTAACTAAAGAAGTTCCTCTAATAGAGGTGAGAGTATGACCTAGCCTTCGATATGTAAAACTATTACTGACCATTCTCAGAATTATCTACGTGATCCCAGAAGAGGGAGGAGAGTTTCTATACATCCGATGTCAACACTGCCATGCCTATAATATCGATACCACCCTCCCTCTAATGTCAATACTGCTATACCTATAATGTTGCTACTACCCACCCTTTGATATCGATACTGCCTTGCTTCTGATAGTGACACTGTCTTGCTTCCGATGTCAACATTGCTCTACCTCTGATATCTATACTTCTATGCCTTGTCTCTGGATCAATACGTACTGGCCATGAGCTAGGTTGCCATGCGGGTGGTTTTAGAAGTATTGTTCTACGTTTGCATCAGGGTCAGAAACTATGGGCTAGTGATGGACTACAACAGGGGCCGTAGAAAGTTGGTTAGGTTTTAGATAGTCCAGCATATTATAGGATAATCTTTCATATATATATATACATTAAAATACTATAGATATTTATTATACTTAGTTACCAGTACTGTTTAAATATTGGCTTTGTCTTATTGTCTGGAGCAGACCTCTACTGTTGAGAAGCTGATAATATATCCCTTCCGGACTGAATAGTTAAGGTATCATACAAGATAGAAGTAATTTGGAATAAGTAGGGTTATACTCTTTCAGTGCCTTAGTTATCTCTGAGTCGAGTGGGACTGTGATAAAGCTGAAGATATCAAGCCCGGCGTCCTAGTAGAAGGGCTCTAATACCTAGTGTCCAGGCACCATAGGTGGATTGATGGTGTCTAGATACCTAGATAATGACGTTGTGGTACTTTAGGGGAGTAAAGGCGTGCAGACACCTTGGGTGTCTAAAGTATCAAGAGTGGCAGGCAAAAAAAGCAGTAGTGTCCAGATGCCACTATAAGGTATCTGAATGCCTATTTTTTCTTGCTGATAACCTCAGACATTCTTATAAGGATTGTAAAAAGCGATAGAATAAGATACCCTTGTGAACTGTAGTACAAGATCTTACTACAACTGCTGCATTAAAAGTTAATAAAGATAAAATTAAGGAATGACCTCTGTCGATATAACAAATTAACTACAATAAAGTTTATATTAGAGTAAATGCCTGACCTGCTCTGGTAGTGATAGATTTTCAAACAAAGGGAGGAGATTTGATTAATTCTATATTTGTATATTTATATAAAATACTAATAAAGAGTATTAAAAAAATATCTATAGATACAGTTTTGAAAAGTTCTAAGGCAATAATTGACAAGATATATACAATCAAATTGGATTAGATAGAATATATAGAAGAATACACTTTCTATATAATACTTTTTAATAGCTAAAATATGATTTTTAGGGAACCTACACTTACTAAGGTTTGTACTATTATCCCTGCAGGTCAGGAACCAATTATTATCTAGTCTGAAAATATTACTCTTTTTCCCTTGAAAACATTGAAAGGTTCTAGAACCACTAAAAATAGAATTAGAACTGCCTGCTTAGAAGTAACTTATAAGATAGTTATAGATTATAGTGAACCAGATAACTGAGACCCTATTAGCAATATGAAAGATACTGATATAGAAGCAAACATTATGATCATAATCTCATCTATACAAAAGCAATTTAATCTAATAACAGAATTTCTTAAATTATTCCTAAAAGAAATTCTATAGGATTTATTGCTATTCAAAAAAGTTAACCACTATATCAAACCCAAACTTAGAACAATATGGATACCATAATAGAGACCATTAGGCCACTGATTTGAACAACAAATCTATAATAAAATTACTAGAGATTAAAAGACAGGACAAATCTACCGAATAGAAAATAATACTAACACAGTCACTATATTTACTGTTTTTAAAAGAAATAAGTCGAAAGAAGCCAGATTCATTAATAACTATTGAGACCGTAATCTTGTAGTCGAACTAGACCATATACTATTACCTGATATCAATAAACTAATTGAACTAGTAGTGGCAAATCCTATTTAGTCAAAATTAGACTTAGCAAACCACTACTACAATATCAAAATCGATCCAAAATGAGAAAAATACTGTACATTCTTGATGCACTTAGAATATTATAAAAGGAGAGTTATATAACAAGGAGATTGTAATGCACTAGCTACTATGGTCTGAGTAATATATGAAGAATTCAAGGATAGGCTCTATAAGGATTTAATAGTCTATATTGATAATATTATTATCTTTATTAAGACCTATAAACAGTATGTTACTACTTTTATGATAGTATTACAATACTTATAAGATGAAGGATTCTTTCTGAAAATGAGCAAATATCAATTCTTTACAGATAGATAGGAGATCTTAGGCTATATTTTGACCTTATATCAGGAAAGAATTTAGTTTGTCTTTCGTGTCTCTAGCAATACTAGTGCCCTAATAGGCAAACTGACAATCTGGTGATCTTCGCTCGTAACCTTACCCCTTCCGACACTGTACTCCCACAGTCCTGGCCCAAGACGTCATGTCTTTACATTCTGTGCATCCAGATACTATGAGCTTGCTCTCAGTGTCTAGATGGTAACCATCTACTTCTCTGTTATACGATGCTCTTCCTTAGGTTCTTGTCTCCAGGCGCTAGCTGTCCCCTTCGTACTTCCTGACACCTTTATTCTAACCTCAGGCATCCGGACACCACTGATGTCCTTGCTTTCCTCCTCATGCTTTATTCCATACCCTCCGCATTATCAATCTTGGCCTCCTCGAGCCCGTTCTTTTCCTAATTCGATTCCTATATTGCATATTCTACCGCTAACTTACTACTGGCCTTTTCAGATCCTATTCCAGATCTGCTTGTTGTAAACTATATTTAATTCTATTACAGTGCCATAGAATCTAATTATTTTCGTACCTTCACAATCTGCTGTTGTCCTAATTCTTCATCATGAATGATCCACTTGTATTAATTCTTCTGTTCTAAAACCAATCATCGTCCTCGAAGCTCCAAATGTACATACCCTTCAAAAACATTAAACCATAATAATCCCGGCCCTTAAAATATCCCCATTTCCATCCTAAAAATTCTGACCCATTCAGTCCCTCCTTGTTACATAACTAGTGTGCGCTACGGGCCGATTTCAACCCGACCCGACTCGTGAAAACCGATTCATTGGGCGAGGTGTCAGGCTGTCAACCCGACCCATTACGGGTTGCCTGCTCGCTAGCCCGACTCGCCCCGCTTCATTAAAATCCAAGTACTCACCAAGAACCCGTAACGCCACCAGGTAATTGCCAAGTAACCCGAAAACCCGTGAACTATATAGATTTGGTAGTGCCAATAGGTCAATTGGTATTATACCTTAGGTATTTAGTTCACAATGGATAGGTCATTGCTTCCCTGTAGTGGAGGTTTACTACATGCGAGGAATGAACATAAGGGTTCCCTGTGGTACACATGGTACAAGACATATAGACGATTAAGTATAGTAAATACTAATAGTATTTTAAAATATCTATATATACAAAAGCTAATAATCTTCAAGATACATACATCACTGTACTATCATGAACCAAACCTGTACCCATGTCCCCATATCGCTGGCCAACCTTAGCTGATGTGTAACGAATCCTTAAACCACATATCACAATGCCTGGCGCGAATGTAGACTTAGGAATGATAGTCCCAACACTACCACCTAGACCAGCCAGTCTACTAATAATTGCGGGCCAATCCTGTTATAGACATTAGCCATGTGGAGTCTATATCAGAGGCATGGTACTATGCCCATCGGAGACATGGAAGTGTTGACATCAGAGGGATGGCAGTGCTCAGCACGGAGACATGTCAGTGTCGACAGCAGAGGCATGGCAGTATTTACATAGGAGGCATGCCACTGTCGACAGCAGAGGCATAGCAATGGCGACAGTGGAGGCATAGGAGTATCGACAGCAGAGGCATGGCAATGTCGACAGCGGAGGCACAGGAGTGTCGACATAGGAGATATGGCAATGTCGACAACGGAAGCATAGGAGCATCGACATAGCAGGTATGGCAATGTCGACTACGCAGGCATGGGAGTATCGAGAGCGGAGGCATGCCAGTTTCGATAGCGGAGGTATAGGAGTGTCGATATAGGAGGCATAGGAATGTCGACAGTGCAGGTATGAGTGTATCGACGCCAGAGGTATGGCAGTGTCGACAGCGGAGGCATGGCAGTGTCGATAGTGGAGGCATGGAAGTGTCAACATAGGAAGCATGGCAGTCTCGACATAGGAGGTATAGCAGTGTCAACATAGGAAGCATAGCAGTGTCGACGTAAGAGGGATGGCAATGCTCACCTCAGAGGCATAGGAGCGTCGACATAGCAGGCACGGCAATGTCGAACGCGCAGGCATGGGAGTGTCGAGAGTGGAGGTATGCTAGTTTCGATAGTGAAGGCATAGGAGTGTCGACATAGGAGGCATGGCAATGTCGACAGCGCAGGCATGGGTATGTCGACGCCAGAGGCATAGCAGTGTCGACAGCGGAGGTATGGCAGTGTCGACAGTGGAGGCATGGAAGTGTCGACATAGGAAGTATGGCAGTCTCGACATAGGAGGCATGGCCGTGTCGGCAGCAGAGGCATGGCAATGCTCACCTCGGAGGGGATGGCAGTGTCGACAGCAGAGACAGGGCAATGCTCACCTCTGAGTCATGGCAGTGTTGATATAGGAGGGATGGAAATGCTCACCTCGGAGGCATGCCAGTATTGACAGCAGAGGCATAGCAATACTCACCTCCGAGGTATGGCAGTGTCGACATAGGACGCATGGCAATGCTCACCTCGGAGGCATAGGAGTGTTGACAGGACAGGCATGGGAGTATCGACAACAGAGGCATGGCAATACTCATCTCAGAGGCATGGCAATGTCGACAGCAGAGGCATAGGAGTGTCGACATCGGAGGTATGGCAGTGTCGACATGGGAGGCATGGTAATGTCGGACATCGGAGGCATGGCAGTACCGACATGGGAGGCATGGTAATGTCGGATATCGGAGGCATGGCAGTGTCAGAAATCGGAGTCATGGCAGTGTTGGACATCGGAGGCATGGCAGTGTCGACATCGGAGGCATGGCAATATCGGACATCGGAGGCGTGGCAGTGTCGATGTGGGAGGCATAGCAATGCTCATCTTGAAGGCATGGCAGTGCTCACGTTGGAGGCATGGCAGTTTCGACATAGGAGGTATAGTAATGTCGGACATCGGAGGTATAGCAATGCCCATCTCTGAGGCATAGCAATGCCCACCTCCGTGGCATGGCAATGTCGACTTCGGTGGTATGGCAATGTCGACTTTGGAGACATGGCAATGTCGACTTCGGAGACATGGCAATGTCAACTTCGGAGGCATGGCAATGTCGACTTCGGAGGTATAGCAATGTCGACTTTGGAGGCATGGCAATGTTGACTTCGGAGGCATGGCAATGTCAACTTCGGAAGCATAACAATGTCGGCTTCAGAGGCATGGCAATGTCGACTTCGGAGGCATAGCAATGTCGACTTCAGAGGCATGGCAATGTCGACTTCGGAGGTATAGCAATGTCGACTTCAGAGGCATGGCAATGTTGACTTCGGAGGCATGGCAATGTCGACTTCGGAGGCATGGCAATGTCGACTTCGGAGGCATGGCAATGTCGACTTCGGAGGCATGGCAATGTCGGCTTCGGAGGCATGGCAATATCGACTTCGAAGGCATTGCAATGTCGATTTCAGACGCATAGCAATGTCGACTTCAGAGGCATGGCAATATCGACTTCGGAGGCATGGCAGTGTCGACTTCCCAAGCATGGTAGTGTCGACTTCAGAGGCATGGCAGTATCGACTTCGCAGGCATGGCAGTGTCGACTTCGCAGGCATAGCAGTGTCGATATCGGAAGTCAGGCAGTGCTCATGTGGAAGGTATGACAACCCTCCTGCCTATGCGAACTGAACCTGCCGGGTAGCCTGGATAATCCTATAAGAATGGTCAGCTATGTACGTACATATCGAAGGCCTGGCAATGCTCTCACCCAGATCGCAGTCCTTCACTTTCATTGACTTGGATTGTAGATGAATATCCCAAATGTCCTGACTTGTGTTGTTGATAAATATCCCAAATGCCCTTGAGATGTATGGTTACTATCGCAGCGGCAGCTGCCGTATGGCGGTGGCAGGGAAATACGAGGTGCACTAGTCTACTAGCCTGACTAGGTATGATCAACACCGCCCTTGCATGGCGGCTTGGCAGTATCAGCTTAGACTGGCAATACCTGCTACTATGCTTATACAGCCCAGGATACGCTATGCCCGTGCAGGCAATAGTCACATTTAGTATTAGTTGAACGTTACTTCTACCTCTGTCTCTGTGTGGGCATGTGGTAAGTACGAAACTCATCCTTTCGCGACTATGATATATATCCGGAATTCTTACATTGGCAGCTAAGATATATATATGGTAGGAATTCACTATATAGTATAGCGACCTTAGAGAATACACACTGTAGCAAATGTATAAATTCCCTAGATTTATGACAGTAGCAAATGCATGATTTCTAGTGATATAGGTCGGTCGCAAATACACAAATTTCTACTATATATCATGGCGACCAATGTACCAATTCATACTATATGCGAGAGCTACAAAGGTGGTCGCAAATGGTTGAATATCAAAATCACGAAAGGATGAGTTTCGTACTTACCTCATGCCCATACAAAGACACAGAGGTTCAGCTTATACCAAATGTGACTATGGCCTGCACGGGCATAGCGCATCCTGGGCTGTACAACCATAGTAGCAGGTATTGCCAGTCTAAGCTGGTACTGCCGAGCCGCCATGCAAGGGCGGTGTTGATCATACCTAGTCAGGCTGGTAGACTAGCACACCTTGTATTTCCCTGCCACCGCCATACGGCAGCTGCCACTGCGATAGTAACCACACATCTCAAGGGCATTTGGGATATTCATCAACAACACAAGTCAGGGCATTTGGGATATTCATCTACAACGCAAGTCAATGAAAGTGAAGGACTGCGATCTAGGTGAGAGCATTGCCAGGCCTTCGATATGTACATACATAGCTGACCTTTCTTACAGAATTATCCAGGCTACCCGGCAGGTTCGGTTTACATAGGCAGGAGGGTTGTCGTGCCTTCCACATGAGCACTGCCTGACTTCCAATGTCGATACTGCTATGCCTGCGAAGTCGACACTGCCATGCCTGCGAAGTCGACACTGCTATGCCTCCGAAGTCGACACTGCCATGCCTGGGAAGTCGATACTGCTATTCCTCCGAAGTCGACATTGCCATGCCTCCGAAGTCGACATTGCCATGCCTCCGAAGTCGACATTGCCATGCCTCTGAAGTCGACATTGCCATGCCTCCGAAATCGACATTGCCATGCCTCCGAAGTCGATATTGCCATGCCTCCGAAATCGATATTACCATGCCTCCGAAGTCAACATTGCTATGCCTCCGAAGTCGACATTGCCATACCTCCGAAGTCGATATTGCCATGCCTCCGAAGTCGACATTACCATGCCTCCGAGGTAAGCATTGCAATGCCTCCAATGTCTACACTGGTATGCCTGCCATGCTGATATGGCCATGCCTCCCATTTCGACACTGGTATGCCTCCAATGTCGACAATGCCATGCTTCCAATATCGACAATGCCATGCCTCCAATGTCGAAATTGCCATACCTCCTATGTCGACATTGCCATACCTCCTGTGGAGATATTACCATGTCTTCGATGTCGGCACGGCCATGCCTCTGATATCGACATTACCATGCCTCTATGGTGAGCAACACCATGCCTGCTATTTCGACACTGCTATGCCTTCTGTGTCGCACTGCTATGCCTCTTAGGTGAGGATTGCCATACCTGCTATGTCGATGCTGCGACGCCTCCCGTGTCGACGCTGCTATGCCTCCCATGTCATCATTGCTATACCTCCTATGTCAACATTGCCATACCTCCGATGTCGACATTACCATGCCTCCGATGTCGACACTGCTATGCCTCCGATGTCGGTATTGCCATGCCTCCACTGTCGACACTCCCATGCCTTAGCTGTGGACACTCCCATGCCTCCGCTATCAACACTCCTATACCTCTGCTGTCGACACTTCCACCCTCCACTATCGACACTCCCATGCCTCTGCTGTCGACATTGCCATACCTCTGAAATGAGCATTACTATGCCCATACTGTCGACACTCCTATGCCTGCGCTGTCAACACTCCTATGCCTCCGAGTTGAGCATTGCCATCCGTCCTCTGTCGATACTGCCATACCTCGGAGGTGAGTATTGCTATGCCTCTGCTATCGACACTGCCATGCCTACTATGTCGATAATGCCATGCCTCCTATGTCGACACTCCCATGCCTCCTATGTCGAGACTGCTATGCTTCCTATGTCGACACTCCCATGCCTCTATTGTTGACGCTGCCATGCCTCCTATGTCAACATTGCCATGCTTCTTATGTCAACACCCCCATGCCTTCGCTATCGACACTCCTATGCCTCGGAGGTGAGCATTGCCCTCCGTCCTATGTTAACACTGTCATACCTTGGAGGTGAGTATCGCCATGCCTCTGCTGTCGACACTGCCATGCCTTCGAGGTGGGCATTTCAATGCCTCTGCTGTCGACACGGCCATGCCTACTATGTCGACACTACCATGCCTCCGCTGTCGACATTGCCATGCCTCCTATGTCAACACTACCATGCTTCTAATGTCGACACTCCCATGCTTTCGCTGTCAACATTGCTATGCCTCCGCTGTCAAAACTGCCATGGCTCCTATGTCAACACTGCCATACCTCTTATGCTGGCACTATCATGCTACCTATGTCGACACTTCCATACCTCTGCTGTTGACATTGCCATGCTTCCTATGTCGATACTCCCATGCCTCTGCTGTCGACATTGCCATGCCTCCCATGTCGACACTACCATGCCTTCACTGTCGATACTGCCATGCCTCCGCTGTTGACACTGACATGCCTCCGTGCTGAGCACTGCCACCCTCTAATGTCATTACTGCCACATCTCTGATGGGACCATGCCATGCCTCTGATGTGGACCTTGTGTAGCTAACCTGTGTCACTTAATTGGCCCGCAATTGTCAGTAGTTGGGCTATCCAGGTGGAGATTTGGGACTATTATTGCCAGGTCTACGTTCGCGGCAGGCATAGTGATGTTTGGTTCAGGAATACATTACACATCAGTTAAGGTTATCGATCGATATGGTGAGTGCAGGTTTGGTTCATGATAGTACAGTTATGTGTGTGTCTCGGAGATGATAGCATTTGTGTACATAGATATTTTGAAATACTATTGGCATTCATAATATGTAATTGTCTGTATGCCTTGTACTATATGTACTATATCGTATCCTTCTGTTTATTCCTTGCACGTAGTAAGCCTCTATTACAGGGAAGCTAATGAGCTATCCGTTGTGAACTAGATAATAAAGGTATAATACAATTGACCTCTATTTGCACAATTACATATATATAGTTCACTGGATTTTGGGTTACTTGGCGATTACCCGGTGGCTTTATGAGTTCTTAGCCAAAATTCGAGTAATCGTTTTTTTTCGGGTTATTCGGTAAATGAGTCTGAAGCGGGTTTGCCATAGGAAGGGATGGATCGAAAGAGTTGCGAAGCGGGTTGACGACCTAGATAACTTGGACCGATTCGCCCTGTAGCGCACATTATACATAACTCTACCAAAGCCTGCGAAAAGAAAGACACAAAAACCAAATATAAATACCCTCCTTCCTATTACCCCTGTCCCGCTAGCCCCTTGGAGGCCGTTGGTGCACTCTATCCATTCACTCCTATTCCTCCCCTTTATCTTAGTCCTCCATACCCTGACATGCCCTCTGAGCACGGACAACCACTTTGACAGAACGAGTTTTTACGAGATCTCAACAACCAAAGCTTCTCTGGTTTCCGTTCCAACTGCATTTTATTCTCTTTACTCACGCGAGTAAAGATATCCATTTTATTTCACAAACCGACAGTTTCTACAAAATCCCCCCGTGGGTCTTGTTTCCTCTCGATTTTCGGGGGATTTCTGGGGAATCTGAGTGACGTGGCAGCCCAAGAATTTTTGATTGGCCAGGGCTCCCACACTTTTCCCAGAGATTCTATCGGTTTCCACGAGCCAGCTGGCTCACTCTGATTGGCGCCTAAAAGTGGTAGACACGCATAACACACCTGCACGGATCCAGTAGGTGGACGCGACCATGTCGGGTGGCAAGGATGTGGTCTTCGGACCAGTAAGGGATTGGGGGAAGAAGGGGATTAAGGTCTTGCTGAAGAATGGAGAGGCCTCGAGGCAATATACCCTTGAGGGAGTGGCAGAGTGGTCAAGAGTTGAGAGGTTTAGGGAATTGGGGGGCGCGGAAGTTTTGAGGGAGGCGGAAGTGAGAGCGGCTAAGGAAGCAGAAAGACTGAATGGAGAGGTCGGGGGCTTCGGCCTGGCATACTCCAAGGAGGAACGTTTGTCGCGTGGTACGGGGGAGATTTTACGCGTACAGGACGGTACATCGGCTGAGCGCGCGATTGAGATCGTCTCAAGTGGCATGGTGATCCAGGACGTCACCGAGGTAGGAGAGGTCCCCGTTGAAGCAGTGGCGTCAACGGTTGAGGAGGAGGGAGAGGAATGCATCGAAACGATCTCGGTGAGGACGACTGAGGGAGTTAGGTCCTGGGTACTTAGGACCCCCAGGACGAAGAGAATTGCAGAGAGAGGGGACTTGAGTTTCGTCTTGGAGAGGATCGATGAGTCAGGGAGCGAGGATTCGGACTGTGAACAGGTAATGAGGAGGAAGAGGGATAAGGGCAAAGGCCGGGTAGTGGGGGAATCCCTGAACCAGATGGTTAGGGACCTCCTGCCGCCCGCCCCGGTGTCATCTGAGACCGCCCGGTGTGTTGCCCCGGGGATCACGGAGATCCCGGATTCGCAAGAGTCCCGGGACGTGGAGGACTCCGACGAAGAGATCGAGGACGTTGACAGGGAGGGGTATGTGGCAAACGTGGGAAAACTGGGAAATTTGAATGAGAGCCGCCACGCGGTCAGAGGCCTTTCGCAGGAAGAGGCAACGGGGATTGTGGAGGAGGTTCTAAAAAGGCGGATGAGATTTGGGGGAAGGAGAAGGGTTCAGGGGGAGATCGAGGTGAGGATGAGGATATGGAGGAGGGAGAGGAGAATGACGGAACGACGGAGGACTCATACGAGGTCCCATGCGACAGTAGGGGGATGTGGTCCCTTATTGACGATATCATCGGGAATCTCCGAACGATTGAGGAGATTGGGAAAGTGAAGGGAGGCCGGCGGTATGAGGTCCGGAGGAACCTGGCAGCAGCAAGAGCGGCAGTCAATGCCGCGGGCCTGATGTTGGATTTAGGACACGCTGCCGATGGTACAGGGGCGAATTCGTGGGAGGAGCTAGAGGACGAGGCGAGTGAGATCGGGGATATGGGGAAAAAGGCGCTGGTCCGGAAGGCGAAAAGGGGCTACGAAAAGGTTCGGGATGAAGGCACTTCGGTGCTCGAGGGCGTCTCCCGTGAGGTCAGGAAACTCACGGAGATTGTATCCACACTGGCGGCGCTGAATGGGATCGGCACTCCCGAGGAGTGTGAGAAAGCGAGAAAGTTGCAGGCACGGAGACAGGCCCAAGTCGCGGAGGCGAAGAGGACCACGGGGGAGGTAAAAAGGGTTGTCGAGAAGGAAAAGGAGGACAGAGCCATGAGAAAGAGTGAGGAGGAGGCTAAGGAGATGGCTTTGAAAGCCATCCAGCAGGTTGAACGTTTGGAGGAGAGGGAGGAAGCAGTGAAGGCAGCGGCGGCGGCGGAAATCGAGGAATACGAGGCTCTGGACAAAAACACGGCTGACCCGGAAGTGGTAGCGAAGCTGGCCAAGAGGTTCCAGGAGGCAAGGTCACAGATAGAGAAGATTGAGGCGAGACGGAGTAGGGAAAACGAGGTTAGCGTGGGAAAGGGTCTCACGGTTATTGGAAAGAAGGTCCATAG
This sequence comes from Tirmania nivea, assembly GCA_015179035.1. NCBI lineage: Eukaryota > Fungi > Ascomycota > Pezizomycetes > Pezizales > Pezizaceae > Tirmania > Tirmania nivea. Next base: position 151,878 of record WHUY01000084.1, read on the forward strand.
GACGGTGACTGTCCTGATGGCCCACAAGGAGGAAATCGTGGGGGTTAAAAAGTCGAACCTTCAGAACGGAGCAACCAAGGTAACTTCCCTCTTGAGGGAAGCAGCCCACACGGATGGGAAAACCCCTTGGTCAGTCTCGGTGTCGGTCGTGGAAAAGGGGACGAAGAAAGAGTCGAGATGGGAGATAGGGAAGGTCCCCGAGGAGGTGACCGACAGGGGAGTTTTAGGGCGCGTGGTGCCCCAGCTGGTGGCGGTATTTGGATCGTCCAATGATTTCGAGCAAGCTTGGATCGAGAGGGAGTCCACGGTCACCCTCGTGGCGGCAGACGCCCCGATGGGTGGTGAGCCCTCCGGGAAGGCTTTGGACGTGATGCTGAGGGAGGAGAACGTGGGGGTGAAGTGGGGGGATAGATATCCCAAAGCTCACACATGCTGGAACAAGCAGTTGGGATTGATCTTTGAGGTTGAGAGCGGGGAGGAGGCGAAGAAAATAATCAAGAAGGGAATTGTGTGGAAGGGGAGAATCAGAAAAGTGGCATATGGGTCGAAGGAGGAAGCAAAAAAGGACGTGCCACCGAAGGGGACTCCCCAGGGGAAAGGAACCCCCCCGGCAGGCCCCAGGAGTGACAGGAAAAACACGGGACCGAACCGGGAAATGAAGGGCACGCCACCCCCAGGGACACCTCGAGGCCCACAGGGTAGGGTCGGACCTACGCAAGGCAATTGGAGGGGACAGGGTTTCTCACGCCCGTATATCGGGTGGAGCAATGTTAAGTGCTTCGGATGTGGAGGAGCAGGTCACATGGTGGCGGCATGCACCTCGAGGAGTAGAGCTTTCGCCCCGGGGATCCAGTACAGAGGCCCTCCCTCACCGAAGGGCCAATCTGGGTTTGGATATGAACGATATGGTAACGGAAGGGGAATGAAGAGACAGGAAGGCCCGGGTGGCACCGCGGTGGGAAGGAATGGAGCAGGTCCCCCGAAGTTCGGGGGACCTCGCTACTAAGGGCCTTCGCGTGGGATACCAGAACGTGGGAAGAGGGGTGGCAAACGCTCACACGTTCTTGGAAAGGGGAAGGGAGTTGGATCTAGACATCATGTTTATTGGGGAATGCTGGATAAGGGAAGGAGGGACACAGATAAGACCGGGCCTGAAGCTCGGGAATTCATTGGGGAAGAAGGCAAAAGTGGCGGTCTACTGGAAGGATGGTCTGTCTCCAGAACCCTCAGTTTTCTTAAACGAGGATAGGGTAGTGGGGGTAAGAGTGGGGGAGTTAGAAATCCTAGGAGTTTACGGGAATAGCTCATGGTCAGCAGGGAAAATGGAGAAATGGGCTGGGAAAGTGTGGACGAAAACGGGAAAGAAGAAGGTGGTGTGGTGCGGGGACTTCAACGCTTGCCATGAATCATGGGATGCGGAGAAGGTAGCCAATGTGAGGGGTACTGAACTGGCGGAGTTCATGGGTGAAGAGAGCTTGGAGAGGCTAGAGATCGAAGGACCCACATGGGAAAGGCTGGTGGATGAAGTCTGGCGACGGAGCACGATCGATCTGGTGTTTGCGAAAGGTGTTGGAGTCTCCCGCCTGGACGGAGGATCGGGAAAGGAGAAGTTAACTTCGGACCATTTTTGTCTTCTGTTCGAAATCGAGTCCTTGTCCGAAGGGGCCTGTAAAAAGGGATGGAGGATAAATTGGAACCGAGTGACGAGTGAAGTGGAGAGGATCAAGGAAGGGGGCCCAGGCGCGATGGCGACATGGATGGAGGGACTGTCGGGCTCTTCCCCATACGAGAAATTGAAGACCCTGAGAAGTCGATTCTTGGAGGAATACACCGTCTGTCAAAGGTCGAAAAGATGGTGGGATGAAGAGTTAGGAGAACAACTCCAACGCGTTCGGCGTGAACGCAGGGGAGGAATCGGAATGGGTGCGAAGACGAATCAGAGGGAACGAGTAGAGAGATGGAGACGCGAACAAAAGGAGTTGAAGAGAATGATTAAGGAAAAGAAACAGCGTTGCTGGGAAGCTTTTTGTGAGGAAAATGGGGAAAAGAACCCGTGGGAAATTGTTCGATGGGCGAAGGACCCATACAGGTTGAAGGAGGGTATGGGGTCCCTGAATGATTCCGGTGGGAGGGGATTGACAGGGGATGAGCAAAAGTGCGAAGGTTTGGTAAGAGACCACTTTGGGTGGGACGAAGCAGGTAGGATGGGGGGGGAAGAGATGGATTACGCTCCAGCGGATTTGGAGGCGGAGAGAGCGAGGTTGAAGGATGAAGTGATAGCAGCATTAGGGGGAACGAAGAATAAATCAGCCCCAGGCCCGGACGGCATCGGATACAGGCTGATTAAGTTAGTCCTGGGTACCCCCCTGGGGGAAGGTCTTCTGGACGAAGTGGTCGATGGCTTGGTTCGCGGAGAGATACCAAGGGAATGGTAATTCGCAAAAGTGATCATGATCCCGAAACCGGGGAAAGACCACACCATAACCAAGGGATGGCGACCAATAAATCTGATAAATTGTCTGGGGAAGCTCGGGGAGAAGGTGGTAGCAGGGCGACTCCAAGACGCTGGCCTTTTCCATAAAGGGCAGTTTGGTGGAGTCAAGGGCAAATCAGCAATAGATGCGGTGGCTAGGGTGATGATTAGAGCGCAGAGATGCTTGAAGGGGAAGGGAAACGTAGGATTAGGCTTCTGGGACGTGAAAGGAGGTTTCCAGAACACGAGGGAGAAGGAGGTAATAGAGAGGTTGCGGGAGAGTGAAGAAGGACGGAAGTGGATCAAATGGGTTGGATGTTTCTTTAGAGCAAGGGAGTTTGAGGTGGAATGGGACGGGAAGTCGAGGGGCACCGGGAAAACAAACGTTGGATGCCCGCAGGGATCACCATTGTCCCCGGTCATATTTCTGATATGGATGGCCCCAATAATAGCGGAGATGGAAAGGAGAACTCGGACGGAAGTCCACCATTCGGCCGAATTCCCATCTTTTGTCGATGACATCAATGGGGGGATTTACGTGGATGGTGGGGACGAGTTAAGGAGGCAGAATATAGGCTTCCTAGTGTGGAAAATGGAGAGGATAGTCGATGAGGTAGCCAGAGAGAGAGGGCTTCCTCTGGAGAAGTCGAAGCAAGAGAAGTTGATCCTTCGGGAGAGGAGGAGAAAGGAGAAGAAAGAGGTAAAATGGGTCAAGTGGCTCGGGATAATCCTGGATGAAAGCCTCACTTTCGAGAGGCATTGGAGATCGAGGATTGCCAAGGCCAGAAAATTCCTAACGAAATGTGGAGGAATTGGAAATTCCCAGTGGGGTATTTCGCCAGCGAGCTGGAAGCAACTTTTCACAGGCTCGGTGAGAGCGATCGCCATGTGGGGGGCGGAACTGGGGTGGCGGGGACAGAAAGATTGGGAGGAGGAAATGAACAAGTTACAGTACCAGGCATTGCGAAAATGCACGGGAGCTGTGAGGGGGGCGAGGAGGGAGACGGTTTCGAAGATCGCGGGGGTGGAGTCGCCGCGGATGGCCTTGGATGCATGCCAGGGCAGGATGATAGCGAGAATCATGGGTGATCCCGAGTCATTGGGGGACCTCATGCCGGAACAAGTCCGGGAGGAGGATACTTCATTTGCGGGGATCTTGGTGAAGAGGGCCCTCACCACAACTGGGGAGGCTAGGGGAACTTTGTCATACGGAGGGTCGACCCCTCGTCAGGAAATTTCCGTTATAGACATGGAGGTATCGGCGAGTAGCAAGATAGAGGACTGGGAGGAAGAATTAAGGTTCCGGGGGGTTGGAAGGGAGACTTGGTTCACGGATGGTAGTAGGAATGAGGAGGGAGGAGTAGGTGGTGGTTGCTGCAGCGGGGCGTTGGAGGTGAGTGGGGGGTTAGGACGTGCGGCGACGGTATGGGATGGAGAAATGAGGGGTATTTGTGATGCGGTCACGAGGGTGATAGGGGATAAGGAGGTCCTGATCCTCACCGACTCACAAGCGGCTATTAAGTCTATTGTTAAAGCCGGGAGGCGTGGGAAAGCCAGGACAGCCGATATGACACGAGTGATGCGTAGTATCTCTGATGCTGAAGTCAAGGTGCATTTCGCCTGGGTCAAATCTCACGTGGGAATCGAGGGAAATGAGAGGGCAGATAGATTAGCGAAAGAGGGGGCGGCCAGGAGAGATGAGGACATTATCACGGAGGGGGGAGTAAGGCAATGGTATAAAGCGAGGATCAGAGAGGAGAGGAAAGTGAAGGGTTTTGGAATGGGCCGAGTGATTCGTTGGAATAGGAAGGCGGTGGTAAATTATTCCCGGTGTCGGAGCGGAAAGGGAGATCTAGCCGTTTGGAAACGGAAACTGGGGATTGGTGATGATGATGTCTCCTGTCGATTCTGCGAGAGATATGATGAGACAGGGGAGCATGTGGCTTTGGTGTGCAAAGAAGGAGAATGGTTAGGAAGAAGGTTTAGTTCGTGGGAGGGGGTAGATTCTCCAGAGGTCTTCAAGAAGAAGAGCTCAGCCATTGGTGATGACCCTGAGGATTTAGCAGAGACTTTTTTCTCTAAACTCCGATCGATCTGATCGGGGATTGGGATCTAAGAGTGTGAGAGGGGAGGTTGAGGAATGGGAGTCATTTTGTTTTTGTATTTTGGTCTAGCAAGATGATTTAGTCAGTTCTGCCCCGGGAACAGGGGGTTTTGAGCACTAGGCTCACCTGAACCTCGCCATGGCTATGCTACACGCGAGTAATGAATTAAAAAAAAAAAAAAAAAAAAAAATGCCCTCTAAGCATACTGCATATGTTCTTCATCCTCCTCTCCTACTTTGTTGTTTCCACTACTAGTATCCTTTTCTCCTTTACCACTATTATTCGCTTCTTCCTCAATGTATGTTAGTCCATAGCTCCCCCAAATGTCCTCCTCCATTGTACTTCCAATATCCTCCTCATCAGTCCTCCCTTAGAATGAGTTAATACCAACACTACTTAAATCTGCCAATAGTTGTTTAGCAAACTCTGCTACCTTCTCAAGATCTACTTTATACACTATATCCTTCTGCCACCTGACCTTTTTCCCGCCCTGTTGCCCCTTCTTTATTATCTTGGACTATGTCACCTTCAGTATCATCTCTTGCATACTTGTCGGGTATTACCTCTATTGATCAAGCAGCCTCTTATAGACATCTGTGATATGTTAGCATTCTCTAGATCTATCTAACCACCATATTATATATACCACTATAATTAGTATAACTAAACTTAGTCACAATTTTATATTCCCCACTTTTCCAGGCACTGAGAGCTTGGTACAGGGTAGTGAATATGAAACATATGAAGGGACCACTAATGTACTTAATAAAGCTTAAGTCGATATTGCTGAGTTTCTTCTTACTATTAAAATACTAATAATAGATTAGGTCGACTCCTTTTTATACGCAAAATCTATAACTACAACCCTAGTTCATTACTGCCAGTCAATCCTTGAAAGTACCCTAGCATATCATTCACTATACCTTGTGATGACTCTCCATACATGTAAACTGATCTCATTTTATCAACTCACCGATATGTTCCTAGATATATTTCTTTGAAGTATTCCAGTCAAATTAATACAAGAATATAATATTTTTCTTTGCCTCTGATACCAGGTAAGATCATGTCCAGGATTGTACACTCCAAAGCTATATTCTCACTCTTAGTATCTACCTTTAAACAAATACCATATTGTAACTTACTTATACATCAATCTTGTTATCATGGGTATAGTCGTTCTTATGATCTTTTTCTATTTCTCGCCACATTTTATTGAAGATATCTTCCATATATAGAAGGTCTGAGAATGGCTCTTTAAATAGGGTAATGTACTCCATTCTGTTTCCAGCTAATTTTGTCATCTTCCGCAGAATATCTGTGAACTGCATGATTGATCAGTTTTGTCTATTTGGGCTCTTTATTACTTTCGCCATACTGGTCCTAGATGGAGTATTATGAAGTTGCTCCAAAGTAGGGCTTCTTGTGTTACTAGATTCCAAGGATGCTAGAGGTAATGATATACTATTCCATCTAGAAAATAAATTCCTTATGGGGGATTTATTTGGCGTTCTTATATATTACACCCTGCGAGCACCCTAATATCAAATTAGTAATATATTCTATTATTCAGATAGGATAGGTATATACATTTGGCATATGAAATATTTCAGGTATTCCTAATGAATTACGGCACTTTTGCAATCCTATTCCACTCTATAAGAGATTACTTTCTAAATGCTTACTTGATTCACTAGCTTCCATACGTATTCTTATTAGTAACCCTCCTACTCATTTTCTAGGGGTCATTGGTAATATGATGGGTTGTTCTCCTAGTTCCTCAAAATCCCTAATAGACTCAATCATGGCAGGGATTTCCTTAGAACTTGGGTCCACTGCTGCTACTCTGGAAGAAAACTTTATCACAGTGCTGAACTTTGAGGATGTACTAGGACTGATACTCTCTCCATCTATTGTGCTTGACTCCTTTTGCAGGTTATGTGTCGAAGCTAGACATTTGAGATTTGCCCCGACCTTCACTTTTCCTTTACTATTCTTTCTTTGAGACATTATTTCTTCTTGGTATATATGGATAGAGTAAGGGTATACAATAGGCTTATACTTAAGATAAAGGACTTTTGATATTTGTTGTATGACTAGAATAGGAGGACTTGTGAGGTTCCTAAGAGGACAAGAATAGGAAGACTTATAAGGTTCTTTAAGGGACGAGAAAGAGACTTTTTATGTCACCTGTATTGTACACTCTCATACCATATATACTAGCAATTCCTATCTATTACCAGATCTAGCCAATCTATCCGTACCCAGAAAGTTAGTCTATTTAGTACTCATGGAGTCTCATCTGTTACATTTCTTTCACAAATCCCTCCCACATATAATATAGACTAAAATATCAAACACTGCAGTAAAATAATCTAAGCTGACAAAATGAACTAAATACATCTAGCTAAACTAGGCAATTCTATCATATCCATAACCAAATTATTATACCGACTAACTAGACTCTTCACTGTCAAAATCGAAATAAGAGATCTCAACCATAGTACCATCATCTTCATCACCTCTATCTCCATTATCCTCTTCCTCATCATCCGCATCCCCTTTATTCCCATCCTGATTACCCTTATCCTCATCATTCCCACCCTCATTATCCTCATCTTTATTATTATCATCACCTGCAAACTTGCTACCCACACCCTCACCAACCTTCTCCTCCATAGGTCGATTACCTAGATTATTATGTTAACATGATTCCTCAATTGGGTTCAATCTAAACTTACTAGCCTTCATACATCTTCTCTTAGTCTAAACAGGTTGCCACGCAGACTCTCCCACCCATAGGATACTAGAACTCCCTACTGGCTACAATTCCAGTATGATACTCTGAGTTCTAGCACGGTCTACCGCATCCCTCATTCTACCGTAGAGAGCTCCTACATCAGTAAAAATTATTGTTTATGTTATATGCATACTATGTATATAAGGCTCTTTTGTAAAACTGTACACTACAACGTTTATTGCTCCTTATATTCCTTTCTGCTTATGTCCGGCATTGGCAACGATGCATCTTGAGCGCAGTACATGATATTCAACCGGACATATCCCCTGCCCTTCCGAACGTCCGACCCACCTGCCCCACATGCCCAATGTTCTACTATCTGGTCATACACTCCCATGGCATATCATCCCCTGCCCCCCCTTTCACAACGCCCTCACTACTACCTCTACGCCCGCAACGCTCGCAACGCTATCCTCCCATTTATAATACTGTCACTGCTACTCCTACGTCCATAACGCCCGCAACATTGCCTGTATGACCCCAACGTATACCCTTCTTAGTCCTCTCTCTAAATCAAACCTCAGGTTACCTAGCTCCTTATGATCGCATCCAATCTAATGTCCTCTATCATAACGTCTATTCCACGTCTGTTTAATTTCTAATGCCATCTCCTATTACCTTCCGTTGCATACTTATCGCAGTTCCTGATGCCTATATTCACATTCTCCTATACAGGTGATACTTAGGTTCATTTTATAATCTTGATTCAGTTATTTTTATTACAATTACTTATTAGAAATCGTACTCCTATCTTCCTTTATCGGACGTTTCTTGTCCCTATTCCCTCCTATATCCTCTCTATCCCTATTCGAAATCAACCAAAGCACACTACAATATAGCCTCCTACCTTTATCGATATTCAAACAATATAATCGAGGCAGCCACATTTAGCAAGTTATAAAAATATACCATGCATAACATATTCCTCTCTTGGAACCAAACAATATACGACATTCGTCACATATACTACAAGACACCTGCTACAGTCCACGCCTATATATTCCTTTCCCCTACTTCCCCATAGACATACTGTGTCCAATATATCCATTTCTACAACACCTGTGACCCTTCTCTTCATTCACTCGATTCAGAACTATCTTTTTCCACCTCTGTCTCACTATCTTCCTCTCTAGTAGTGCACAATTGTTGCTTTTCTGCTGAGCCCATTATTACCGTGGAAGCAGTTGCTTATGAATTAGACATTTCCTCTCTCACACCTGTGCAACACATGATGTCCGATACTGGGAACTGCTATGTCTCCATTGTCATTTGTAACTCCTGTTGAAGCTCGTCCAGGTACAACCCATTTTCTACTACAGCACAAGGCTTACTTAACTCTACTTCTGTCTTCTTATCGAATCCACCGATTCTCGTCCTCAAATCTGCCTTAATATTCACCAGAATAAGTTTCCCTACCTTCTCGTCATACAGAGCCCAGGTGTTCCGAAGTCTGTGATATGAAGCTATAATTCATTAGTAATCTCCTCTGTTAAGTCCAATTTTCTACTCATCTGTAGCCGTTTCGTACTTGTAGTTGACGAGCACCTTCGTATGTTCACCGGTTTTCCACTTCTTGAGGCAATATTGCAAAGCTGATGCCACCAAGCAGATGAATACTGAGTTGATTTTGTCGAAAAATGTGGGATCCCGGTTGCCTCTCATCTTCTGCCACTGAAAAAACAATTCATATATGGCTGTCACGATTTCCGAAGCTCGAAATCGATGGCCGTACGTCTATGGGCTTCCAGTCAGCGTCCGTTTCTTTACCTATAGCACATATATACCTCTCGTTGCTCCTCCTGACATACAAATCTATCTCCGTGCAACAACCAGTTCACCTTCTTTTCAACCTCCTCTTTCATTTGATAATCCAACTTATACAACTTCACAATTTGTTACCTACACTCATGCATGACATAGGATCTGATTCGGGAGTGTATACTTTTGAGCTACGATTTGTCAGCTATCAGATATCACAAGGTTATGGAATTTCTTACCAACGTCTCGCACTTCTTGGTTCTCCGCAAATATGACTTCTCCTCATCCTAAGCTATCTCCCACGACTCATGAATCAAATTTATGACATCCAATGAGCTTAAAAATGGAAGCCTGAAGAAAGTGTAGTCGGTAATCCAGGCTTGGGTAATAAAACATAGCGACTGAAGCTTACTCGGTATGGCCGCAAATGACTGACTTTTCTTACCATTACTGAGCAGCTGCTTTACCACTACCTTGTCCGATTCCAATGCTTCATCGTCCAGTGTCCCATTGCCTACGTCCTTGTATTCGCTATCAGAGGGTATTGATATAACGTCCTCCCTTTTATTCTTCATTTCACCACAGTTAGTTCCAACCGGTAATAATATATATAAAACTTACCTCTAATTGCTCTTGTACTCGGATATTTTTGTTTTCCGGGAGTTTATATAGTTCTAACTCCTTCCGTTTTCGTTTTCGGATACCATTGGACATTTCACGTCCCATTGTCATCTCTGCCGGCATGCTAATACTTAAGGATGCTCTTGAAAGAGTGGCTCTTGTTGTTCGCTTTGACCTAGGAGGTACTGGCGATGAGGCGACCCTCCTTGCTTAGTTCAAGCGAGCCATTGTGAATGGGCAATTGAATGGATTTGAAAGATTTTATACCCCAGAGGGCCGATGACCCTCCTTTTGTTCACATTGAGCTTGGATCCCGTCTGCAAGTCTTCTCCCTATACAATATCAATTATATGAAACCGATAGATTAGTCATTGTTACATAGGCGATCGGACGCTATGGTGAATCAATTGGTGTAACCTAAAAATAAAAAACGAAACCAATCAAAAATATTATTCCAACTGCGCTTCCCAGTATAACCTAAAAAAAAAAAACGAAACCAATCAAAAATATTATTCCAACTGCTAATGTCTTCTCTCCCAACCTCCAACATTCATAAGACATACCACGTCCGTCTAAGTCGAGTCAAAATCATTGAAATTACCAACCTCCGGCTCACCAAAGATGGTAATTGCCACAGCTTCTGCTGCCTTCTCATCGTCATACTCATGGTTATATCTGCCTGCTGCCCTAGCAGTAGCCCGCGCCCTCATATACCCCTTTCCATCCTGCGGATTCAGCCATTGGACCCAACTCCACTCTCCCTCATATTCCGAATCAATGAGTTTATCCTTATTTTGTCCCTTAAATGCTCGGTGGCGTCGTTTTAGCTCCTTCTTGTATTTCATTAACCTTGCTATCCTCTTCCATATTTTTGCCCTCTCATGTTCCCAACCATGATCACTCCTGGGCCATACTTTCCCCTTGTGTTTCCCAAATTTCATCAAGTACAACTCGTTCTCTAAATTGGACACTACGGGATCGTAGGTATCATCGGACAAATCAAATTTGTCCACGGGAAAATAACCCCGATTATCGAGGCGGGGAGTTTGGTCTCTAGGTCCTCCATCCTTACTTACCTCCACTTGTAGCATAGTTAGCTTGTACATTCCTTTGGCCACCTCGAGGAAATTTATCAAATCTTCATCCAATGTAATAAATTCTACATCCTCCGGTTTACCCCTATCCTCTGGTGGTTTTGATACTGCACCCCAAATTACCCGAACATATTTGCCATTAGGTATTCGTGTCTTAATAGCATCCACAATTTCTATAATTGTGACATTCTTAAGGCCAACTAACTGTTTTTTAGTGGTGGTAGCTCAAACATAATCTAAATTGGTATTTTTATCCGCCGCTTCGTTCGGGTTAACAATCACAACCCGAACTGTAGCCGATGCTACCGTAATCGGACGTGGCTGGGCCACTTCCAAATCATCTCTGTTATTTTCTCTCTACCTAGATGCCGCTGTGAGACCATCTCTGGTCTCCGTCTCGCGGTCTTTCTTCAAGCTGTCCAACAAAAGGTGGTGGAACTGTTCTTGGGCCTTGTTACCTTCCTTATCCCCTCTTTGCATACCCAACAGGGTATGTCCAGATGCAGGCAGTCTGTTTTTCAGTTCCAAAACAAATGCTTTGAAACCTTCCCAGACTGCCTTAGATGTTCCACGCCTCCCCGTAATTTCATTCATCACTGCATATGCCTTGAGGTGCCTCCTCCATTTCTTGTAATCCTCGATATTATTGTCGCCCCATCCCAGCTGTGTTTTAGCTCGAGAGGTTAATTGATCCTCCTTGGGTGGCATATTATAAATCGTTACTAAGCAACTGCCTATTGTGGTTATACCGAACTTAGAAATTACTCGTCCAATTTCTGCTGTGAAACGTATCTTAACCTGAGAACTAAATATAATAGTGATAGTTAATGATAGGGAGTATCATATGAGAAGTGAGTATTCATATGAGAAGTGAGTATTGTATAAGCGTATCAGTTGAGAGTAATTGAGAAGGGCAGAAACCTGGATATATATATCAACTTCTACAAGTATGGCCATACTTGTTTGTAGGTTCTATAGGTACCCATGTCCGATTGCCAGTTAGTTCGGATCGATTGTGTATGAGCGAAGTAGGATCGTTAAACATCTTGAACGTTTTAGTACGATTACGTTTTAATATCACAATAGTTCTCCTCACCCCTTCTATGGCCATACATGGCCTATAATGGACTTATAACATCTCGAATGTTTTAGCATGATCATGTTTTAATATTACAAACGTTTTGGCAAGATATATGTCACTATCATAAGTGTTTCCTTGATGCCGTGGAGTTTCTCGAATATCAAATTAGATGAACTCGAAGCATGCAGAAAATATAAGAATTATTAAGCAGGCCAAAGTCAAGCATTGTATGTCTCAGAAAGTCTTAGCAGGTCATCGGACTTGCCTAGTTTGGAATCGGACGATGGCTCGAGTGCCAATTGACCAGTACTAGAACGAACAAACAAATGATTAAGTAACATCTCGAAAGGCCATGCTATATAACCAAGACTAGACCCTTGGAGACTAGGCGACATCGGTCGTAATAGGGTGGTGATACAAGGATATGTGGCTCTCGAAATATATAACCGAGGCTCGGAGACTAGAACGATATCGGACGTGATAGGCTGGTAACACAAGGCTATACTGCTCTCGTAATATATGACCCTAGACGATGTTGTGCCAACCAGACTAAACCAGCATTGGATGCCACTTGTTAAAACTAGGCTAGCTGGTTCAGAGTACAAACACAAGCACATCTATCGAGGAAGTCAATCTTCTAACATTCTCCATATTTTTTACACTTTATTCTCTCATGCAATCCTACAGCTTTCGCCCAACTACTGGGGCATGTCCATTTTGCCATAAGCTTTTCAAATCGACAGGCGCGCTCACGAATCATTTAGAGAATGAACATCCAAACTGCCAGTACCGGCCTCCAAAACGAAAACATGGGAAGGTTGATAGAGGTGATGATGGAGAGGACGATGTAAAGAATACAACGGACGCGACACCATCGACCGGGGAGAAGCATTTTGAAGAAGAGTTGTAGCGGCTGTTCTCAGAGTTTATTGATTTTACACCACATGAGAATGACAACAACTAGCGGCAGCTACAATAGCGAGAAGAAATCACTTATTATCAGGATAATGAGATTGATAATTCGGATATCCGGGATACAGATTCGGACGGTGGCAAGCCCATAGAAAATGGAATCAGGTTTTCTGCAGACCGTGAGGCAGGTAAGGTTATTGCATTGCACCCATTTACAAAAGAGAGGCACCCAATGTACAACTTCTTTCGACCATTCCAACATGTACTGGATTTCAAACTTGCTAGGTTTTTCTACTCAAGCCAAGTGCCAAAAACCCGTATCGATGAGTTTTTTAAAGATGATTTTTTTGGTCAGAAAACGGATACAAGAAGGACCCCAAGGTTTTCCTTTCACTCCGCTTACACTTTATTTCAGAAGATTGATGAAATGATCATTGATCCTCCATGGAAGAATGGATTTGTGGACTTCCGGTTGGCCAAAGGTACAGAGTTCTAGTACCGGGACATTCTGGAGATGCTAAAGTACTTGCTGCGTCGCAAATCCTTCGCATCAAATATGTGCTAGGAACCTATGAGGCAGTTTGACTCTTGTCAAGAGAGGGTATATACAGAGATGAATACTGCCTCATAGTGGTGGGATACACAGGTATGGATAACCTCACTTCTGACATACGAGGGCATTATTCAAGTTAACATATGAGCATAGATGACCCTCCCCATTGGGGCTACGTTAGTTCCTGTACTTTTTGCGTCCGATGCTACACACTTGACAAACTTTTCTAGCAATGGCAAAGTGTGGCCTTTATATATGAGTATTGGCAACATTAAGTCAAGCATTAGGAATCAACCAACTTCTCATGCTTGGGTACCAGTAGCCCTATTACCGAATGCTCCGAAGCGTGTCAAAAGAATCCTTAGCTGGTCAGAGGACAAACAGAAGCAAGAGGGTATTCAAGTCATATACGACCTGCTTACGTTTGTGTTACGTCCGTTATCGAACACTACACGAGATGGGCATAACGTTAAATGTTGTGATGAGGTAATAAGAAGGTGCTATTTCCGGGTAGCTAGCTGGCTCGTAGACCATATGGAAAATTCAACAATACATGGAATCTATTCCACCCGATGTCCAATCTGTAAATCTCCTCAAGCAAAATTAGGCGACCTTCAGAGGCACCCAATCCGAGATGCAAAACAATATATGGCATGGATTGGTCAATCGGACACTATTCGTCTACACAGCGCCAGAGTGAAGTTTGTCAAAAATGCTCTCTAGAGCCTGAGAGATGTGGTTCTTCAAGATCTAATTTGAGCTGATATTCTTCACACAATGCTATTAGGGAACCTTCAGCATTTGATGGATTGGATTATAGGGTTTCTTGAAACCCATGATAGACTTCATACATTTGATAATATCTGGAGCTCACTCCCTCTCTACTCTGGCAATTACGTGCCTCGCAAATCATATCGACTTCTAAGTCAGCTCTCTGGCAAGGAAATGCGAGGACTTCTTATAGTAATTTTGGGGGTCTTCACTACTGCTTTATACCATAAAACAGATACACCACGTCCGACCGCTAGTCAGGAACAGGAATTCAAAAAGGCCATCACTTGTGTGCGATACCTAATACATTTTGCGCTTCTCTCTAAGTATCGTAGCTATACTGAGAGTACAATAGAGTATATACGAGAATATCTACAAAAGTTCTATGAGACAAAGAATATTTTTTTAAGGTATCAGGCCGGCAAAGCCTCTAAAGCCAAGGCTGACATGGTCTCTAAGGAACTGACAGCACAGAATAATGCTCGCAACATTGAGACGAATTTAAACAGACGTACAGCAGCTCAAAAGGCTCGAGCTACTGCGGAAGATAGAGAAGAGCGGGCATACTTAGTGAACCAGGCTTTGGTGGAGGATTCACACTTCAACTTTCCAAAAGTTCATTTAATGATGCACTGGGCTAACCAAATCTCTCACTATGGTAGTTTGCCACAATACTCTATAGAGATTTACGAGACTTCACACAAAGCCTTAAAGGACGCATATCGGCGGAGCAATCATATGGACAGTATCCCACAAATACTAAAGGGCTATAGCCGAGGTTATAGCTTTGCAGTAAAAGAGTTAGAGATGTCTGCATGGTCAGCCGAGGAACCGGCTATTGCGGAAAGGGTAAAGGACGTTTTACGTCCAAAACGAAAGCAAGGACAGCTAAGTATGCCAGAAGGCACTAGAATGTATATGACGTTGCAGGGTAAGCAATCCATTAAGCGGATATACAACATATCACATATAGTGACGGAATATATGATACCGAAAATAGAAGACTAGTTGTAAGATTTTTGGGAGCGTAATGTGTGTCATGCTGCCCAGGACCCTAGATCGGACACAAAAAGGATACTATTATATGCGACCGTAGAAGTATACAACATACTCGAAATACCTGTACCAGACCAAGATGCCGATGAGAATAACAACTACAAGTTGCAATATCTGCATGCGACCGGTAGAAGAAATTGGCGAAAGGGGGGGCCGAGGAGGGATGCAGTGTGGGTACGAATAACATTTATGAAGTTACGTCCTATGTCCGTTAGCGGACGTTTAAGATCTTATCGAGGGTGTGCGGTAGCTTTTTTGAATGCATTATTTACACTACAGGGGAGTAATCGGGAATTATATAAGTTAGCATATTTAACGCTATTAGATTGGCTGGGAAATCCAACACCACACGGTCCAGAGGGAATGTCCAGTGTACAAGTATTTTTGAGTAGAGGTAGGGAGACTATTGTCTGGCTTCAGGCAGTTGAGGGGGCGGTAAATCTGATATAAGTAGAACCGGATCGAATTTGGATGGTAAATAATAGGGTTGATTACTATATGTGGAATAAAATAAATGATGCATAGGGTCAGAAAAGTTAGAGTAGATAGCATAACGAGTGATAATTGAATATATTAGGTTGAATAAATCGGACGAGACAGGATATAAAAAGGGTGGAGAAAATTAACGAAGATAATATTATTAATAGAAGTATGAGAGCTAGTACTAGAGATTATAGGAGAACGTAGGAACTATAGTAGAGAATGGCAAAGGAGAATATTGAGCGTAGTACATATAGTGGAGAGTTATTAGAATGATACAATGGTATTGCAGGGAAGGAGATTAATAGCGCCAGGAACTTGAGAAGGTATACAAAGCATATAAGGAAATGACTATATTGCAACGTGCTACCATGCGTTGTAACGTAGGTTTTTTTTTGCTAATGTATATAAGGATCAGGTATATTCTCTATTGAAATGTATTAATATTGGCTATAATAGAGTTTCAAATCAACTTATAGCCTAATAACATCAACTTACCAATTAATCTACTATTGCTTGGAGTGTCTGTAAGTACTTATTGTCATCTAAGTTTTGATATTATAACCTGAGGAGGTAGAGCCTTGGTGCGTATAACTTTGGTAGTTGTGGTACCCTTGGCAGCTGGCTTACTCTTGGTAGTTGTTGTTCTCTTGGCAATCGTTATCCATTTGGCAGTTGTTATCTTCTTGGCATGCTTCAGATCCTTAGTTGGCTTTGTTACCCCTGTAGCCCTGTGCTCCGATGCCACATGCCTTAACTTCCCCTTTGATAGTGGACCTAGAACAGAGGTTGAACCTTTGGTAACCATTGCACCTTTAGTTAAGGTTGTCTTAGCATGCTTAGTGGTACGCTTGGGGGCCGATATACTTATGGGGGCAGCCATAGGTACAACCGTAGAACCAGACACAGGGGTACTTGGAGTACTTCCTTGGCCAATAGGATCCAGTTCAACCTGGAAATCCATCAAGTTGGGCCCTGGATGAGCCATAATCATACTCCCAACCAAATAATCTATGGTAATAGAGACAACATCACGAATGAATATAGTTTGCTGCTCGTGTCTCTGGCGATACAGGCGTCCCTAGAGGCAAACTGACAAGCTAGTAAGCCCTGATCGCGATCACTGGCTTTCGAACGCCATGGTCCCACACTCTCGACATCAGGATACCTTTCTATCTCTATAGGCTATCAATCCAACCTATGGTGCCGGGACGCCAGGTGTCAGAGTCCTCTTCACCAGGACATCGGGCTTGACATCCTTAGCTTCATCACAGTCCCACCTGACTCGGAGATAACTTATGCGCTGGGAGAGGGTAATCTTACGCATTCCGGATTGCCTATATCTCGCACGATGCCTTAGCTGTTCAGTCCGGAAGGGATATGTCTTCAGCTTCCCTACAGTAGAGGTCTGCTCCAGGTAATAAGAAATGCCCAACGTCGAAACAGCACTGGTAACTAAGTATAATAAATATCCATAGTATTCTGACGCATATATGTACATGAAAGATTGTCCTATAGCATGCTGGAACATCTAAAACCTAACCAACTTTCCACGGCCCCTGTTGGGGGCTATCACTAGCCCATAGCATCTGACCCCGACGCAAACGTGGAACGATGCTTCCAAAACCACCCGGACGGCAACCTAGCTCTTGGCCAGCACGTGTTAATCCAGAGACGAGGCACAGAAGTGTAGACATCGGAGGCAGGGCAATGTCGACATCGGAAGCAGGGCAGTGTCGCCATCGGAAGCAAGGCAGTGTCGACATCGGAGGGCGGGCGGTAGCGACATTGTAGGCACGGCAGTATCGACATCAGAGGGAGGGCAGTATCGACATCGTAGGCACGGCAGTATCAACATCGGAGGCATGGAAACTCTCCTCCCTCTTCCGAGATCGCATGGATAATTCTGAGAACGGTCAGCAATGCCTGCATATATCGAAGGCCTGGCCATGCTCTCACCTCGGTCAGAGGAACCTGCTTGGTCTCACGCAGGCATGGCAGAGTGGACATCGGAGGCATGCCACTGTCGATATCGGAGGTATAGAAACTCTCCTCCCTCTTCCTGGATTGTGTGGATAATTCTGAGCGCGGTCAGCAATGCTTGCATATATCGGAGGTCAGGTCATGCTCTCACCTCTATCAGAGGAACTTTCTTGGTCACACGTAGGCATGGCAGAGTCAATATCAGAGGCATGCTACTGTCGACATCGGAGGCATGGAAACTCTCCTCCCTTTTCCTGGATTGCGTAGATAATTCTCACAGCTGTCAGCTATGCTTACACATATCAGAGGCATGACAATGCACTCACCTCCGTCAGAGGAACTTGCTTGCTCTCACGCAGGCGTGGCAGAGTCGACACTGGAGGCATGCCACTGTCGACATCGGACGCATGCCACTATCGACATCGAAGGCATGCCACTGTCAACATCGGAGGCATGGAAACTCTCTTCCCTCTTCCTGCATTGCGTTGATAATTCTGAGAGCGGTCAGCAATGCTTGCACATGTCGGACGCCTGGTCATACTCTTACCTCTATCAGAGGAACTTGCTTGGTCGCACGCAGGCATGGCAGAGTCGACATCGGAGGCATACTACTATCGACATCGGAGTCATATTACTGTCGACATCGGAGGCATGCTACTGTCGACATCGGAGGCATGGAAACTCTCCTCCCTCTTCCTAGATTGCATGGATAATTCTTACAGCCGTCAGCTATGCTTGTATATATCAGAGGCCTGGCAATGCTCTTACCTTTATCCGCTGAACTTGCCTGGTCTCACGGAGGCATGGCACTGTCGATATTGTAGGTATGGCAGTACTCACATTGCAGGCACGCAAGCTCTCCTCCCTCTTCCTGGATCGTGTCCCTAATTCTGAGAGCAGTTAGTTATGCTTGGATATATTGGAGGCCTGGCCATGCTCTCACACACATGAGCTGAACTCCCTGACATAGCTAAGTTCTGCGCGCCAATATCGCACGACAGTGTTGATATTGGTCAAAACTCCTGTGAGATAGGTTAGCTATGTGTGCACATATTGGAGATCTGGCAATCCTCTCACCCAGATAGCAGTTCATGAGTTTCGTTGACTTGCGTTATGGATTGTGTTGTGGATTGTGTTATGGATGAAATTTCGAATGCCCTTGCGACGTGAGAGCTGTGCCAGCGGCAGCTGCTGTATGCCTAGTGATTTGCGGTGGTAGGTAGGGAAATTAGAGGTGCGCCACTCCACCTAACTGGGTATGATCAACCCCGCTTGGCAGCTGTCTTGCAGCCTGGCTTGGAAAAGCCTACTTAGACTGGCAATACATGCTAGTGTGGTAACAAAGCTAACAGTGCGCTATGCCTGTGTAGGTAATAGTCATATTTGGCTAAACGCCTTGCCAACCTCCCCTTTACATGGTCATGAGGTAGATAGGGGCTATGCGTAACCGTGATATAGTCATGTCTGGAGTTTTCACATTCATGTAGTGCCGGGCTTACTAATATACATGATAATTCAAGCATTCGCTAGCTTGTTTAGATACCTGCAGTTCATGTATTCGCCAGCTTGCTTAGATGCCTGCAATTCATGCATTCGCCAGCTTCTTTAGACAAGTATGTATTCGCTAGCTTGCAAGGCACAAAGCCTAGAAATGCATGGATGCCTGGGAAAGAGGCCGGAAAAACATGAATTGCATACATATTTGTAAAGCTTATAGACATCAGGTGCAAAGGCATGAAATGCATGGACATTAGCATGAGAAGCCGGAAAGGTATAAATTGCATGCATATCAGCATAAGAAAATAGCGAATGCATACTTATCTAAGCAAGCCGGCGAATGCATGAATTGTGGGTATCTAAGCAAGCTGGCGAATGCATGAATTGCAGGCATCTAAGCAAGCTGGCGAATGCATGAACTGCAGGTATCTAAACAAGCCAGCGAATGCTTGAATTATTATGTATATTAGTAAGCCCGGCACTACATGAATGTGAGAACTCCAGACATGACTATATCACGGTTGCGCATAGCCCCGATCTACCTCACGACCACGTAAAGGGGAGGTTGGCAAGGCGTTTAGCCAAATATGACTATTACCTACACAGATATAGTGCACTGTTAGCTTTGCTGCCATACTAGCATGTATTACTAGTCTAAGCAGGCTTTTCCGAGCCGGGCTGCAAGGCAGCTGCCAAGCGGGGTTGATCATACCCAGTTAGGTGGAGTGGCGCACCCCTAATTTCCCTACCTACTACCGCAAATCACTAGGCATATGGCAGCTGCCGCTGGTACAGCTCTCATGTCGCAAGGGCATTCGGAATTTCATCCACAACACAATCCATAACACAATCCACAACGCAAGTCAACGAAACTTATGAACTGCTATCTGGGTAAGAGGATTGCCAGATCTCCAATATGTGCACACATAGCTAACCTATCTCACAGGAGTTTTGACCAATGTCAATACTGTCGGTGCGATATTGGTGCATAGAACTTAGCTATGTCAGGGAGTTCAGCTCATATGTGTGAGAGCATAGCCAGGCCTCCGATATATCCAAGCATAGCTAACCGCTCTCAGAATTAGGGACATGATCCAGGAAGAGGGAGGAGAGCTTGCGTGCCTGCGATGTGAGCACTGCCATGCCTACGATATCGACAGTGCCATGCCTCCGTGAGACCAGGCAAGTTCAGCGGATAAAGGTGAGAGCATTGCCAGGCCTCCGATATATGCAAGCATAGCTGACGGCTGTGAGAATTATCCATGCAATCCAGGAAGAGGGAGGAGAGTTTCCATGCCTCCGATGTCGACAGTAGCATGCCTCCGATGTCGACAGTAGCATGCCTTCGATGTCGACAGTAGCATGCCTCCGATGTCGACTCTGCCATGCCTACGTGCGACCAAACAAGTTCCTCTGACAGAGGTGAGAGCATGACCAGGCCTCTGACATGTGTAAGCATTGCTGACTGCTCTCAGAATTATCAACGCAATACAGGAAGAGAGAGGAGAGTTTGCATGCCTCCGATGTCAACAGTGGCATGCCTCTGATGTCGACAGTGGCATGCGTCCGATGTCGACAGTGGCATGCCTCCGGTGTCGACTCTACCACGCCTGCGTGAGACAAAGCAAGTTCCTCTGACAGAGGTGAGCCCATTGCTATGCCTCCGATATATGCAAGCATAGCTAACAGCTGTGAGAATTATCTACGCAATCCAGGAAGAAGGAGGAGAGTTTCCATGCCTCCGATGTCGACAGTAGCATCCCTCCGATGTTGACTCTGTCATGCCTGCGAGCGACTAAGAAAGTTTCTCTGACAGAGGTAAGAGCATGACCTAGCCTCCGATATGTGCAAGCATTGCTGACCGTTCTCAGAATTATCCACGTGATCCCGGAAGAGGGAGGAGAGTTTCCATGCCTCCGATGTCGATACTGCCGTGCCTGCGATGTCGATACCACCCTCCCTCTGATGTCGACACTGCCGTGCCTACAATGTCGCCACTGCCCACCCTCCGATGTCGACACTGCCTTGCTTCTGCTGGCGACACTGCTCCGCTTCCGATATTGACATTGCCCTGCTTCCGATGTCGACATTGCCCTGCCTCCGATGTCTACACTTCTATGCCTCGTCTCTGGATCACCACGTACTGGCTATGAGCTAGGTTGCCGTGCGGGTGGTTTTGGAAGCATCGTTCCATGTTTGCGTCGGGGTCAGACGCTATGGGCTAGTAATGGACCGCAACAGGGGCCGTGGAAAGTTGGTTAGGTTTTAGATGCTCCAGCGTGCTATAGGACAATCTTTCATGTACATATATGCATCAGAATACTATGGATATTTATTATACTTAGTTACTAGTGCTGTTTCAACGTTGGGCATGTCTTATTGCCTGGAGCAGACCTCTACTGTGGGGAAGCTGATGAGATATCCCTTCCGGACTGAATAGTTAAGGTATCATGCGAGATAGAGGTAATTTGGAATGAGTAGGGTTACACTCTTCTAGTGCCTTAGTTATCTCCGAGTCAGGTGGGACTGTGAAGAAGCTGAGGACGTCAAGCCCAGCGTTCTGGTGAAGGGGCTCTGACACCTGGCGTCCGGGCGCCATAGGTAGATTAATGGCGTCTAGGCACCTAGATAATGACGTTGTAGTGCTTTAGGGGAGTAATGGCGTGCAGACACTTCAGGCGTCCAGGACGCCACGAGCGGTAGGCAAATAAAGCAGTAGTGTCCGGACGCCGCTGCAAGGCGTCCGAACGCCTATTTTTTCTTGCTGATGAAATATTTTAGCGATATCCAGACTATAGATATGCCAGATTACCTAACCAAGTGGAAGCAATGGGCCAGCAGCTACTACTATGGCCACAATACTATATAGGCCTAAAACCACTGTAGAAGAAATGGTTGTTGAATTAAATATCCACTCGCCATATAGAGGGTCTGGACTATATATTTCCAGCGTAATAATATGTATTCTCATGGAATTTGGAGGACCTCCGATGGCTGGTGCCTAGCCTCTCAAATGTGATTACTGGCATAACGACGGTGCCAATGGACTACCTACAAATCCTGCTGGTGCCCCTGTAAGTGGGACTCTAGGCGTAAGTTGTGGTGTAGAAGTAGATAGTATGGGTGCTGCGACTGGAGGTCTTAGAGGGGCTGGACAGTATATAGTCAGGGCTCGAGCTGGTGCAGTACTAGGTAGTATGGGGCTTGTCGCAAGTTTCGCTGCTCGAGCGGCAGCTCTATGTTACTCTGCTGAAGACTCTATTCTTGTCTTTTGGGAGCCTTGGTTCATGGGCATGTACAGGGGCTCAGCCATTGGTCGACCCATATTCAGCGGTCGACCTACTGGTTCAATTACTACTTCTGGATATGCAAGCTGGTATGCGGCTTGCGCATCTACTATAGCCTCCCATATTGCTTGTCCTGACTTGCGCACTTTTTTGGCCATATTCTGCATTAGTTGGTTGAGTGTACTCCTATACTCCGGCCGCTGATAGTGAATCTGCCTCTTTGGAGCCATAGCTAGATGTGAAGCTCCCTATTCGTATAGCTCTGCAAATTTATTTCTTTCCGATTCTCTTGGCCCAAATATCTCGAAGTCGGATATTGCTCTCTGTATATATGACCGCCATACCTAGTACAGGGTCTTGGGAATACCTGAGTCATTGAAGCTTAGTTTATTGGCAAATTTCTTAGTCCCATAGTCATCATCCCCAGAATCTATTCTATCTCCATCACTAGCTACATCCGTATTCCCCTACTAGTATTTCTTGGGTAACATATTCTATTTCCTAAGGATCCTGATTAATATTTTATATATGCCAGTAAAGTACTCCGAATATCCCTCTATCCATACTTTGATAATTACGATCACAGTGAACACTCTTATATATAATATGAATTAGCCATTCTGAAGTTACTCCCCACAATTCTTTATATGGTCTTACCTTCAGGGTACTACTAGAGACTAGAGCTCTTAATTATCTATTATAGGGTAGTTTAGAGAACGGAAGGGTAGATGTTCTTCTGTACTCATATTATACTATATATTCTTTCTTTGTCATGTAATGACTAGGCTTACGATAGGGGGTATAACAAATGGTCATTATCATATATTTCTAGTTTGCTATTATCTGGTTATAAACATATAAGATCCAAAGAGTATCCAATTACTATGTTTATAGCCAGTATCAGTATATGAGTAGAAGCTTATATTATTTGGAGACTAAGTACAATACATCCATCCAAATATTAAAACAAAAGTCTTAGTTGGGTTGGCAGGAGTTTGTTTCTTTGTATGTCTTTATTGGGTAATATCTTTATTTGTACACCAGTCTTTGTCTTAGAGATGCTTAGTCTAGGTGGCATGCGAGACTAGTATTAGTTGTACTTAGTAGGAACCTTAGTCTGGTTGTAGAAAGAAGCTGGTGCCTACTTAGTCTAGCGAACTATGCTTGCTAGTACTCGCTAGACTAGATATGCTTGCCTAAATAGACTTGTCTAATTACCGTTAGTGGACCGAAGGGAGCTATACGTATTTGGGAAAGTAGATCCTATAGGGCTAATTGGGCAAGCCAGTGAGAATACTATGGACTAGTGGGTTTGGGCTTAAAAATATCTAACTAGAGATAAGATAGTATGAGGCTATGATCATCGTTATAACTATTGCTTCGAGACCCTATCACTAGTATTCCAATACCGATACGATAAA
The DNA here is from genome assembly GCA_015179035.1 of Tirmania nivea. Lineage (NCBI taxonomy): Eukaryota > Fungi > Ascomycota > Pezizomycetes > Pezizales > Pezizaceae > Tirmania > Tirmania nivea. Next base: position 175,770 of record WHUY01000084.1, read on the forward strand.
TACCTTAAAGACTTGATATATTATATGAGCTTGTGAGATTAAGAGTAAGTATCCTATACTAGTTATATAACTAGTATAAACTGACATCCAGAATGCATTGTAAGTTTTGTAACTTTTAATTCTAAAAAGCTGGACAGTATAGGAGACATTTGCGAGCCAAATATTCGGAGTTAGTAGATCATCACTATGCTATCGAGGACTAGCAAGAGTCGGGAGCTATGAGAATGCTAGCCTAGAAGAAACAAGCATACTCTGTTTCCCTGACTTTGAACAATATTTCAACCAAACCTACAAAGTGACTCCGAGAGATTGCAGTATTATTAGGTCCTAACTTGGATCAGTCTTTGGAGGGTTTGGAATTTAGAGAAGATAGTATAAGGCTATAAAATACATGAAGAACAACTTAGATATATAGGGTATTGACTTTTGAAATCTATTATTAGATCTCTATTGTCCAGTTCAAGTGGTTCAGCTCTTGCAGAAGCCTATGCTAGATATATAATGTCTACTAACTGAGTATGAAGTTGGAAAGAAAATTGCAACAATAGCTTTGAATGATCTGTAATAGTTATAATTCAATCTGATATTGCCTTTCTAGAATGCGTACGAATACAAGTTAGCCAGATTCTTCCATGAAAGCAAGACTTCATTAACAAATATTGATCTTTTTTTTAAGGAAAATCTGCTATTGCCAGGTCTTCCCAATGGTGATGGAGTCCATTTTCAGTCAGAATATATATGGAGAAATAAAATGCGTGAGATGATTGACCAATCTGGTTGGTAGAAGGGCACAGTCGACATTCACTTGCAAAAGGGCTGTGTATTCTATTATAAGGACCTAGAGGATACATTGAGATATCTACTTCAGCAGTATGCCTTTGCCAAACACTTTGTTTTCACGCCAATTTATGAATTCGATACGGAAGGCAACCAGGTATATACCAAAATGAATACTGGTGATTGATGGTAGAGGACACAAGTATAAAACCTATCTATCAAATATAACAGCAGATACTGACGAGACTATAGAAAACACTACCAGTTGGGTCATCACTAATATCTGTACTTTTAATGTCCAATCAAACTTACCTAATGAATTTTGCTGGGGATAAGAAATTATGGCCATTATTTATAACTATAGGCAATATTCCCATGGAAATTCAGAACCAGCCTTTGGTACAAGTATGGATCCTGATGGGTCTTTTCCCAGTTAGCCTTAAGAAAAATAATAAGATTGCAGGTTTCTCAACAAAAGAACAGGAATTTGATACACTTAGAGTACAATAGCAGATTATTTCATATATCCTACTGCCACTAATAAAGATATTCAAAGTACGTATACTGCGATCCTGGATTTGGCTATGAGGGTCTATATTAACTACTTTCTTAGGCAAGTGGGACTGACATCCTCTATAGAGATAGTAAGGTTAGAAAGTACATACTAGTTCTCTCCACTTGGCTTACCGACCACATAGAAAATATCAATATCCATAGTATTAAAACTAATCACTACCCCATCTGCATTATAAGCCCGTGGGAACTTGGAATTCTCCCAAAGAAACTATTCGCCATACACAATCACTCAGACTATGAGAATCTATATCGAGCAGGAAATATAGAAAGGTATATAAGTAAAACTATAGATATGATTAGGGCATAGTTAACAAATGGGTAGCCTAGGTAAATTTGAAATAAAGCCAGTTGAAAACGTACTGTAGGTACAGATGCGAGTCCTAGGTATCTAGCTACTATACATAGTCTGCGGTAATATACTATACAATATTCTACTTGGGATACTCAAATATCTGATGAGCTAGATTGACCAGTTTCTCAGTAAACACTAGCGTTTAGAGATGTTTGATAGGATCTGAGAACAAATCCTACCATATTTGGGCTACCGACCACCCCAGAAGATATATCGGCAGATTATAATGTAGAGTGGCACTGAAATGTAGGGATTTAATCACGTGATTTTAGCTTACTTCACAGCAGTACTACATGATCCAATAATAGGTACCCTAAGTTTCTCAGCAAGTGCTAAAGCAGATAGCAGAACAGTGATATATTGTATCCGATACATCTCGGATTTCTGCCTCATGGCCCAATACCAGAATCACACACCCCAGACAATAGGTTATATAGATCTATACCTCCAGAAATTCTATAATAACTTATATATATTTAGTAAGTTTCAAGCAACAAAAAAAGATCATAAGAACACCAAGGAGGCTTCAAGGGAGGTTGTAGTTGATCAACTTAAAGCTTATCAAGTGAAATTAGATGAATATTTCAAGCTTAGTACTACAAGACAGAAGCAAATAGCTACGAAAGAACAATAAGAGAGATAACAGGTGATTCAAGACATCCTGTCCTATGCTAATTTCAATTTTCTAAACCTTTATCTACTATTTCACTATAGTATGCAGATTAGAGATTTCGGGAGCCTCCCTCAGTACTCTACCAAGATTATAGAAGGTCTATATAAACCTCTGAAAGATGCATATTGAAGATCTAACTATGTAAATACAGCTGAGTAGATACTGGATATCATTATGATTGAATAGGCATTGTAAATGAAGGAATTGAACATGGAGGTATAGAGTCAGGAGTATAAGTTTAGTAGCAAAATTCTTGGTATCATCAGGAAATAGCCTGCCGAAGATACTAAGAAGATAGCAATATACACCGGAAAACTATTAGGTCCAATATTAGGAGGTATATAACTTTCGGATAGCCTAGAGGGAACTCCAATGCAGACACTTGTAGCAAGGCTGGGTATTGCAGAACTTCCAGAGTACTTTTATAAATACTCAAGGCTAAACATGGGTAGTATAAGAGGAGATGGGAGTCTGGAGGAGGTTGCATATTTATCAACACACTATTATATGCAGCTATCAATCGGGGTACTACAGTGCCAGGACAAGAGCAGGTAGATGTATAATGTCCGGTAGACTACAGAAAAGCTATATCGTAAATAGGGTCAGCCTAGAGTAGATTAGGTATGAGTGCAGTGGAGAGAATACACAGAGGATACAAGAGATAACCTAGATGGAAGAATTGTTAGTAAGCTAGAAGAGCTATTCAGCATGTAGGATAGACAGAATAGGGTTCATAAAGTAGCTCTTATATCATTACTTTAAGTACGAGGTTCAACTAGGCCAGGTAGGGATAAAGGAATAGTTTATATAGAAGAGCGGATAGATGGGAAGGGAATAAATATATTGAGAATTGCAAATATTAAGGGAATGGTATATCTGATTGGGTTAAAGAAAGGAAATCAGTGGTTGGTAAATAATAGGATAGATTTCAATATATAGAATGAGCTATATAATAAATGAATTGAGTCATATAAGTAGAAAAGGGAGAATTAAAGTTTAACAATACAATAAGTCAAATAGAAAGCTAGATTTGAAGATGGTTAAGATCCGATGGTGGCTATTACTAGAGTATAAGGTATACTTATTATAAATTAAAGATTGTGAGGGGATACAAAAGGTATAAAAAGAAACTAGCTGAAAGAAAAGAATTATACAGACAGGGAATTCTGGGGGTCAGGAAGTCAGAGAGGTATATACGGGGTGCCTCGGGAGGCAGGAAGCTGGACAAAAATATTAGAGGTGCTCTGGGAAGTGGAAAGCTAGACAGGGAGAAAA